>JANHMN010000002.1:71310572-71321319 GCA_030674055.1 Rhabdomys pumilio | reverse complement strand
GAAAACATTTACTAACTTCTCTTTTGCATTCAGATAGGGTCACACTCTCTACACCAGGTTGAACCACTGTGTAGTTTGGTCTGGTCTCAAGCTTACTGCAATCCTGTTTTAGAATTCACAAGTGAAGAGAATGCACCTGTGAGCCACCAAGGCTAGCCAAGAATAACTTCAAAAGACAAGGAGCAAATGATTTAATTTCAGGGCTCACTGAACATTAAAAGAACTAAAATATTAGCTTCTACACAAGGTAGAGCATTCTAAGGCTGTGGTAGGACTGCCATGAATTTCAGGCCGGTCTGGGGTACACAAGTAATACCAGGCTAGTCAGAAAGTGTGGGGAAAGGGGAAAGGCAGGCAGAGGGAAAAAGAAACAGAAAACTAAGAAATTATTGAATAAGCAGGGAGACAGGATAAATGTCAGTGCTCTGAGGTTAGATGAAGATCTAAGCTTTTTTTTTAATGATGCTATGAGAATAGTAACATGGTATTGCTAAAGGTGCAGGAGGTCTGAACTGGATGGCAGGAAAGGCAACATCTACATAAGTATAGGAAGATTTACTAGATGGCACTAAGTGCCCATTTACAGCCAGTCATGGAATTGAAGGTAATAGCAGTCATTGTCCATTGGATTGCTCTGTTCATAGATTTCTGTAGGTTAACACTTCTCTCCACTCACACGTTCAGTCATGGGTACTACAAAGAAGAATACCTTTCCAATTGAGAAGTGACATCTCTCAAATTCTGTGCTGTGTCATTATATTTCTCTTGTGCAATCAAGGTGGCTTGGGCGTGAGCGGCAATACTTCTCTGCAGTTCAACGTCTTTCCTAAGAACAAGAAAACGTTACTGATGACCAAAAACTATGTTCCCTATGTCTCATAATCCTGTGCAGTAACTGCTGTACAGTTTTAAAACATACGTGTCCCGCTTCATCTCCTTTAGATGAAGATGGTTTACTAACTTACGTACTTGCTTCAACTGTATTTTTGCCTGGATTTCTTTCCATGACTCCTAAATTATATAGGTAATCTAGAGCAAAGAACAACCAACACCTTTACAGCAACCTGTAAAGCCAATTTTCAGAATAGTCAGGTCTAAAGACTGAAGGCAATGCTAACCGAAAGCACTGAGACGTAATAAACTTTAATTCCTTCTATTGAGACAGTAGATACCACACATAAAGACACTTCACATTAAAAGCTCGTTTGAAAGGTGGTTATGATACTATGTGCAATGATGTTATTATCCGATTTTCTCTTTTGCTATTTAGCCCAAGCTGGCCTTGAACTTAGGATCCTCCTATCTCAGCCTACAAATAAAAGGATTTCAGATGCCCAACCCTAATGAAATTTTTAACAGTTTTGTATAGTAACAAATAGGTTTCAACTTATTTTTCTAGATGCATACTACAAATCTCAAATATTTTTTTCAAATATGGTATATTAAAACATGTTTGGATAGAAATATGAGCTTATGAGGGATCTCTGAAAGAATCTGGTGAATTAAAAATAAACACTGCACAATTCTAAGTGAACACTCAAGACAAACAGTAGGTCAAAGTCATTGCACAACAAGGAAGACAGAAGCAAAACAATCAATTGCAACTTTCAGTTCTTGTCTTTGAATCTGAGTCTAAAATGTCCAGTGTAGGTGGGACTTGAAAAAGCATCTCACATAACACCCAATGACGTAGGATGTGAAGGCAGCAAGACTATTTCTCTGGGAATCACACAGTTAACTAGTGAAGCCACCAAATAAAGACCTTCTGTAAAAAAATCTGAGTGTAATCAGAACTCTTTAAGCCAGAGTGAATGACTCCCAACACCCCTTTAAGAAATGCGTTGTCTATTCAAATTACTAGGGGTCCTGTTCCCCCAGTTCAGTTACAGTTAATAACAATTTCCATAATAACACCTTTGTACTGCTCCCTAAAGTCAAGGAATACAAAGACCTGGGGTTCCTTTTTGTCAGGAATCACAAAAACAAACAATCAAACAAATCAACCAACCAAAAACCAAACCAGAAGACATTTAGAAAAGTACTCAGCAGGGCAGGCATGAGATACACAATAACACCACAGGTTCAAATCTCATGTACAAGTTGACTGCTTCCTGGATGGAATCTCAAGAACTTAGATGATAAACTTATTTGTAGTTTAAATCCAATAATCAAATTGGCAGGGCCAGATAAAAAAATTTGCTCTGTAGCCTGACTATCTATATGTCTGACCACTGAAACCATGGTAGAGAGTAGTAATACCTCAACTTTGTCCTCTGATTTCTACCCACACCTGTACTCATACACGCCACATATACCCACCCAACAATAATAAGCTGATATATGTATTAGTTTTGGTTTTTCAAGTTAGGGTTCCATAAAATCCTAGCTTTGCACACCTTGAACTCACAGACATGTGCCTGACTCTGCCTCCCAAGTGCTAGGATTAAAGGTGTGTATCACCATGCTTGGCTGAAATATATTTTCAAAGTAAATAATAAAAATTAAAGATAAAAGAATAAAACTGTCAATTTTAATTTAAATGTATGTGCTAGAGAGGAAAAAGGTTGGTTTTTCCTTTGGGTTTTTTGTTTGTTTGTTTTTGGGTTTTGTTTTGTTTTGTTTTGTTTTGTTTTGTTTTGTTTTGTTGTTTGAGACAGGGTTTCTCTAACAGCCCTGGCTATCCCTGGAACTCACTCTGTAGACCAGGT
The DNA here is from genome assembly GCA_030674055.1 of Rhabdomys pumilio. Taxonomy (NCBI): domain Eukaryota; kingdom Metazoa; phylum Chordata; class Mammalia; order Rodentia; family Muridae; genus Rhabdomys; species Rhabdomys pumilio. Next base: position 71,318,611 of record JANHMN010000002.1, on the reverse strand, counting down.
TGGCCTTGAACTCACGTCTACGGGCCTCTGCCTCCTATGTGCTGGGACTAAAGGGGTGTGCTACCACACCTGGAAAGAAGAAAGTTTTACCAGGCATTAAGTTCTTTACTTTTAATAAGAATGTTGTTTTTTAATGTTTATCAGCTAGCTCTGATTGTTTTATTTCTGCATTTATTTTTCTTTGAGATAGCATTCCATTCTACAACACAGACTGGCCACAAGCTCACTGCACTCTTCTTGCCTCAGCCTCTGAAGTGCTGGGACTACATGTCTGAGCCACTATAACCTGCTTTCCAATTGTTACTCCTGAAGCAAGATTGGCTAAGGGAATCAAGGTGCTTGTTAACCTTGGTGATCTGATTTATATTCTGAGGACCCCACACAGTGGGAAGAGAAGCAACTGCTGAAAGTTGTCCTCTGACTCCCACAAGTGTGCAGGTGCATGTATATGGGCACACACACACAAATTAATGAGTGTTTGCCTTCTCCCAAGAAAGCTATTTAAAACATTAAAAGGTCTAGATGCTTTTAAATATAAATTGTTTTAATGCTGATGTCTAACGACTTTTAGAAAGTATAGTGAAGAATCACATAAATATGGTTTTAGCTTTAGGAAAAGGGCTTTTTAAATTTTATTTTATGGAGCCAAAGTCTCACTATTATAGCCTAGGATGCCTCAAAGTTAATGTACAATCCAGACTGACCTCCAAGGGATTATAAATGTACCCAGCTAGTTTTTACTTTCAGTGCTATATTTGCCTACATACATGAGTGTGTGCGTGTGTGAGTGTATGCATATTCTTAACACGATTTTCTCTTTTTTACTTTGTAAGATAATTCCAACCGCCATGCATGTACTCGGGTGACATGGGGATTCTAAGAAGACAAACTAGAAAACAGTTTATATCTCCAGCCCTGCATGCACAAGATCCCATTAATACAAACTCTCTCAGCAGGTCGTGTAGCCGCTTCAGTTGCTCTGCACTTGACCTCGTTTCCTCTTCCAGCTGTTGGACCAGCCTTTCACTCTGCTCCTCCTTCTGCTGGACTGCATCCAACTCATCCAGGGCGAGCTTTAACTCTTCTTTAAAGACATTCTTCTCAGAAGTCATTTCCTCTTGAAAAGAGCAGAGCTGCTGCTGAAGCCGAGCAGACAGTTCCTGCATTCAGACAGGTTACCACAATATAATTAGACATGGCATGAGGACCTTTCATGAAGACCAGAAGGAAATACAGATAATGAAGTATGGAAAATGATTAGTTTAATTATAATAAGTTTAAAGAAAACAGAAAGTACAAATACCATATTCACTTTTCCTAGATATTATAATTTAACACTATAAAAAATGTAATTTCTAGCGTTTTTAGTGTAAAATCGTCACACTGCTTTTTTTTATATCTGTTTTACAATTGGCTTTTATATATATTTCAATATATTCTATTTTCATATGTACTTCAATATACTCATATATGCTAAAAATATATTATGATCTCAGTGTTACATAAAATGTATAAGATATACACATTTCAACGATTTTTAACTTTAATCATTTAGAAAAACATATTAAATTCCAGATTTTAAATGCATATTAGTTTTCTTTCTTTTTTTTTTTCTTATTTTGGTTTGGTTTTTCGAGACAGGGTTTCTCTGTGTAGCCCTGGCTGTCCTAGAACTCACTCTGTAGACCAGGCTGGCCTCGAACTCAGAAATCCGCCTGCCTCTGCCTCCCAAGTGCTAGGATTAAAGGTGTGCACCACCACCGCCCGGTGCATATTAGTTTTCACTAGTCCCTATCTCAATCTTAGTTTTCCTTTCCAGAGGTAACTTTTGGTTTCGAGGACATATTGCCCATATTTTCATACATGTATACACTTTTTCAGGGGCTATGCTATACATTCTCTGTACGTAAACATTTTATAAAATCACAAAAATAGTTGGTATCTTAAGGTCAATGTATAGTAACCTACTGAACCCATTTCATTGTCTGCTGCCCCATATATCACATGAGTGCATGTCCATTCTTATTGATTCAGTCTTCACCCAAGTGTCACAGTGAAACAGTTTAGTTTCTATACATCTTGTTAGCGAATATCTCTACTCTATAAATTACTATGAGGGGATCATTCATGTTTATAAGTTATCTGAATGTCATGTTAGAATTGTCTGTTTCTGTTCCACGCCCATGTTTGTTGTTTGTTTGTATTTATTTATTGGACTTTTTTCCTCCTCACCAATACATAAGATATTCTTTTTATAAGCTGCATTTTCAATTTGTTGGTTTTTTTTTTTTTTTTTACTGTCTTTTTCTCTCTGTGTTTTTTTGTTTGTTTGTTTGTTTGTTTTTAAATTAAAACAGGGTTTCTTTGTGTACTGCTGGCTGTCCTGGAACTCACTCTGTACACCAGCCTGGCCTTGAACTTGCAGAGATCCACCTGCCTCAGCCTCACTGGGATTAAAGATGTGTGCCACCATGCGCAGCCTAGACATTCTTTTTAAGATAATTACAAATATGTAACTCATTTACTAAGCACATAGCAGTATCTGTGGCTAAGCATTGAAAGGATATACTCCAGGGTTTTCTAACATAAACAGTTAGGACACAAATAAGTAATTATTTTAAAAAACAAAACAAATGTAGTTGGCTACCTTCTCTTGCTGCAGAAGTGACTGGCTTTGCAATTCTTTTTGCTGCAGATTTTCATATTCTTGCCTTTCCAGAACCAGCTTCTCTGTTAGAATCTGTATCTCAGCACTGAGACTTTCAATCCTTTCTCCATCCCTGCTGACAAGATCGTCTGTAAAAGAAAAGCAGGAAACATCCATCACTAACTACTGTTAAGGGACTCAGTTCCTGTGATATTTCATCTCTCTGGCACATTATACAGACAAAGCGTTTCCAAAGAGGGAGGATAATTACAGTCATTAGCTTATTACATTCCACATTCCCTACACAGATAGTTAGTTTTGAGTCTGCACCAATTACAAATGTCATCCAGAGCATAAGTCATCAACTAATACAACTCTTCATTTTCAATCAAAGAATACAATATGTTGAAATAAATAGAAAACACCATACTGTTATAAAACTTCTTAAATATAGCACATGAATTTTTTGTTATTAAATAATTATGAAAATGTTGTTTTCATACAGCTGTACATTTTTAATAGACAGTATCTAAGCCTTCACAGAACAAAGCAATAGAAACAGCACAGTACCTCTTTCTGTTTCAAGTAGCTGACATTTAACAGTCAGGTCTTCTATTTGCTTAGAAAATGTAACGTTTTCCTCAAGAGATTGCTTAAGACTTAAAATCTCATGATCCTTCTCTTTCAAAACTTCTTCTAAATGGGAAATATCCAGTTTGTATTTTTCCACTAGATCAGATGCACAGCTGTATTAAAAGATATTTTGAAGAGAAATTATCTTAAGGTACTGGAAAAACATGTTCAACAAAATAAGGTGCTTTTGTTTTCTATGTACAAAAAAACTGATACTAATTCCAGGGCTTCCCAAATTCCAGACAAGTGCTCTACCAACAACATTATATCCCAAACCAGTAAAGTTCATTTTATTTATTAATTTTTCACTTCAATTATTTATTTATTCAATGTATGAGTGTTTGCCTATACATATGTTTGTGTACTACATGTATGCAGTACCCACAGAGGCAAGATGAAGGTATCGGATAGATTCCCTTGGGAACTGGAGCTACAGACTGTTGTAAGCCACCAACCGTCTGTAACTAGGAAATGAAATGGATCTTCTGGAAGGGCAGCCAGTGCTCTTAACTGCTGACTCATCTCTCCAGCCTGGAAGTAAATTTTAAAGCTACTATTTATTATATTACCTAATTTCTTCTATGTATTCTAAGAGTTTTTCTGTTTCAGATTTTTCATCGATTTTTTCTTTCTCTATTGAAACACTGAAAAAAAGAAAAAAGGAAAAAGTAAATACATATTATTCACTTATTTAATGCATAGTATTTAATAGATATTAAATATTACATCAGGCAAGATAACTCTAGAGGTCAAATTCTTATAATTTCATGTGAGTTTTTTCAAATTGTCAACTAATATCAACACAGAAGATCAGATGTTATTTACATGAATAAGCTTTCCAAACTTGATCTGTTCAAAGAGCTACAACAAGAACCACTTTATAAATAAGAAATGATCTTATTTTGCAACTTTCCTAGTTTCCCTCAAAATCCAAAGCACATTTTGTGTGCCAAGAGGCTTTTGCTCCAGGCTGTATGGTATTCAATTACTTATGTGGTTAAGGCTTTTAAAGATGATCTAGTGTGAAGAATGAATAACCTTTAAATAGACATTTCATAATAGAAGATACGTAAGGTCTATAAACACACATAATAGCACTCAACATTAACAAATTAAAGTAATAAACTAATGCCAGGTTGTATGGTTCAGGTCTATAAATCCTAGCGCCTTGGGAGGTTGAAGCAGGAGGATCCAGACTATGAAGACTTCCTAGGCTACTTGAGACCCAGGACCTTGTTTCAAAGAGGAAAAACAAAGACAAATGACAAATTAGCATGTCACACCATTGGAAAGGGGAAATAGACCAGCAATATCAAACATTATGAATACAGAACAACTCTAAAGACCATACTTTGCTGCAGAATTATAAAGCAGGACAGTTCTGTGTGCATGTGGTGTGTATGTGTAAGTGGTGTATATGCTGTTTATGCATGCAGGTACATACAGCCATGTGTGTGCTTATGGAGGCCAGAAATCCACATCAGGTGGCCTCCTCTGTTCCACCTGACCTTATTTCCAGAGACAGGGTCTCACAGTGTAGAGCTCCTTGCTTTGGCTATACTGGTTGTCCAGTAAGCAGCCAGCATTTGCGTGTCTCTGCTCACCAGTGCTGAAGTTACAGACACATTCCCCTGGGCCCAACACTCTATATGTGAACTGGGGATCTATACTCAGGTCCCCTGGTTTGTTTGGCAGGTACTTTGTTCAATGAACTATCTCTCAGCCCTTATGTTCAATATGCATGATTCTGGTTTGAGAATCCCACTCCTATATGCTTACTAAAGAGATATAAAAAAAATGCATAGTCACAAAGACATACAGCATGTTCATAGCTGCCTTATTCAGTAGTTAAAAGACCAAACACAACTCAAATAATGCTCAAGAACAGTAATAAAATGAGAAATAGTCATATAATGAATTTAAGCTAAGCAATGAAAATGAACACATTATACCACATATGATAGTATATATGAATTATATGATGAACAAATCATGAACTCTGAATAGCGATAACCTTTCCAAATTTAAGACAGAAATCTGTGGGGATGGGGAACCTTACAAGGTTACAGAAGCAGCACTCCCAGGGCTGGAAATGTTTTCAGTTTGGTTAATGTTTTATATATATGGCTATGATGTCATCGAACTACAATCACGATCACTACACTGTATTATGTTATGTGGAACTTATAGCTCAGTAATTTTTTTTACAACGTAATAATTGAACATTAATCCTATCTTCCTATACCAGAGTTTCAGTCTGAGGTAGTTTTAGACAACTGTTTCAATATAATGATGCTAGAATAGAGATTCTAAGATCTTCCCTGTTCTTAACTGCAGATGCAGGAAAGAAGTGAAAGGTAACACAATTCACTGTTTCAGAATGATTAGGATTTACCTGGCACTTAAGGGGTTAAGTGAAGAATGAACAAAGCATGGAGGAAAGTCTTAGTAACTCTAGCTTTCAGAAAAAGGCAAACACAAAGGGGTTAACAACTTGCTGCAGTCTTAAATTAATAAAAGGAAATATAAAAGTCAGAGCAGAATGAACAAAATGGAGACTAAACAAAGCTTACTTGGTAGCCAGAATTCACTTTGACCTCCTGATGCTCCTGCCTCCACCTCACAAATACTGCAGTATTATATCTGGCTCTATTCACTGATCCCTTGAAATTTTTTGTTTTGTTTTAAAGTTTCCAAGCGCCATCCTCACAGGCCTACTTCTTCTAGCTCTGCCCAACAACCTCCTCAAGGTTCCACAGCCTCCCAACAACATGACCAGCCAGGAACAGATTCAAAACAGAAGCCTGTATGGGGCATGCGCCATTGAAAACCACAACAAGTGATCCTTTTTCTGCAATAAAAATTATAGTGTTGCAGGATATTTGATCAGACTGTGAACCCTGAGATTGTCTTGATTACTGGAAAAACCTGTTTCTAGCTGTGGCATGGCTCAGCCCTAGCATACACCTTTAATCCAAGAGCTTTCTGCTTACTGTAAATAGGATTAAATAAAGTCAACCATAGGTTAAGGGCAAGCAACCAGTTGACAGGGAGTGAACACAGGAAAAAAACATAGTAAGAGGAAGTCAGGAGGATGGATAGAGACATACAGGAAATAGAAGGGAGGGACATTCTGTTTGAAGGGTTTTTTTGCAAAGGCAAGGAGAAGGAAAATTTCCTTTTTGGGACATCAGCTGAGGAAGAAGATCAGCTGGGTGATGGTGGGTGCTTTCTCTGTCTCTCTGAGCTAGCAACAAGCTTTAACCCAACATCTGGCTTCCAAGTCTTTATTAGTAAAATCAAATGACTGAGATTTTGTTTTTAAAAAAAAAAAAAACAATAAAATATTAATATACAAGTATTTTAAGAGAATATAAGTAATACTTTATATTACAGATGGGGAAAAATCAATATTGTTATCAGAGTAGACTATAAATTCAATGCAACCTCTAAATAGACATCAAGGACATTTTTCACATAGCAAGAAATCTATAATTTGTATGAAAATATGAAATAATAAAAAACCATAAAACCAAAAGACATCTTGAGCAAAACAGGAAATGCAAGAGTGATTCTACTATATGATTTAATATAGTACAAAGCTACTGAAGTGAAAGCACTGTGTTAGAGTGAAAAAAAGCTAATTGGATACATTAACAGCAGAGAGCCAAGAAAGCAACAAACATGCCTATAGCACAAGCACTGGTGACAGGAGACGCCTCATAAATCGTGCTGGGAACACTGAGCCCTCATGCAGAAAAATGAGAGTAGGACCCTTTCACCCATCAGCTTCCGAAGTCAACTAAAATGAACTATGTACTTAATACTTAGAACAATTATACTACTAGCACACACTCAGGGGTAATGCTTCAGGACACTGGAATTGGTGTGTTTGTGTGAATCCTCAAAGCAGAAAAAGCCAAACTAGGTGAATGTAACTATATCAACATTCTAGACAACAAAGGAAATAACTGAATGATGAGACCACTTACAGAACTGGAGAGAATATTTACTCTCTAGTCTATCTCTAATAAAGTTTTGATACTGTGGTGGTTTGAATAGTAACAGCCCCCAAAGACTTGTGTGTTTGAATACTTGACCCACAAGGAGTGTCACTATTAGGTGTGGTCCTGTTGGAAGAAGTGGTTACTGTGGAGGTGGGATCTGAGGCTTATAAACTCAAGTCAGGCCTAGTGTGGCACACGGTTTCCTGCTGCTGCCTGTGGATCAAGATGTAAAACTTTTAGCTCCTTTTCTAGTACCATGTCTGTCTGCAGGCTGCCATGCTCCCTGCCATGATGATAATGGACTAAACCTCTGACACTGTAAGCCAGCCCCGATTAAATGTTTTCCTTTATAAGAGGTGGACATGGTGTCTCTTTGCATCAAGGGAAACCCTAACTAAGACAAATACTTAGCTTATATAAGGAACTTTCAAAATTTAATAGTAAAAACAAAACAAAACACCTTAAACAAATTTAAAAATGGGCAATAAATATAAACGAACATTTTTTTTCAAAAATTATACATGCTTAATATCATTTATTACCAGAAAAATGCAAATAAAAAAGTATTAATTCACCAAAGAATAGTCATTAAATAACAAAAACCAGAATCAATGCCTACAAGTTTATATTTGTGTTTGAGTGTGTTTGCACATGCATGCTCTCTCTCTTTCTCTCTCTCTCTCTCTCTCTCTCTCTCTCTCTCACACACACACACACACACACACACACACACACACACACACACACACACA
>JANHMN010000002.1:71216013-71310562 GCA_030674055.1 Rhabdomys pumilio | reverse complement strand
ACACACACACACACACACACACACACACACACACACACACACACACAGCATGTACATGCATAATACTAACAACAAAAGAAAAAGAGACAATCAACTTCAAAGTGGGGTCCATAGGAAGGGTTAAAAGGAGGGTACCTCAGAGGTGCTGAAGAGAGGAAATAATATAATTTAATATAATTGAATTTCAATTAAAAATATACTTAAAAAACCCCTGGTGATTATAAAAAGGACTAGGGTTGTAGAGGTAGCTCAGTGGTTAAGAGCACATAGACGCTGCTCTTCCTGATGACCCAGGTTCAGCTCCTAGTAGCACATGATGGTTAATAACATCTATAGTTCCAGTCACAGAAAGTTTCTTTTTGGATTCTGAGGAAACTGTCTACAAATGGTGCACAGATACACTTGCAGGCAAAACCTCTTCCCATCAATGCACCAGAAAAGGTGTTTGTGTGTGGGAAGATTGATTTTGGAGTCTAGAGAGACTGCTTAGCAGCTAAGAGTTCTCATTGCTCTTACAGAGGAGCTCAGTTCCCAGCACACACATGGGGATCACAACTATCTATTACTAAAGTTCCAGGCGATCCAAGGTTCTCTTCTGATCCCCATGGGCACCAGGCATGCATATGGTGCAAATACATACATACATACAGACAAAATACTCACACACGTGAAGACAAATACAAGGACTGAAGTTAACAAGTGCTGTTAAGCATGTGGAAGAAAAAGAACCTTTGTATACTGATTATAGGAAAGTTATAGCTATGGAAAACAGAACACAGATTTTTTTTTTTTTGTAAAAAAAAAAATTGAAAATAAACTACCATAAGATCAACAATTCCATCTGTGGTTATACAGGCAAAGAAAACAAAATCACTACACAGAAGCATTGGCTACTGTCTCATGTTAACCTCAGCACTATATACAAGAGCCATGTAATAGAAGCCATGGATAACTATTCAAGAGATGAATGGATAAGAAAACTGTATTAATGATACAAAATGGAATAGTTTTTAAGCATATATAAAATTAGTGCAATCTGTGATATCATGGATGGAACTAGAGTTCATTATGTCAAATAAAATAAGGGAGACACAGAAAGACAAATACCATACCATTGCACAAAATTGTAAAATTAAAAAACTGATTATCCTAGACCACTGGTTACTGAAGTTGAGGAAACAGAGGAAGGGCAGCATGAGAATGGTTGGTCATGGGCACGTTTTGTCTACGAGTTCCAATACAGACAGGAAGTTGGTGTGCTACAGTAAGGTGAGGAAAGACTGTATAACACAAAAAGCTAGGTAGGCTGTTTTCACTACAAAGAAATGAGGAGATTCATGTTTAATTTGATTTCCTCATTAAAAAATTTATGTACACTGAAACATTAGAAACCTATTAATCTGTACAGTTTGAGAGAATAGTGAAACGCAGAAAAAGGTTAAGCCATTGTCACAGTTAGCAATCTTTTTCTTTGTGCCACTTACAGTTTTCCCTCCAGCTGGACTATTTTTCCCTTAGACTCAGCGAGGTCCTTCTGAGTGGCTTGCAGCTTCAGCTCCATGCCTTCCTGTTTAGCCATCATACTCTGCACAACAGAGATGACTATTTTAGGAAATGAGACATTCTTAGGTCCCCGGAGTCAACAGACAGGACACACACCAAAGGAAGCACTCACCCTCATCTTTGTCTCTCTCTTATTTCTGAGTTTCATCAACTCCAGGCTTAGAGCTTTCATGTTCTTTTGATGACTATCTTCAGAAAACTACAATAAACATATAAGAACTCAGATATCTATTCTGTCACATCACATATATAATTACTTAAGGCTCCATGTGGTAACAGATGCCTGTCATCTCAGTGCTTGAGAGATAGAGGTAAAGATGAGCAAGGAGCTCAAGATCAGCTTGGACTTCGTGAGACCTTGTCTCAAGAAACAAAACAAAACAAAACAAAACAAAACAAAACAAAACAAAACAAGATCCAAAAATCAAAAACCAAAAAAACAAAACACCAAGAAAAAGAATTACTTAAATACTGACTAAGGGAGCTGGGCCGTGTTTGCAAACAACTTTAATCCCAGCTCTCAGGAGGCAGAGTCAGGTGGATCTCTGAGGTTGAGGTCCATTTGGCTTACAGAGTGAGTTCCATAACAGTCAGAGCTACAGAGAAACCCTGTCTCAAACAAACAAACAAACAAACAAATAAGCAAACAAGCAAACAAATGACTACTGTGGCTGTCACTGGAGCTATTAATTGTGTGGCAGAGAGAAGAGCTGTGGTCTCTTTTCTTTCTTCTTTGCTTTTCTAGTTTTATTTTTGAAATAGTTTAAGTGGTTATTTCTAAGACAAATCTCCTCAGAAAGACTTGTGGAACTAAGTTTGCTAGACTAGTCTCAGCTACCTGGGACACCTGAAGTATGCAGGATGTGGTGCCTACTCAGGCCTTCTAGGTCAGAATGTCCCTTGGGCTCTAATAGACATTTTACTATCTATATAATGAACACGCACTCTCTACATGAAAGCCTGTCACAGGCTCTGAATAATGAATTCAAACTGTGACTTGTCTCTTCCCTCTATTTCTAGCACTGGTCAATGGAAGTATATTATATTTAGGATCTATTATGACATCACTTACTTATAAACACAATTTATATGTTGAGCACACTCACTCCATTAATTATTTCCGACTGCATTCCCTGAAACCCCTTAGAAGAGCGGCTTTTGTTTTGTTTTGTTAAGACATGTTGCCATGTAGTGTAGGCGTGCCTCAAACCCTTCTGCCTCAGCTTCTGAGTGCAGTATTAAACCTATGTGACACTACATCTTTTTCAGGGGAAGATTTTTTTTTTTTTAAAGAGACTGCAAAATGTAAATTCTCAAATACTCTTTGGTCATATGTACTGGAGTGTAGCAGGGGTGAGAGAATACCAGACATCAAAACAAAAAGCTGCGTTTTGTTTAACCCACGCCAAGTTCCCTTTTATTAAAAAAAAAAAGAAGGTAAGACTCTCTTACAGAAGTAGGCTAACATTTAAGTAGTTAATTAACAGTCAGAGCCAGACTAATGGTTTGGCATTATCTCCTCCATTCTTTTCAGAACCTTTCTAGCCTCCTTGAAATAGACCAGCATTCAGCATTGTAGACTGTCTCTCTGGTTTGTGTGATTAGGACTGGTGAAAGCAAGAACTCTACTTACAGTGGAAGTGAAGAAACAGCCTCACCTACACTTGCAAACTTCACAAGCTTAACCTGCCAAACGTGAAGGTGCTTATCACCCATTCAATTTTGATGTTATCATGAAGTTCAGTACCTTAGACTTTAGTAGCTCGTTGGCTCTGGTTAGCTCAGTAAGCCGTTTTTCCAGTGAAGCATTACTTGCAGAGAGAGATGTTTTTTCTCTGACTGCTGCATTTAGTTTTGCTTCTGTCTTTTCCAACTCAGATTCCATGTCCTGGATCCGTTTGTCCTGAGTTCCTCGCTCTTGCAAAAGAACACGAATCTGGAAGAAAATGAGATGATAAACACATGATCCCAGTGGTACCAGAAGCCTCAAAACTAGCAAACCTACATTTTGCTATGGTGTTCAGATATTCTTATTTTACTTGCTACTGGAATAATCATATTTCCCTTATGACACATCTCAAAGATATGTCTTATAAATGCAGGATTAGCGTTTGAGAGGTAGAAACAGGCACATGTCTGTGATTTTTCAGGCCAGGCTGGTCTACCAGGCCATTTAGAGCTACAGACTGAGAACCTGTCTCAAACATACACAGACACAGTCACATACAAACACCATCAACAAATACAATGACTTTTAATTGCCATAAACTTACAAGTGTAAGATAATTTTATTTAGTCACTTAAAATTTGTAACAATCTTGTTTTTGTCAGTCCTAATGACACAAATTATAGCTTGAAGTGCTAAATATTTTGAGAAAGCAATGTCCTCAGTAGAATTTAATAGGCAGCCATGGGTTGACTATTAAATTCTAGTTAAACAAACAGCAGAAAAACAAAGAAGCTAACATTTGTCAGTAGTAAGCAATAGCTCACTGCTGAAACCCGAGAATGGGCGTTTAGAGCTCCAGGACCATGTAAATGCCACTAAAGTGTGTGGCCCACTTCTAATCCCAGTGCTTTGGATGGAAACAGATCTCTGGAGCAAGCTAGCTGGGCAGATGAGCTGAAATGACTCAGCTTCTGAGAAACTCTGCCTCAATATTTCAAGGTGGAGAGCAAGCTACGAAGACACTGGCTTCCATATCGACACACACATGTGAACACGCATACATACAAGTATGCACACTATACACTTATAAAAAGTAAGGTCTGGGTAAAATATTGCTAACCTGGGCTGAAGTGATGGCTCAATGGTTAAGAGAACTGACTGCTCTTCCAGAGGACCTGAGTTTAATTCCCAGCAACCACATGGTGGCTCACAACCATCTGTAATGGAATCCAATGCCCTCTTGTGGTGTGTTTGAACACAGCAACACTGTACTCATATACATAAAATAAATAAATCTTAAAAACAAAACAAAGCCGGGCGGTGGTGGCGCACGCCTTTAATCCCAGCACTTGGGAGGCAGAGGCAGGCGGTTTTCTGAGTTCGAGGCCAGCCTGGTCTACAGAGTGAGTTCCAGGAGAGCCAGGACTACACAGAGAAACCCTGTCTCAAAAAAACAAAAAACAAAACCAAAACAAAACAAAAAAAAAAAAAAAAAAAAAAACAAAGCAAAACAAACAAACAAAAAAACACCTTGTCAACCTAAAATCTGATCCAAATGGTAAGTTCTAATCTTGGCAGTGCCACTCACCTATAAGCAATGAGCCAATCAGTACATGCATAAGCATCAAACACGAGAGTTGCATTGGCGTGGAGTAAATGAGAGACCAGTGCCTAAGCCAAGGAACTATTTCCTAAATGTTCTGATACGAAATTGCTAGAATCTTAGCTTGAAAGTCTATATAATTTTCTTTCTGTTATATAGCATTTATTTTTCTGTAAGTTGAAAGGATGGCTTACCTCTTTTTCTAATCTCTTCACATCTTTATCATTCTTCTGAGACTCCTTCTGTTTAAAAGTCAAAGAACAATTATGAATTTACATGCCACAAACATCACAGCCCAATTTGATAATTAATTATTTATTTTTGGTCCTTTTCCAAATTAAAAAAGAATTCCCATTTGGTGTGTTTTGCTTGCTTATATGACTTGAAGAGCACGTGTGTGGGTGGTGCCCGCAGTGGCCAGGAAGAGACACTGAATGCTCTGAACTGAACTTCTAACTGTGGTCAACTGCCAAGTGAATGCTGGGAACTGACCCTAGGTCCCCTGAAAGAGCAGCCACAGAGCCATTTCTCTAGCCTCCAATTATCAGACTTTTGAGACATCTCACGACACAGTACACATTGAACATGAAGTCACAATACAACCTTCAAGGGCTGGGATTGAAATTGCACACCAACACACCCATCTTTGTGTCTATTTTAAGCACTGTAGAAGGTCGTGAAATATTTTTATAAACACTCTTTATGAGACAGAAAATATTATTTTGGGTTTTTTTTTTCCTTTGAGACAGGGTTTCTCTGTGTAGCCCTGGCTATTCTGGCACTCTGTAGACCAAGCTGACCTTGAATTCATAGAGATCTGCCGGCCTCTGCCTCTCAAGTGCTGGGATCAAAGGTGTGTGTCATTACTTCCCAGCTAAAATGTTCTTGTTTTGTTTTTTTTGTTTGTTTGTTTTTTTTGTTTTGTTTTGTTTTTCAAGACAGGGTTTCTCTGTGTAGCCCTGGCTGTCCTGGAACTCACTCTGTAGACCAGGCTGGCCTTGAACTCAGAAATCCGCCTGCCTCTGCCTCCCAAGTGCTGGGATTAAAGGCGTGTGCCACCACCGTCTGGCTAAAATGTTCTTAAAATCTGGAAATATTTTAGTTTTCAAAATCTCAGCCCATTAGAAAAACAGCTTTTTCTTTATATAACGTAGAGAGAGTCCTATGACTAAAACTTCAGTTTCCATTTAACACTAGACCGCAGCATGCTTTCAATAATTATGCTACCGAACCAAAAGAAAAAAAATACTTTTAAAGAAAAATCATTTTAAAGCCCCCCTCAACCTGATTAGATTCAAAGAAGTAAAAAAAAAAAAATTGTAACCCTACAACCTATGATTTTGATTGTTTTCATGGCATTTATTTACATAAGACAGTCTTTACATAATCTTGTAAAATGTATTTTATACAGTATTAAAATGTATACAGTATTAAAAACAGGTTTGTTCTATGTGTTTCTAAGTTAAGAGAAAGACCCAATTATATTCACTTCAAAATTGATGGCATTTTCTACGAGAAAAAGTCTATCATTTGGTAAATCTATGCATACCCAATTAATTAACAATTTTTAAATTGTTTCACCAAAGAATTCAAGTCATGTCATTCATATCCATTCCTACAAAAACACACGTTCATTATCCCATACAAATAAAATGTAAGCCAAATATGCACTTCAATTTTTCTAATAATATTAGTATAAATTTATGAGAGTACAAAAATTCAATTGAGTTGTCTTATTTGTATTCATATTTCAGACCTATAACATATCAAATTAAATGGATGGGGGTGAGGGGGGCTCAAGCCAGCATTTCTCTCTGTAGCCTTGGCTGTTCTAGAACTCACTCTGTAGACCAGGCTGGCTTCGAATTTAGACGTCCGCCTGCCTCTGCCTCCTTAGGACTGAGACTCAAGTCTTGTGCCACAACTGCCCAGTTTAAATCCAAAAATTCTCCCAGACATATTTATCTACATTTTATAAAAAATACAGTTACCGTTTTTCTAAAAAAATTAGAAATTATCTAAATAGAGGATTGCTTTTAGTGGTGAATCAGTTGCCTACCATGTATAAGCTTTGGGCTTGATTCCCAATACCACACACTGAACAGGTAGGAGAACTAAAAACTTAAAATTCCAGGACAAGAGAGATGGCCCAGCAGTTAAAAATACTTAGAGGTCTTCTAGAGGACCCCAGTTTGGTTCTTAGCATTTATGCTGGGTGGCTCACAACTATGGACTATCTGTTACTCCAGCTCCATGGTAATGGATACTGTCTTCTGGACTTCATGGGCATTGCATGCACATACAGATAAACAGATGCTCACACACTATTTTATGGTTATTATTGCTGTGAAGAAACACCATGACCAGAAGCAATTTGGGGGAAGAAAGGGTTTATTTTGTTTACTATCAGTCTATCCTTGAAGAAAATCAGGGTAGGTACTCAAGCAAGGTAGGAACCTGAAGGCAGGAGTTGATGCAGAGGCCCTGGTAGGGTGTTGCTTACTGGCTTGCTCCTCATGGCTTACTCAGCCTGCTTTCTTATAGTACCCAGGCCCAGCAGCCCTGGGATGGCCCACAATGGAATAAGCCCCCTCATACAAATCACTAATTAAGAGAATACCCTATTGCTTCCTAAAGGTCAATTTTTTGGAGGTTGCCTCCTTTTAGATGACTCTAGATTGTGTCAAGCCACATAGTAAGTCGGCATTAGCTGCATTTCAAGTACTCAGTAGCCATTCATGTTAGTCACGTCCACAATGGATTGCACAGCTCTATATTACAGAATAAGAGACCTTATTAACTGCCAAATACATCAACAGTATCCTGGTTGCAAGATATTATCTGTTAATCTCTACAACTCCTGACAAAGTAACACTCTTAGGAACTAATGAAAACAGCAGGGCCTTGAATAAACAACATTAGACAGCTCTTAGGAGTTGCTTTGTTCTTTTGTTCTTTTTCAACTTTCTGAGAAAGGGTCTCATGCAACCCAGGCTAGCCTTGAGTTCTCTATGTAGCCAAGACTGGCTTTGAAGTCTGCAACGCCAAGTCCTCTTGACTCTGCCACATCACCAACTCTGTTATGATGAATTTAATCTACTGTACAAGTTTGAGTAACAACTATTTAGCCACTGGTATTTTAATTTCTCTCTTTTTTTTTTCACACATACTTATTCTTTCCCACAAAAAATATAAGACAAGCTAACAATAAACAAACAAACACACGAAACTTTGATGGTGATAACAAACCAAAGAATGACAGGTTTGCAAAAGTTTACAAGGCGCCTATCAGATTCACCTCTATAAAGAGGTGGCTTTGTAATTGTGAACCAGGAGCCCTTTCAAAGAGACTCCCTAATAACTTAGGCAGACTGGGAAACCTGCTTGCATTCTAATGATACTTATTCCATTAACTGATCGATTTTTTTAGCTACAGCTCCAGGTCCTGGGACCTGAAGCGAGTTCTGAGGAGCAATGACTGCTCCCATTGAGCTGACACTCCACCCCCAACTTACTGATAAATTTGATTTACACACTTAGCCATTTCAATCAAACACACCTTGTAAGTATGTAGTCAGTGACAAAGAATGTACCAATTGTCTTACAGATGTTTCTCACCTTTGACACCGAGGTCTTTGCTTTTTTAGCCGAAGCAAGCAAGGTCGTATCTTTGTCAATGTTAAGATTTTGCTGAGATTCTGGGAAAAAAAAAAAAAGAAAGAAAGAGAAAGAGAAAAAGAAAAAAATCAACACTTGCACAATTATTTGTTATAGACGTAAGACCTTCCCAATATTCTTTATTTTCAAAAGACAAATTATTTTTTTAAAATAACACTTGTCTGTGTGTGTGTTTGATGGTGGTAGGAGGGTATATGTGTACTTGTGTGCTGGTAACCCAACTCAGGTCCTCTGAGGGAGCAGTATGGGTTCTTAACTACTGAGCTAGTTCTCCAATCCGTTCTTGACAGTCCCAACATTCTGATAGGATAAGCAAATTATCATAAGGAAAATTACCTGTAAATATCTTGCTCAATTTCTCTCATTACAGTCTAACTGAAAATAGCACGAGGTACTTGGTTCTTTCATAAACATACCAAATAAGGATATTAAGATCTATTTCTGACCATGGAACTCTAGAAGTATAAAAGCATTTTAAAATTTCAATAGTTATTTCTTATGTCAGCTTATAAGGACTTTTAACCACTGTTTGTTTAAGGACCCATTACCTTTTTGGTTTTTAAATCTTTGTGATTTCTGAAAAGACACTGGTCCTTTCGTTGCTTCTGAAGTTTTAACATCATAAGCACCTGGAGATGGAGCACAACCTACAGGAAAAACAAGATAGCAATGTTTCAGTCAATATTACTAGTTTTATTACTACTATATTAGCAATACCTGTAAGAATCCACGATCTTAAGTTAAACTAGTGGTTTTCAATCTTCTTGCTGCAAACCTTTAATATAGTTCCTCACATTGTAGTGATACCCAACCATAAATTATTTTCACTCCAACTTCATAATTGTAATTTTGTTGCCATCATGAATTGTAATATAAATATCTAAATAATAATGTGTGACCCCGTGAAAGGGTCCTTGAACCCCAAAGGAATAGAGACTCACAGGTTGAGAACCACTGTGGTACACACATAGGAAGAGGAAATCTAAGTCGAGGAACTGCTCTCACCAGATGGGACCGTGGGAAGTCCCCTCCTGGGCAGGTGGACCTAGGTTGTATAACAAGCAACTCAGGAAGCAGAACTCCATTCATGCTTCATCCAGTCCCTGCCTTGTTTTCCCTTGAGAATAAACTGTAACCTACAAACCAAATAAAGCCTTCTACTCTGCCCCTCACTCTTGAGTTTCTTTTCAGTCACTGTTGATGATTCAATATAAATTGCTCCAGAAAACTTATATTTTTCAAGATATACTGACATACTGTGAAGCTCTTAATATTCTTTCTTCCTCGGTCTTGATCTGTCTCTGCAGAAATCCACTATATACTCATCCCAAAATCACTGTATACTCTATACCTTGACTCCACGATCCCCTCCCTTTGGCCCCCAGGATGCATAGACCACATGTAGCATGATGCCCAGCCTCACTGCACTTTCCTTTATCTAGTACTTTGTCTCTTTGAAAGTATGGGCCAGGTGATGATAAGTTTAGTCTACTAGCATTCAATGTGCTTCTAAAGTTTCCTTCCGCTCCTGGCTGCTCGCCATATCACAAGCAGCACGACTCAAGCTTTTCCGCAGAAATTTCTCTTAGAAGCAGAGAGCAAAGAATAACCCTGCTTTCTGCATTCAGAGTGGAAAACAGCAGTATCCATAAGAACCTGTCAGTGCAGTAAAAGCCAAGTTGTGTCAGAGACAAACAACTCTCTTCCATTTCACATAAGCTAAAAGGAAAGAAGCAGATGGGAGGAATAAGTTTTGGACCTCGTATTTTATTATATGTTTATAAAGCAAGTATAGGAAACTATGGGCCTTATACAAATAAAATTCATAGCTTTCCTATGTATGGAGACCTAGCCTTGAGCATTGAAAATTTGCCAAGTGACAACACAGCTGCAGTTAAGGACGGTAGACAACTGTGTTGGAAGAGACTTTTAAATATGTCCATTTTGTCTCTTTGGTGTCTACATATGATAGTCTCAAGTGTGTTTGAGTCTCTTAGATATAAACATTTCCTTACTCAAAACAATCAAATCAGCTAATTCAGTAATGAGCTACATCAAATAAAACCTTCAAACTTCCAGACTTCCATATTTTCTATCCAGCCATTTAGAATTTATAGTCTACTTTCAATTTTGTTCTGCCAATTCTCATTTACCTTCCAGATCTCAATGTGAACATTACTTCTAGCTTTTGCAGAGTCCCAAAAAAATCATGCTAGAAAATTCTCAGAGCACCAGCTATCGTTCCTAACAATGACTTCTTATGTTTTCATAAGGATTTATTTACTCTGTCTCTACATTAGACAAAACTGCTTGCAATTTGGGAGTAGTTGCTACTGTCCTAGTATTTAGCTCATAGTTGTGTTAAGCAGTCTAGAAAAAAATGTCTTGTTTGGGATGTGAGAATGGACTAGCCTTTTGTAATTAGCCACATGAGGACTCAAAATCAGTTGTCTGACAAGCTACAGAAAATACTGTGTTTGACACTTTGTAGACATATGGAGAAGGCATCCAATAAAAAAAAAAAAAAAAACATTAGATTTCCTTTTTCCCAAGATGCTTTAAGTTTCCTTCAGGGAGAAAAAGCAGCTGCCATGGATTCACAAATATTAAATATCGACATCTTATCTTTGATACTGTAAGCCTTAACTACTGTTCCTTAAAACCAAATAGCAGCTTAGCCACATGTTTTGGGCAGGTCCTAAAGTTTCAGTACTTGGGAGGTGGCAGCAGGAGCCAAAGGCTGGTCTGGGCTACATGCAACCTTGTCTCAAAACAAAAAGTCTACCCTGTTGTGCAGAACCTAAGTTGTTTGAATCCCCTGGAAATGGTATGGCCACTGAGCTGGATGAATTTGATCACTCACTCGACCTTGTGAATGGAGTAGTGTTGAGAGAAATCACAGATGTAAACTATTAAGCAGTACATGCTACCGAGGGTATGAAATGGCCTTTCAAGTTCGGCTCCATCACTTACTTGCCGGCTGTATACAATACAGTCGGAAACTCTCTCAATGCTCTCAGTTGTAAAGAGTACAACTTTGGTACTTTTATCATCTGGCTGTTCAAAGGAATAACTTACAGACCTTACAACAATTGCACAGTTAGCATCTCTCACCTCATACCCAAGGCTCTAGTTATTGTCTTTATACACCACAGTCGTTAAGAGCATAGGATATATCCACGGGAGCCTGGGTTTCCACTGCATTCCTGCCAATTTAGTTTAATAATACTGAGTAGATATCAGTCTCATTTTTCTTTTACTTACAATTTGTTATAGAACTGGGTCAGTGACAGTTTTTCTATGTAGCCCAGGCCACTGGGTCTGAAAACATTTCTTTCTTTCTTTCTTTCTTTTTTTTTTTTTTTTTTTTTTTTTGATTTTTCAAGACAGGGTTTCTCTGTGTAGCCCTGGCTGTCCTGGAACTCACTCTGTAGACCAGGCTGGCCTCAAACTCAGAAATCCGCCTGCCTCTGCCTCCCAAGTGCTGGAATTAAAGGCATGCGCCACCACCGCCCGGCTGAAACATCCATTTCTTACAGGCAAAAACATTAAAAATTACTGTATCCTAACTTTTTAAACGCTACCACCATCTACACACCAAGTTCCAGCATTTTATCATTAAAATGCTGAACATTACTTAAGAATTGTTTCATGAGTGGAAAACAATCCTGGGGCAGCTGTTATTCCTGAACTGATTTCTTGGTCTTCATGCTTTTACATCTGAATGTAATGTCAATGTAGAAAATTCTAAAGAGAGTAACTTCTTTTTAAAAAGTACATAGTGCCTGCCAATTCCTAATCTCTCCTTCAACCAGCTGTAGTTTCTCCAAGGTGTTGATGGCTTATTTTAGAATTTCACACTTGAAGGCTCGCTGTGTGGGGGGAGGATCCCATTTCACTTACAGCCGCATCTCTTCCCTCCTATACTGCGCTTGCCAAGTGTTTATTGCGTGAATTTGGAGAAAACCAAACACCGCCCCAGCCCTAATCTGGTTTCCGGATGACTGGGGAACGAGGGCGCATCCCCTTCCCAACCTGTTCCCGCACCCGTACTCACCCGAAGGGTCATTGAATCTTTTCAGGGGAGCCTTAGGAAAAGACATTCTCACTCCTGGGTCCAGATGCGACAGCAACCAAACGTCCCACCAAACTGTCAGCTCGTCTGAATTCAAATTTACCCCAACTTCCTTCCGTCAGCCAATCAGAAAGCCTAAACCTATCTGGCCAATCCTGCATGGGACAAAGAGTATGCGCACGAGATTTCTACCGCCGCCCAATAGGGAAGTTTGTAAGTTTAAGCTTGTTGCCAATAAGAGACTGTTCTTGTTCGCCGCTGCAAACAGCTCCATCCAATCACGTCTGGTTTTATTTAATTTTAGTGGCTTGCACAGTTCGCGCAAGCGCACTTCACAGGCCGGTGGAAGCGTCGGAATTTTGGCGTCACACAGGTTAAAAGATCGCAGGCAGTTTTTTCTCCTTTGTTCCAGCGTCAGTGTTCTTGGGATGTCAACATCTCTAGGCTTCGATCTTTTTCACCAGGTCTCGCGAGTGTCTTAAATGGACTCTGAAAGGGAAAGATTTGTACACTCGGACACGCCAGTTTGGACTCTTGCGCATGTGCAGTGACCCCAAGGCGCCGAGAGCCAACTCTGAGTCTAGTCCCGCTGTTGTAGTGCTCTCCCGGAGCGGTGTCCCTGCGTGGCGTCTGCAGAATGTCTGCCCCGTTTGAGGAGCGCAGCGGGGTGGTTCCTTGCGGGACTCCGTGGGGACAGTGGTACCAGACCCTGGAGGAGGTGTTCATTGAAGTCCAGGTGCCCCCGGGCACTCGCGCGCAGGACATCCAGTGCGGCCTGCAGAGTCGGCACGTGGCTCTGGCCGTGGGTGGCCGCGAGATCCTCAAGGTAGCAAGCCAGGGCTTGTCCCGAGTTCCTTCTTGTGGCCTCCCCGCACCCCGAGCCCTAAAATTCACGGTGTCAGAGGGATGACTGCTGGGTGTGGCAAGGTTAGTTCCTGGCTGGTAGAAAGAAAGCAAGCTGTAAATTGTTCTGGCGAGGGAGGGGTCTCAACGGAGCACCCCATCCACAGAGCAGATCTTGCGCGGGTAGAACTGCAAAGATTTTGTTTTCCACTTTATTTCTAAAATAGATTTGGGGTGCCTTTAACAACCCTGGAGTTTCTGCTGACAGAAGGCTAAATAGGTCAAAAGAACAAATATGCCTCTTCTAAGCGCTGATGTGAGTCCCAAAGACTAGAGAAAAGGTTTCTGAATTCTATTCATGTGGTGTAGGCTAATACAGGCAGTTACAAGCAAGGATATAGGTTAATAGGATGAAGTTTCAAAGATGTCAGATTGGTTTTCTAAATAAGTTTCTTGCATGTTGATCTTCAAGATAATGAAAAGGTGTGTGTAAAGTTATTTGATTTCACCAATTATTTAGTCTGGTCATACTTTCCCTTTTTTTGTTAGGAATTTATTAAGACTCACATAACAATTAGACTATATTTTACACCTAGATTAGATAGCCTTTTGGATGGCTATGTAGTATAGTGGTGAGTGGAGACATAATACTGTGGTTTGTAACCTTGGGCAGGAGGAGAAGAAAAATTAGTCACAGCTAATTTGACATCAATTCTTCAATATGGGATTAGGTTCTTCCTAAGAAATTGGCGTTTCTGAGTACCAGCTTCTGAAAAGTTAAACTAGCTTTAATAACATTGACTTTAAAAGATAGCACTTTTAAGGCAGGTGTTATGGCACGTGCTTTTAATCCCAGCATTTGGGAACCATACATGGACCTCTTTAAATTAGGCCAGCCAGCCAGATCTACTAAGCCAGTTCCATGACAACATAGAACAGTGGTTCTCAACCTTTCTAATGCTGTGATCCTTTAATAACGTTCTTCATGTTGTGGTGACCCCCCAACTATAAAATTAGCTTCCTTGATACTTCATAACTGTAATTTTGCAGTTATGAATCTGTAATTAAATATCTGGTATGCAGGATATCCGATATGTGACAGAGACCCTACAAAAATTAGTCACCAGGTGGTGGCTGTACACAGCTTTAATCCCAACACTCAGGAGGCAGAGACAGGATATCAGTGAGTTGGAGGAGAAATTTTGAGACTCTTGGTCTATAGAGGAAGTTCCAGGACAGCCAGGGATACACAGAGTTCATTCCCCGCCCCCTCCCCCAAAACCCATACAAACAAAAGAAAGAAGGAAAACAAAAGAATAGAACATTTTTTTCTAGTTTCAGTAGGAGTCATGTTCATATTAGTTGGTAAAGCATTTTGTATGTTAAGTTCACATTCTATTGTAAGGAGTGGTGTGTCTTCTCTTGTTCTGTGTGGTCCCTGTGGTTCCCTCTCCCCCACCCCCCATGGTAAAGTTGTCAGATTTGTAAACTGGGCTCCTTTTCATTCATTAGGAGGAAGTTCAAGGTTGAGCCCCCACAAATAGAGAAAATTGGCCTAAGATGTACCTTAGCTTGAAATGAGCCAAATCTTAATGATGTGAATTTGTAAAACTTAATGAAATACTGTAATTTTATTACCTTATACTTATTTTTCAGGGGAAATTGTTTGATTCTACAATTGCTGATGAAGGAACATGGACTTTGGGTAAGAGTAATCTGTTATGATTCCTACACTTTTAAAAACTGGATCATGGTATCATTTCTCCTTTATATTAGGTCTTGTCTTTGTAGCTGTGAAAGATGGAGAAAAGTGTTGGGAACAGTTGTCTTATCAAAATTATCCACTAGCCTTTGGAAAACATAATGTTATGGTGAACTATAGTTTCTCTGTAATGTCTTTGTTCTTTTTCTCTTAGAGGATAGGAAAATGGTTCGCATTGTTCTGACAAAAACCAAGAGAGATGCTGCAAACTGTTGGACTTCCCTTCTAGAATCTGAATATGCAGCTGACCCCTGGGTGCAGGACCAAATGCAGAGAAAACTTACATTAGAGCGATTCCAGAAAGAAGTAAGTCAGATGCAGGAGTGAGTATGTACAGTTACACCATCCAAATGCACATGTATTCATAAGGTATACACAGTTGTATAAAGCCTTTTGGGTGAATTTTAAAGTGAATGGCTAGAAAACTGCCTATTTTGTAGGTTTTAAATTTCACACATGTATGCATTGCTGTAAGACCCTGATTGCTGAATCCACATCAGTAATTCATGAATAATATAAAGGCCTGAATCACTGTAGGCACATAGTATAAAAAGGATGTCCCTTTATTCAGTTCCCCACCTCTTACCTCTCCCTCATTCTCTTTGATCGGGTTCTTTTAGTGTGTAGTTTCCATTGGCATCATGCTTACTTCCAAGTTTATGAACTAGACTCCTCAGTTACTTGTTGCAGATACTCATAGTTCTGTCTGTCATACGTTACATGTCCAAGGTGATCAAACTAATTTCACTGCCACTTTTATTTTAGTTAATGGAGACTAGTTGTTTATGATTAAGGGTTTCAGCTCATTGCTCAGTAAAACACATTTTTACTATCCCATAAAGGCTATAATTTTCTCTCCTAGTTATTTCTCCTGTATCTTTTTTTTTTAATAGAACTTAGAAGCTTTAACACTAAGTCAGGTTGATAAAATGTGACCTGGGGAAATTTGGCCCACTGTATGTCTCTACTGAGATACCTGTGTTTACTCATCTTACACATAGTAGTTTCTTGTAGTTGAGTATGACAGAGGTCATGTAGTCTGGAAAGTCTAAAGTGATTACTACCTGAATCTTGTACAAGTCAGACTTCCTAAGTTCTGTGCTCAGTATTTATAGTTTCTTACTTGTGTTTCCCTGCTACAGTGTAAGCTCCTCTAGAACAATTTATTTGCTGATTTTTGAAATGCACATTTGTTTAAATGGTATTTCCTATGTAGTAGTTCAAAAGAGGCACATTAAGCAAATGAAATTTCTCCTGAAAAGACTAAAGCTTGAATGAGTACTTGGCAATATATAGTATGTATCAATATGCTAGTATAAATATTGCTCTTAGAACTCTGCATGGCATATAGTAAGCTTCAAAACCTTGCTGACTGTTAGCTGAGATTGATGATAATGACTTTTAATTCCAGCCACTTGTGAGGGTGAGACAAGAGAACCTCAAGTTCAAGGCCAGCCTGCGTGACATAGCTGCACCATGTCTCAGAAGAATTAAAAATTAAATTTAAAATTAAAATGTTTAGTATAGTATACTTGCTTAGTTTGCAAGAGGACCTATGTTCAATCCATAATATGCCCTCCAGGGGCAGGAAAAAGCTTATACAATCTGTTTATTTGTATAAATCACAAACAGATTTGATTTTGAAATAGAAAGTTATGTTTCATTATACAGTTACCACCATGGTCACACAGGTATACAGGTATCAGTCTTCTAAGTGTTTACAGATCTGAAAGTTGAAGGAACCTCTTAATTTTAGTTTTACCTTAGGTGATTTCAAGTTAAATATTGTTTTTTATTTTTGGACTTTTTTGTTTTTTGTCAATTATGAATTTAACGTATCCTTGTAAGTTTTAATATTTTATGTCTTTCAGAATCCTGGTTTTGACTTTAGTGGAGCAGAAATCTCAGGGAACTACACAAAGGGTGGACCAGACTTCTCCAACCTTGAGAAATGACTGCTATTGCTTAGTTCTCCTGTCTTGTGGATCCGGCAGGTGCTGGCAACTTAATGCAGCTGATGATGTGAAGGACGAAACATCCGATGTCTACAGTTAAAAGATTGCAAAGTGTATTTCAATATGGTTGTAAAGGATTATGTTCAGATACGGTTTGCATAGGAGACATAGCAGCTTTCCTGTGGATAGATGGTAACTTTTATTGCTCTGCATTACATTTTATATGCTACATTTTCATATTTAATTGTATTTTTACTACAAACACATTGGAGTACAAATCATATGAAATGAAAAGGTGCCTTCATGGAAAAATATTTTTTTTGAGTGTGTGATGCAAAAATAATGTTGAGTAAATTTGAGTAAGAATTATATGCCCTTTGTCTAGATATGCTCTCTGTACACAGAAAATACAGAACTGGAAAATTTTTAATAAAGGAAAAAAAGTGCATCGAAGTACTTTGGATAACTTGAGTTAGTGAAAAATTCTAACTGGTTTGGTGCTGCCTAAGTGATTATGTCAAGAAATTGAAAAATGATAAAACACTAACTAACAACAGAAGAGTTAATTGCTTCTTACTGTCTGAAAACAATTTAGGCCCCTGAGTATAAGTCACTGGCTTCATTTAATTTTAATGATTCAGACAAGATGGTCTAGAAAAAAATTCTTTCATCCTCTTTGTGTTTTTTAATTCTTAAAAAAAAAAATTGAAATGTGTAAAAAGCTTACAAGTAAAATATTAACAAATTGAAAATCTTACACTTTTTTTCTAATAAATTGACATGTTGTCACCTCAGTATTTTACTTTTCCTTTTCTTCAGAAAAGTCTGTTCTCTCAACATTGCAGCCATTAAAGTTAGAAAATCAACATGGACCTGGAACTACTGTTTAGGCCTCAGACCTGTGCCGTTATGCTGAAGTAATACCTACAGTGTCCTTTAAATAAGAAAGTCTTGTATTCAGGATGTGCCAGCAGATGTTTGTAGTCCACTTCAGCCTGGAACAAGTTTCCACTTTGTCCTTGGCTTTTACTGCTTCGGTCTTTTCTCATGACAGCATCTTGCTGGGCAGTGTGGCCTCCAACTAATAGTGATACTCTCTGGCCTGAGCTCCCATACCCTGTGATTACAGGTCTGCACCTGTGCCTAGCTTAAGTTTTGCACTTGAAAATGATGGAAATTTTGTCTGTTGACTGTTCAGGATGAGGTCTGTTGTCTATAATATTCCTGCATCCTGTTCCCTGTAATGAATTAAGAATTTCACCCTATTGTTGATGCTGACAGTGTTGCCTTGGTCAGGGAGTAAGATAGTATCTGCTGGGTTTCTTCACTGTAATACCAAGTTTTGGGTGTGTTGTGGGAAACTAGTTTTAAAGCGCCTCTTGGTTCTAACCAAACTTTGAACTTACTTACTGTTTTATTCAGGGGGTAAAAATTATTATCATTACTTTATCTAATGGGAACTCATGATTTCCAATGTGCATGTAGAAGTTTAATGTATGCACGATAAACACACATCAATAGTGTCCATACACCAGCATGCACATCTTGCTTTTAAAAACATGCATGTATCCACTAAAGAGAACCAGAATCAGGTTTTTTAGCAAAATGCTTGATTGTTGGACTATGTCTGGAGAGTAAGAAATTGCTCAATGATGTAAACATGTCAAAGGGCAGAGAAGCCACCTAGACTGGTTTTACACTAGCCAAATTATATAATTTTAAGATACCCAGTTCTAATCTTATGGATTTATTTTAGTTTTTCTCTCTTCAGTAGCCTGGTTTCCACCATTTTTAATGTATTTGACAGCCTGTTGTGGGTCATCTTACAAGTGCCTTTCAAGTGTGAGGCTGTGTTGAGCAGGGTGTCTTCACAGCCTGAGTCCAGCACTGAACACCGGCAGCTGGCCTACTCTATGATGCCTGCCTTTTTTGATTACTCTCCTTAATGATTTTAGGAATAAATTCTTGGGAGGAAAAGGTGTTTTCTTTGGTTGGTTTTGACATTATTTTCAGTAATATTTTGAGCAGATTTACAGGTAAAATGAATGTTTTCTAATGTACAATTTGGTGGATTTTATAGCACATAGGTAGATTGCTGTGAGCACCTTCCCATTTACTCTAAAACAGTGCAGTCACCTGAGAACCACTGAAGTTCTTTCCTCGTGATCACACTATGAGCTTTCAACTCATAGTTGAGGTTTTATTAAATAAAGGTATTTTAATACAGACAATGCACAAAAGTTAAGAGACGTGCTCAGAAAGATAGATATTCCAAAGCATGGATAGGCTTCTCAAAGAAGGGTCATGGATTGTTGAAAAACCTGATTATGAGAAATAAGCACAGAGAAGCAGTAAGACTACCCAGTGTGGATATGGGGCAGCTACTGATTGGGTGTTTTGCATTTACCTTTAACCTGTCTTTAACATATTCATGTAGGCTAGAAAGTGTGGGTAGAAATTTAGTATTTCACCAGGCGGTGGTGGCGCACGCCTTTAATCCCAGCACTTGGGAGGCAGAGGCAAGCGGATTTCTGAGTTCGAGGCCAGCCTGGTCTACAGAGTGAGTTCCAGGACAGCCAGGACCACACAGAGAAACCTTGTCTGAAAAAACCAAAAAAAAGAAAAAAAAAAAAAAAGAAAGAAATTTAGTATTTCTTTCAGGTGGATACCTACCCACTAGTTTAAGAATAATTTTATTGAAAAACTTAAGTAGCCACCCTGTGTCAAAACATACACCAGTTCTATATTTATTTGAGTCTCGTATTGGACCCTTTTCTACTGAACTATGTGTCAATCCGACTGTTTGCCAGCAGCACACTACCTTGATTATCATAGACTTACAGTCCACGACTCAAAACTGAATAGCACGATTCCAACTATATTCTTTTTCAAAGCTGCATTGACCTTTTAGTTCCTGTGTCTTTCTGAGTTCAGATCCATCCAATCTGTATCTATGAGAGATTTCACTGAGAGAGTAATGTGTTTTCTAGAGTCACATAACTTAGAGAGTGAATCTATATATATAAAAGGGATTTATTTGAATTGTGTACAATCTGTGGTCCATTTAATCCAACATTGAGTGCCTACAAATGGAAGGCCCAGGAATCCAGTAACTAGTATTTCAGTCTACAAGGCTGGATGTGTCAGCTGGTCTTAAGTATACCTTGAAATTCCAAAATAGTAGGTTGTAATGTCAGTGAAGGAGTGGACTTGCTAGCAAGAACCACAGAGCAGGCAGGCAAGAAGAGAGCAAGCTGCCTTCTGTGTCTTTTATATAGGTTGCCAGCAGAAGGTGTGGTCCAAATTAAAGGTGGATCTTCCCACCTCAAAGATCCAGCTTAGAAGTATGTCTTGTCACTTCAAATGATATAATTTAAAAAAAAACTCTCAGAGATGTGCCATTATTTGGGTTCTAGTTAATTCTCTCATAAATACAGACTGGACAGATCTGAATTCAGAAAGACTGTCACAGGGTGGAATTTCCTAAGTCTTTCCAGTCTACAAGCAGAGTCTCTACACTGAGTCCCTTTGATTTCAGTTCTTGGCATTTAATGTAGTTGTCGGTTTAAAGATCCATTCTGTCTTCATTCCCCCATACTCATTTTTAGGTGGAACAATGTAAAATGCTGTTGATTTTATAATTTAGTATTATCATGTATACAGATAGGCTTGCCTTTAGTTTGTTGACTTTGTATTCTGTGGCCTTGTTAAACTCAGTTTGTGGGTTTTGCTTGGTTTGTTTTTGTGGATTCTTTTTGATTCCTTGAGTTTCCTGTGTAAATCAGTTTCATTTTACTGCTTCTAGTTCATAGGCTCCCCTCCCACCCCCCTACCCCCCACCTCTCCACCCCCCACCCCCACCCCCGCTCTTCTGTGGTCTTTCTGCTTTGGAGATAGTTTTCAGGAAGTCTATGCTGATCTTGAAATGACTTTGTGGCTGAATTGTCCTGATCGCCTGCCTCCCAGGTACTGAGATTAGGGTGTATTAGCATCTTCACCTTTCCTGATTATACTGGCTAGATGATAAAGAAACTGATCAGCCTGGTATGAGCTGTGCCTTAGGATGGCAAACACATTGTTCATCATTATGTGGAATGCTACCTGCAAGGTATCCACGCTTCCTTTTTATCAGGCTGAAGTTCACAACATTTTTTTAGCTAGCTGAACTTCAAGAAAGCATGTAAAAAGCCTTCTGTGATGGTGCACCAGTTTCTAATCTCAGCATTGCAGAGGCAGGTGGATCTCTGAAGTCAAGGCTCGTCTGGTCTACAGAGCCAGACAGCTGCACAGAGGAAAACCTGTTTTGAAAAACAAACAACAAAAGCAGACTAACAGAAGAAGAAATGAAAAATGTTGTTGGATACTAACAGATTATGTTTCTGTATCACGTGGTTTTGGACTAGGAAAACTATAAGCTTCCCAGTTAACACTGTAAAATGTAGCATATTTTGTGATGACATGTTTGATAAAGACTACTTTGCTATTATAAAGAGGGAAAGTCCTTATATAATTCCCTCATGATAGCACAGAATATGGTTTGGATTATGTGGATTACAATTTCACATGAATTAATTCTTCATTTTGGGACAGTATGCAGAATCTTAAGAGCAAAAGGCCTTGGAGTCAGAAATACGTGAATTTTAATGTTAACCCTTAATAATATATATATATATTATATATATATATACACACACACACACACACACACATACATGTATATATATGTATATATATACATATATATGTATATAAAGCATATAATATATACATACATATATATGTATATGTATATATTATATATATAGTACTAATGACTTCTTGTGTCTGATGTATTTGGTAAGTGATTGTCTTCATTCAGTTTAGGACATACGTGAGGTGGGTTATAGTTATACCGACAAATCACTGCCTGCCACACTCATTAGATCAGAAATAGCAACTATTTGTATATGTATATCTTATATTTGGAAATACATAAATTTCAAGTACTTAGAAAGTGGTGTCAATTACAATTACAGTGGTGTCATTTCTTCACAATGCCTGCTTTATAACTCTCTCTAAAGGCTCTAAGGAACTGGGTCCATTCACATTTCATCTAGGAAAGGATTCATGAGGCCCCACCACCCAGAGGGTCTATTGACAAGGGTGACTAGGGGAAGTCACTAGGATTTCTCATGCTTTGAGAAAATACCAGGGTTAAAAGCCAATGGCAGGGGAGGTGGATTTATTATGCTTACCCTTCCATATCACAGACCAGCATAGAAGGGAGTCAGGGCAGGAACTTAAATAAGCAGGCTCAGGCAAATGTCCATGAGGAGTGCTGCTTCCTGGCCTGTTCCTTATGGCTTGCCTACGCTCCAATCCAGTGGAGGCATTTTCTCAGTTGAAGTTCTCTCTTCTAAGGTGAGGCTGGCATGTGTGAAGCCGATATAAACTAGATAGCACAGTTGTTTTCTGCAGGGTTGCATCCACTGAAAAGCTTCCTATGTTCCAGTAAATAATTTCTGTCCCACACTTAAGTGAATAACCTTAATTAAGCTCAGTAAGAAGTGCACACATACATTTTTGTTGTTAATAACATCCATAGCACTGGTGGGTCTAAATGAAAAACCTGATTAACAATAATGCATACAAAATAGTGTTTTAGTGTACATTCGACCAACATACTTAACTTGTGTTTTTCTTTTAAAAATTAAAGTAACCGGTTGATGTTGACACTATACTTTCTGAGATAGGGTCTCACCATGTAGGCTTGGCTAGCCTGGAGCTTGCTATGAAGATCAGGCTGGTTCCAGTGTTGGAATTAGAAGTGTGTACCACCATACCCAGCTTGATAACTGTACTACTAAGAGATTTTGTGTCTGCTTCTGTGCATCTTAACTTTAGTAAAACTAATATACAATACAAATAAAGCTTATTTCATAATAGTGCTAAAATATTTCAATCACAAAACAAAACCAGAGAAGGTTGCATTTCAATAATTTTATTGAAAGATGTATTCAGAACATAATGGTAGTTGGTAAGTTTACTAATGTTCACTCAAAATCAATATTGTTTTCAAATCGAAGCATATCAGCCTGTAGGAAGAACTGAAATGTTCTCAGTGAAACATGGTTTACAAAGGTTTAAGAATAAAATACACCCGTTCTTTGGTTTATTGTTGAGCTTCTCAATGGATATTTTTCTTCTCCATTACATGTCAGAATGGTTACAGCTATTCTAGGTAGACTCAGGCTGTACAGGGCACTGAGGAGCTATCGACATTTTAACAGTGTAGATCATACATTCAAGGCCAGCATGGAGCTCTGAACACAACCGTGGTGGTGTTGTAATTATGGAGGTGCCTCTTTACTTCCCTTAAGACTTAGAGAAAGGTTTTGCAGCTAAACTTGGTTTTTTTGTTTGTTTGTTTTTTTGTTTTGTTTTGTTTTTTAAAAAAAAAAAACAACAAAATTCTATACTAGAAGCAGCAGCAGATTTATAGAAAGTCTGTGGGAAAAACAAAACAAAATGAAAAAAAAAATTCTGGAGTGTTTTATCAAGCCTATACTAACTTTAGTGCAATAAGTAAATTTTCAGAGTGTTAATTCATCCAGTTATTGAGACAGTAGAAACAAATTTTCTCAAATAGGACTAGATTGAGGCAGCAATTCTGACGAATTTTTCTTTTATTATGGATACAAACACCTATTCTCTAGAAGAAATATTAAAGGTAACAAATTTTCAAAACTTGTGAAATCTTCCTTATATAAAACACCCACAATTTAAAATGTAATTCTCATAGCAATAAAAAAAAAATCCCACCTCTAAATTAACTGTTACTTAGTTATGGGTGCCAAGAAACCATTTACCACTTAAAATACCTCTTTTAATACCGTAAAAGTGCTTTAGTGAAATGTTGGTTTGGATGTAAGCCTCATTATTTAAACTTTGAGATTTAAATTAAGCAGTTTACCATTTTTCATACCACCTAAGTATATATTGATCAAATCTGGGAAGTTAGAGCAATGTTCAAATGAAGGTTCACAGTTTTATTTCACATTTATGTCTTTAGCTTTGATTTGAATGCTTCGTGGGTGAATTCAAATCTAAGCATAGTTCTCCCAAGCCTAGAATCAGGAGTTTCCCCAACAGTGAGGTCATTCTGCCATCGCTAACATGGTAAGGTGCTGAGGTTTCTTAGAGTAAATCCTGTACCGTAGGAAACTCAGGTCAGAGCAGCAGAGAAAGACTTCAGGGACCGTTTTTGTTGCTGCTCCTACTGCAATCTCACTGCATAGGCAAAAAACCCAACTTAACAGAAATCTGCCTAAAGACGGCAGGCTGCTAAAAGTGAACGGTGATATCTCAGATGCATGATCAAATAGTTATTGCAGGGGGGTGGTAAGGCATGTACATGTGTCAGAGAACTTGCCAAAGAACTTGGGAGTTTGTTCTCTCACCATGTGGGTCCTGAAGAATGAAGTCAGGATGTCAGGCTTGAGGGCAAGCACCCTTCCTTACCTTCTAAACCATCTTGCCTATCTTCCCAGCAGCATTTACATTTGATGTTTGGTTGTTTGTTTGTTTTGAGTGTTTTTGAGCCTCTCCATTATGTAGCTCTCTAGCTGTCCTGGAATTCACTGTATACAGATCAGTCTGGTTTTGAACTCAAAGAGATCCACCTGCCTCTGCCTTTAATCCCTAGTGCTGGGATTAAAGGCATGTGCCTCCATTAAAAAAAATTATTTTTTTATCTTTAGATGGCAAAAATGTATATGTATCAGAGACCAATTTTATATTTTCATGCATATATAATTACTTTGTATTAGTCAAACTGCTATAGAGGGAAAATATAGAATTGAGACACCCTGGCAGTTTCCAAAAACCCAAGGTGGGCATGCCTGTATTACTTTGTAAGACCAAGTTTATACTTCACTTTCCTAATCAATGGACAGATTAAAATTTGTTCATATATGGGTCACATTTCTTGTTCTGCTTGGGCTTACGTAACTTTAAATAAGCTACAG
This sequence comes from Rhabdomys pumilio, assembly GCA_030674055.1. Taxonomy (NCBI): domain Eukaryota; kingdom Metazoa; phylum Chordata; class Mammalia; order Rodentia; family Muridae; genus Rhabdomys; species Rhabdomys pumilio. The sequence goes on along the minus strand of JANHMN010000002.1, from coordinate 71,285,408 downwards.
TGGAGTGATATGTAATTTAAAGAAGTGCTATTTCAGTAACTACTTTTAAAATTCAGGTTTGGAGGATTCTCTTTGCTACGCTAATCCTTTGACGAAAGTCTTAGCATATAGCTAGAGGTATGATGCGTCCTTTATCTTAAGATTGCTATGCACTGTACACAGTGAGTGCCTTCTAGTATTCTCTATCTAGATCAACAAACTCACTTTTCCTTTACTATTTTCATCCCATATTCTTTGCATTGAAGATAGTATTTCAATTCTTCAGTTGTAGCAGAAAATGATCACACTGGAATTTTTTTCTGTATACAGAGAATAATAACCAGATTTACCAACTAACAAATGGTCTCAGGAATCGTTGGGAGGTGAGTTATTCTGTAATAACTGTGCTTCAGTTGCCGTGCAGTGCGCCCAGACACAATCCATTTCAATTTCTGACCGTTTGGTTTGGAGCACTTGTTTGATGAATATTCAGTTAAACACTTGGAAACAAGCTCTTGCCAGAAGGTCAGATCTCGGCCACTTATCTGTACATAAATTTAAAAAAGCACATATTAAAAACCCCACTGTAGTTACAGTAATAAAATATATTTTCATTAAGATGTTTTATCATCCAAAGGGAGAACCGTTTAAGCTTCTGATGAATACACAGCATCTTATTTTACTTGAGGAGGCACAGTGGATACATTTCTCTTATAGCTTGCTAATAGGATCAGTGCTATAACCTTGGCATACCTTGGAATGTTTCTGAATACATTCTACTCCTTCTGTTAACTCCACATACTTCAGTGCTTGTGTCTCCAAAGCGATGATAGACAGTGCCAGCACAGAAGGCTGAAAAAGATAAATAGAAAGTAAATGCCAACGGTAAAAATAGGTCTCCGTAATTAGGATTAATCATATAAAGTATGTACCTTTGCCTTAGAAAATATGATCCTGCAGTGGCATGCCTTAAGTTGGGCCTCTAGTCTCTCAAAATTCAGATCGTTTCTCCTTTAAAAAGAAAACGGGATTGATTGTTATGTAGACAGTGTTATATCAAGTTGGCAGTTTTAGAAATGTATTGAAGGCAGTTTGTAAAATAAAACTCATACACACTATAAAAAATTATTTTAAGAAATGGAAATTGTCTTCTATCAGTGACAGGAACTTCTCAAATAGGAGTTTTAAATGATTCTGGTCAAAAACCATTCAGGGAACAGTAAGTAGAATACCACAAATCCCATGATTTTATTTCAGTAAAAATTCTGCATCTTTTGAATGTATTTCTATAATTTATGGTAAATGCTTATTTCTTAGGTTCTGTAGAATAGAAACTTGCTGTAATCTTAAGGAGGAGCCTCCAGTAAATGACTGACAGGCATCTTTTCACTTCTGTTCGGCAGCAAAGTCCAAGGGACCACAGGTGTCGTACACTTATTTTGATCAGAATTCTCTGATGAAAATCCCGATTTTATGCAACAGCCAGACAGTATCCCTTTGATTTCCAAACCTTTTTTTGTTCAAGAAAAAGTTCACACACCTCTCAAATGGCAAGGTCTCTTGGATGAGTGAGTAATAGAGCTGCAGAAACTGAAAGGCAGTAGTAGCTTTGACTTTCCAGCACACTTTCTCCAACACAATCTTTTCCATTCTCATCAGGTCTGAAACTGTGAACCTATACTGGCTTATTCGGATCAAGTCCGTCGCCAGTGGGACATTCCTTTCCTCTTCAATCGATTTCACAGCCAAATAAAAACAGCTCAGTCCGACACACCCAAGATGCTTCGCCTGTACCTACAAACACAACAGTGTCTTTAAGACGCTTCAGTAGAACACAAAGGCAACCCAGGACTCAAGAGTCACTATGAAAATCTATCAAAGAGAAATATCTCAGCTACAACAGATTTAACATATTTTACTTTGACAGGAGCCTGATGGTCTTATGTGTCCTACATGAAACCAGTGACTTTGGGTGAATAGGAAAGACAGCTTCAGTTTTAAGAGTTAAGCTTTGAAAGCCATATGGATATTTTGTCAGTTACTGGGAAATAACTATAAATGACCCTCCCCCTGACAATGCTTCCTTTCTGTTGCATGCCTACTGGAGCTGGAAATGCCAGATGGCTAAAGGAATTAGAATTTTTTATATGTGGGTAGTGATTAAGAAATATATCCTAATTCTTAATCCACAACCTACCCTTTGGACTTTAACATATTTAATTTTAAATCTGTTAAAAATCTGTTTAAATCTATGGTTATGAGTAGACGAATGGAAATATCCAGTCTATCAAGAAAGGTTTTGACTGGGGCTAGTGTGGTGGCTCAGTGGGAAAAGAAGCTGGTTGCCAACCCTGACGATCTGAGTTCAATCCCCAAGACCCACAATAGTGGTCAGAGAGAAAGCAGTTCCTGCAGTGGTCCTCACCTCCACAGCACTTTTGGGAGTTCATTCTGGGGTCAGAACTCAGATTTGACTATCTGAGGCGCGTATAGCAAGTACTCTTAGGTGTTCAATTATTTTGCTGGTTCAAGAAAGGTTTTTAAAATACAGCCAGCTTTCCTACTACTGGGGTACTACAAGTAATTGCTTGGTGGCAAATTACTTTCTACATCCTGTATACAACTAATAAGTGATGTATCCCTAGTCGTGATTATGAAAAGGTAGCATCGCCACATTTGAAGGTGTTTTTGTATACCATTCCCCAATCCAACAATTAGATGGCTTTTCCTTTTTTATTAATTTTAATATGTGTATATATGTATGAATGTTTGGTACATTTGTGCATGTGCCAGAGGAGGCTAGAGGAGAGCATCAGATTTCAACTGTCCCCCTAGGTGTTGAAACGGAATTTAGATCTTCTGGAAGACCAGTAAGCACTCCTAACCCCTGAGCCATTTCTCCAGCCCTCTGCAATTTTATCTCTTGAACACACGGAGCAAAATTAAGAAATGAGATATTGAAGCATCAACATACCTTCATTTTAGACAAGAATCTGTCCAGTAAATTCACAGCTAGGGAAAATGTCTCTGTGTCGAAGCCAAAGAACTGAGTTAGACTCAGTAGATCTTTCACTTCAAAATCCCGTAGTCTTGCAGTCATTCTGAGGCCATTATCATGGGCAGACTCAATTAGTTTCAAGCCGCAGACCTTTGGCTGACATCTAGACTCCTGTTCCAACAGGGTGTTCAGCTGGTGTAGCAGTTTCTGAGAGTCAGTTGTCAGTACTTCTATCATCTATAAATAGAACAAACCCAGAAAAGAGCATAAGAACCCTTTCTGCCTAGCTATCTTTGCACTGTGCCAAAAAGTGCTTTACAGTGTCCCCCTCCCCCAACTCCCTCCATTAAGTCTAAGACACTGCAAACGGCTGTAAGTATTTTTACCTTCACCCAGTCGGCCACATTCCTAAATTCTGAGTTTGTACAGGACATGAACTATGACTTAAAAAAATTTTATTTCCAACTTAAGGAAAGACTTCTTCATTGTTAGTACATGCCACAGATACTGCCCCAGATGATACACGCAAACCAAAAGTCAAATGATAGCACATAATCTGCCATATATGTTGACAACGTGAACCTTCTTAGTTCCTTACCTGTGAAGTAGAAATAAGATTATTACCTAATCTCCTAGACTGAGTTGCTTAAATAGAGTCACAGAAACTGCTTAGCACATAGGTAGGTACCCAATTATTGCCAGATAATGAGCTTATTTCTATATCTGAGAAACGAGGGTGACAACATGTTTCTTGGAATGACTGTGAATAACACACGATGTGACTCATTCGCACACAGTGCTCCTAATAGTCTAACGCCATTTAAAAACCAAGAGAAAAAGTTAGGTGAAGCTGGGAATCGCATTGGTGTACGTATGTGTTACACTTCCTCTGAGTCCTGGGCACAACCTAAGCTCTGGATACAGAGAATGATCCTTCCCTGGTCAATTTAAAGATATGACAGATAAAAGAGTCGTCTTGATAAGAACCACTAACTCAGTTCACGGGTGCAGGTTGGGACTGGGAGGCATGACACAGGAATACCGCTCTAGCGCAGACTAGCCCGGGCTTGCGTTCCAGAGTGCAGGGTTCTGTGGTCCACCCCCTAGTCCCCTCTCACCTTGACAGCCACGTCTTCACCACGTTGACCACCCACCCCGGGCCTGCTCTCAGCTCGCCCCACGTCCCCGATCCGACAGGCCGACTAGGGGGACGGACTCGTTGGGGGGCAAGTGAGCAGAGGCCCGGGGAGGGGCCGGCGTCCCGGTGGAGGGTCCCTCAGGGCCCTGACTAGGCGCTGCCTTCCTCGGGGTCAGCGCTCAGCAAAGGACTGCGCCCGGCCTTGGGGGGTGGGGGGGAAAGGCTGGGGACCTCGCTTGCTAGCTGGGACGCATTTTCGCCGCTGATTGGTGTGGTTCTTTTGATGGATGGCTTCTGAGGAAGCTCGGCCAATCAGCACACATTTCCCATTGTCCAGCCTTCAATTCTCCGCCCCCTTAAAGCCACACCCGACTCGCTCAGCCTCTCTCATTGGAGCATTTCCGAACTGTCCTTCCTTAAGCTGCGGAACTGAAAGTTCAGTGCCAAGGCTTGCCCGGGCAGGTCTGGCTGCTATTAGCCAGATTGGCCTGGATAGCGGACCAGAATGTACTGCGAGGGTTTTTGTTTTGTTTTGTTTTGCATTGTTTAGGTTTTTGCTTTTTTTTTTTCTTTTGTTGTCGTTCACTGCAGCTCAGTCCCCTCTTTCTAAAAACACAATGGCAAGCTAAAAAAGAAATGCTTCCGTTCTCTTTACAGATAATGAGATGGTAGGTTTCTCTATAGTGTGGTTCATTACATTCCAGAGGGTTCTCTCTGAGTTTTGGAAATCAGTTCATCTTTATCTTATTTTGCTTTTTGAGAAACTTCTCAGATGTTACAGTGAAGTTGGACTATGTAGTTTCTTGGTCCTCAACTAGTTTTCTGAATTTGTTTTTGATGGATCAAGCTTGTAGCACCCTCAAACCGTCATCAGTGACTTAAAATGACATGGGTTTGGCAGAAAACAGCAAAGAACAGTGCCTGGAAACCCTATCTGCAGTGAGCAGAGTCTCGGGCTTCAGAATAAGGTGTGAAGGAACATTCTTACAAAATTAATCTCTATAAGCCTCTTCTCTACCAGGTTAACGGAAAAATAATTATCCTGAACTCTTGCTGGAGTCCTTTCCGGGGTGGCGGGGAAGGGCGTGTCCTCAGAGAGTCGGTTCTCAGCTCTCACGACTGCCCTGGGTGCGGGTGGCGGTGGGGTGAGGAGTTGAGGAGTTGGGGGTGGAGAGTGTGTAGGGGCGGGATGTTCAGGACTTTGTCCAGGCCAGTGCATCTCATGAAAATAAAAAGGAGCCGAACCAGCTGGCCACCCATAAAGGTCATTAACTAGATACAAGCTTTGTTTTATTTGAGACGGGATCTTTATGTAGTCCAAGTTGTCCTGGAACTCCTTATGTATGTAGGCTGGCTTTGAACTCAGATATTCACCTATCTCTGACTATCCTAGTGCTGGGATTGAAAACATGCACCATCAGGCCTGGCCCTTTCCCTTTAATTTTTTTTTTAAAGTTTTCATTTTTAAAATTATGTCTGGGGTTGTGGGTGGGGTGGGGTATGTACTCAGGAATGTGGCTGCCCGCCGAGATGTTTGGATCTGGGTTTTCAGGCAGCCAGTGATGAGTTGACCAGGGAACAGTATTCATTTGAATTGGTTCTGTAAACCTACAAAAACAGTAAGCGCTTTGTGGTGGTGTGAATAAAAACAACCCCCATAAAATCATAGAGAGTGGCACTATTAGTGGGTGTGGCCATGTTGGAACGGGTGTGACTCTGTTGGAAAAAGTGCTTCAGTAGCAGGTGACTTTGAGGTCTCAAAACCAGGCCTCCTGGCTCACTTGCTCTTTCTGCTTCCTGTGGATCCATAGGCAGAGCTCTCAGTTCCTTCTCCAGGGCCATGTCTGCCTGAATGCTGCAGTCCTTCCTGCCACGACGACAATAATGGACTAAACCTCTGAAACTGTAAGCCAGCCCCAAGGAAACGTTTTCCTTTATAACAGTTGTGGTGATGATGGTGTCTGTTCACCACAATAAAATCCCAACTAAGACATGCTCTAACCACTGAGCAATCTTTCTCCTCCCTTTCTTTCATTTGAGTTTCTATCTTGGTTTCTCAAAAGTAGGCAGTAAGAATATCTTATATCCTATTAATAATCATATATAAGTGGGAGGATTAAATGCTGGAAAGCGTGTGGTAAATGGTAGCCTTCTGTGACTGCCTTAGTTCATTCTTAAGTGCTTTATGTAAATAGTTGGCTCTGTTTATTCTCTTATCAAGTCTTCTTAGCCTAGAAAGAATATTAGAGTGTTAGAACCGCTTAATGCTAATAAGAATTTTCAAATTACGTTTGTTACTTTCCACATCTTATGCTTAAAATTCCCGTTGAGACCTGTTGGCAGTACATTATGTGTTAAAAAAAAATTTTTTTTCCTCTCAGGATCTCATGGGTTTTCTTTTCTTTTCTTTCTTTCTTTTTTAACTCTCAATTCTTTACATGAACTTATTTCACTGATGTTGAAAAAACAAATATAATAGGCGTTCTTTGATTATTTCTCCTCTGCTATTTCAATTAAAAAAAAAAAACACAACAGTATCCTCTATCAGGTCCCTACCTTAAGATATTGGGAACTCTGGAAAGATTGTAGGAGTCAGAAGGGATGGAGAACCAGGAGAACATTGCCCACAGGAACATCTAAGCAGGACTCACATGGGCTCAGAGACTGAAGTGGCAGACATGTGTCTGCCTGGGGCTGTACCAGGTTCTCTGTGTATATGTTATGGCTGTTAGCTTGGTGTTTCTGTGGGGCTTTCAACAGGTGTGCCTCTGACTGTTTTTTTTTTTTTTTTTCTGCTCTTGGGGCTCTTCCTCCTATTGAGTTGCCTTGTCCAGCCTTTCTATAAGGGCTTTGCATTGTCTTGTTTGTCATGTTTGGTTTTAGTCTCTTGGAGGCCTGCTTAGAGGCCATTTCCCTCAAGACAAAAAAACAAAAAGGAATGAATCTGGGGCAGAGGGGAGGTGGGGGGAGCTGGGAGAAGTGGAGGGAGAGGAAACAGTGGGGTGTATTGTATAAGAGAAGAATTTATTTTTAATAATGATTTAGAAATATTTTTAAAAGCCTATAGTTAATCATGAGTTCCTATCAGGAAGTTTTCAAATGACTGACTTGTGCATTGCTATCTTGACTCAACAATAAGTACTTTTTTTTTTACTGGATAATTTATTTATTTACATTTCAGATGTCATCCTCTTTCTCCATTTCCCCTCCCTAGAACTCCTTATCCCATCCCCCCTCCTCCTCTTTGCTTTTATACCATTTTAATTACATGCATGTATTAAGGTCAGATCTAGGTTGAGGGTCTAGCAATACAATAGATGCAAATAGTCAAGGAACAAGCAAGACAATAAAACACAAATAGTCAAAGAAAAATTGAGTCATTAAACACAATTCAGTGAACACTCCCATGATCACAGTTTCTAAGGGCTTATGAGGATGACCAAAATATCTGAGCCTACTTCCCTGTCCTAGCCCATAATGGGGAGATTTAATCACATTCTCTACTATAGTCTAAAGGAGTGCTCTCGAACAACAGAAATTATAACAGGCAAGTCCGAAGGTAATGGTTCGTTTGATGGATAGTGTCATTGTGACAAAAATCTAGAATTGCCTAGGAGACCTATCTCTGGTCTTGCCTGCAGGGTATTATCTCGATTGAGTTAACCTAAGTATGAAGACCCAATTACTTCGGGTAGCACCGCTCCCTGGCTTGCATCCTGGAAGTGAAGAGAGGGATCCGAGTGTCAGCAGGCACTCATGGCTCTCTACTTTCTTGACTGTAGATGTCAGGTGACCAGCTGCTTCAAGCTCCTCTTGCCTTGTCCTCCCTGCCCTGATGGTGTACCTTGACCTGTGAGCTCAGATGAACCCTTTTCTCATTAAGTCGCCTCTGGAAGACTTACTCTTGTAACAGCAACAAGAATAACAACAAGTACAAAAGGAAAAGAACAAAAGAGAGGAGAGAAAAGAAGCCAAGACAGCGCCAACTGCTTTCCTGACTCAGGGAAATCTCTAATCGGCTCTGTATGCTTCCATCCTAGGAGGAGCTCTTCCTTCCTCCTGCACACACAATATGCAAGTACTTTACTCTCTATTCAGTCCCCCTTATAAACACCCAAAACTTCTGGACATTAGCCTGTTCATGTCTGATGAAGGCCAAGGAGGTCGGGGTCCAGAAGAGCTTAGCTGAGTCCCTTCGCTCTGCTTTCTGGCTCATTGCTGTCTCCTCTACAGCCCCAGTTTTCCTCTAGTGAATCTGTTCTGTTTTATTCATTAGCAGATAGCTGGCCTTAATTTTTTCCTGCTTTAATCTGGCTTTCTTATCCCTTTGAGTTGTACTAAAATTGGGACCCAGTAGGTTAGAACCTTCACTCTCTAGGTTGGTAGAAAACTGGTGAGGACTTTTTGGAGTTAGGCCATCACTTGGCTTATTACCTTACTGCTGTCTTTTCCTCTTCTTTCTTGTCTCTGGTTTTGTTTGTTTGTTTGCTTGTTTTGCTTTGTTTGCCTGTGCTGCTTTTCTGTCCCCACACTCCAGTTTCCCAATACTCAGTGAATCCCAAGATTGTTTCCTTTCCCTGGAGTTACGGTTGTGAACTAGCATGTAGGTGCTGGGGTCTTCTGGCAGAACAGCCAGTGTTCTTAAGCAGGGAGCCATTTCTCTAACGCTCTAGCATTATATATGCTGACGTGTTCCCTTGAGTCCCTTGCTTCCACTGTAGTCTGAGAGTTTTGACTGGAAGCTTCTGTATGCTTCTCTGTATATCGGCTCTGTATGCAAGATCAATAGATTCGCGTGTACTAATTAATTGCCTTGTATTAGATGAAGCTTCTGATTGATTTGGCAGTTACATGCTTTACTCCACTCCCACTCCTGGGTTTCTTGACGTTGTTTAAACAATTCTTGCTTATCTTTGAAGAGCAAGTTATCTCTCTTTGCATGTCCACTTTCAGGCTCTTGCCTTATCCTCAACCCTGCAGAATGATTCAAATTTTCATTGGTATGTTTTATTCTCTTGCTTTTGTTGGCCAGGGTTCGCTTTTCTCCTAGGAATATCCATGTACTCTTGCACACCAGGCTGGACTGGAAGGAATAAAGCTTTGTTGGGTAGGTCAATTAGAGAGGATCTCAGTCAGAGTGAGTGCAGGAAAAATAGCATTCTCCAGAGATGGTTTTCAGTGAAACAGCTCAGTTGATTGGAGGTAACATGAACAATGTAAACTTTGGGGAGTAGATAGGAGTTTTGGTGGGTGAGTGTATAATATTGGCAGGGGTAAGGTCCTGGGAATGCTTCATTTGCATGAAGAGGAATTCCTTGTCCATATAAGGAGAGAGGAAGTTTATCCTGAAAGCTGCCCACCAGGCTATCAGATTACCTCAAGGGTGGCAGAGGTGAGAACACAGAAGGCTACAGGAGCTGAGACATGCAGGCCCAGAGCAAGGAGGAAGCAGGCCTATTTCGGAGAGTCTCAGGATAAGATTGTGGGGATTCGGACAGGCCTTGCACAGGACTGACTCCTGGGGTCATACAGTTTTCCAAATCCCACATGTTCTTACATCTTATTTTCATAGCAAAATTATATTGTGTTCATTTTCTCCTTGAAATATTTTTTCCTTGATCCCAAAAGCTGATTCCTTTCTGAGATCCCTCCTCCCCACCTTGATTTATGTCTTCTCATATTTCCCTTTAGCACAAAGTGTATAACTTTCCATAGGCTTCACCACTGGTATCTCTCCTTGATGTTCAAAAACATATATTTGTTTATTCTTTGAGAATGTCAGATATGTATATTTTCTCATCATTACATGTTACTGCTTTCACTTCTCCGTTTTAAAAACTGAACTCCCTATGTATCCTAGGCTGGTCTCAAACTCACAGTAATCTTCCTGTCTTGGTTTCCCTAGTGCTAGGACTGTGGGCTTAATGACGATGCAGCTGACTGGTTTTATTTTAAAAACACACAGCAATGTGGGATGTCACCCTACTTCAGACTTCTTTCCTCTGCTCTCACTCGCCAACCGCTGGGATTCCAGCAGCAGAAACTGACAGCTGCAGGAAGGGGGCGGGGCCTCACAACCACACCTTGGAGCAGTGAAAAAGGACTTGCTGAGTACCAGGTCTGCATGTGGTACACCGACAAACATGCAGGCAAAGCTTCCGTCACATAAAATAACAATCAAACTAATTTTTACATGGATAGATACTAAATAAAATGCCACTAATTGTTTTATAAATGCTGTTTCTTGTAACTAGTTTATATTTATGGTTTCCATTTTCAAATTATTCAAAGTACTCTTATTTATTTATTTATTTATTTATTTATTTATTTATTTATTTTATATCCCAGACGTTGCCCCACCAACCCCGTTGTGGATTTTGAAATTTTTTACTCGGGGCTAAAGAGATGTATTATCAGTTAAGAATATGAACTCTTCTGACAGAAGACACAAGTTTGTAATCTAGCACCGCAGTCAGGTAGCTCAGGTAGTGCCCTCCTCTGGACACTATTAGCACCTGCACTCACTTGTGCTCTTATTCCCACCCCCTCTGCACCTGCCCCTCCCATCAACACATATACACAAAATTAAATGTAAAGTGATATAAACCCTAAAACCTCATTTGAAGAAGTAACCCTTACATATTTTTAATAGGAGATGCGAACTGGCATATGACTTACGGAAAGCAGTATGGAGAGGCTTCAAAAAAATTAAAGCTAAACTATGGCATAGTATTATAGCCAAAATAAACGACAGGAGTATGTTGAAGACACATTTGCACGTCCATGTTCATTGCAGTATTATAACAGAATCTCTTTCCAATCCAGTGTCCACCAATGATAAGTAGATAAAGAATCACTGTGCATGCACACGGTGGCTCACAATCATCGGCAGTGAGATCCGATGCCCTCTTCTGGTGTGTTTGAAGATAGCTACAGTGTACTCATACAAATAAAATAAATATTAAAAAAAGTTACCAAGTCATGATTTTGAACACAGATTTCCTATGTGGATAAGTGACATTCCTTTGTCCATAAAGTTGAAATTATCTCATAAATACAAGTCATGGAGGAAGCAATTCCAGAAGGGTTGTTAATCACGCAATGGGAAGAAATAGAACTGTAAAAAAATTTTTTGAATGTTAGTCTCAATTTGTAATTCAAGAGCTAAGGGATCCTGAAAAAGTCATTTCACTTCTCTCGTCTGTCTTCTTCCCCACCAAATACGAATTTCAATGTGTTAAGGTCAGAGTTGTGGACTTTAGAACTTATACGTTGAAGTCTTATTCTTTAATGTGAAGGACTTTGAGAGCAGCATCTTTATGTATACAAAGTTAGTTGTAAGTTCAGGTCTTAATCCAGTAGGCATGATGTTCTTCTGAGAAGGAAAGCTCAGTTGGTGTAGCGATTTTCTAGCATGCATGTGTGACTCCAAGTCCACGTAAAGCAGGCATTTGGTGCAGACCTATAAAAAGGACCCAGTGGAGGCTGGAGGATGGGTAGTCAGAGATCATCCTTGCCTATAGAACTGCATGAAAGTCGAATTACCTAAAACCCTACTTCAAAAAGAAGGGGTGCCGGAGAGATGACTCAGTAGGTAAGAGTGCCATCTGCTCTTCCAAAGGACCTGGGTTTGATTCCCAGCACTAAGAAGAGGGTTAATATAAACTGTAACTCTAGTTCCGGGGGATCTGATACTGCAGGGACAAGATTCACAGATGTACATGCAAGGCAAAGCACTAATATATAATAAATAAATAAATAAATAAATAAATAAATAAACAAATAAATAAATCTTTAAAAGAAGGAAGAGGAGAAGGGTCCACAGAGACCACATAAAGACATGTGTTAGCTGCAGACAGACCGTGGAAGAAACAAGCATACTGAACCCTTTCTTTCACCTTTCAGCCTCCAGAGATAAACCATTGTCTAACCCACCTGACCTAAAGGATTTTAGATTTAGTTATGACAAAATGAATGCCCTAAAAATGTGTACCGTATTCTGGGAGTTCTGGATAGAAAGACATAGGTGAATGAACTTTGCAAGACACAGTTAATCCTTGGTGAGTGTTTTGGTTCACTTTCCTATATAAGGGCAGTCCTCCCCAGCCTGTTTAAACCACCGCTCTGCTATTACATTCTATAAAATTAATGTTTTTTTTTTAAGACTCCTTATGGAAACAAGATAGCTAGCATTCATTTTTCTGTGCCTGGTTTATGTCACTTAGCATAATGACCTCCATTTCCATCCAGGTTGTTACAAATCAAAGCCTTTCATGGATGAATAGTGACTGTGTGTGTGTGTGTGTGTGTGTGTGTGTGTGTGTGTGTGTGTCCTTTTTTTTTGACACTGGACTTTCTTTTTTTAAGATTTAATTATTTTATCTATATGAGTACATTATAGCTGTCTTCAGACACACCAAAGCAGGGTATTGGATCCCCATTACAGATGGTTGTGAGCCACCATGTGGTTGCTGGGAATTGACCTCTGGAAGAGCAGCCAGGGCTCTTTACCTCTGAACCATCTCTCCAGGAAATTTTTTTTATTAAATTAAATTCAACCTTTGAATCATCACTATTTTTAGATAGCCATTTCACAGTAAGACATCAAGGACTAGTTAACGCAAATACTTCCTAGCACCCAGCTTTTTAACACAAAGCATTTAAAGAAGGAATAGCCCTTGTTATGTAATTCCTGGTGACAAGTGTGATCAGAACCTCTTTGGGGTCAGATTATTGCTGCTGATTTAAAGTTCATTTTCAAACAGGGAAATTCATAAGGACATCTTTTGTAGGTCAAAACAAATACAGTATTCATTTTGGAGCACAGGGTGTCATTTCTGTCTTTCGCAACCTCGCAGTTAATCAGGAACAGACTGCTTTGATTCCTGCTTCACCTAAGGCACAAAAATGTTATGGTTTTCATTTGATAACTGGAAGTTTGGATCCTGTGATCAACATCTCCCAATTTCCCACACACTCTAGCCTGTGGCAACCACATTCTACTATTCTGGGAATTTAACATGTGGCATTGTGACTATAGTAAGTTATGTAAAGAAAATGAAGTTTATATAACCCTGCATGAACACCCCAAAATTTGTCTGCCCTCAATTCAAACTATTTTTTCTCGTATCAAGTGACAAAACTTCTTAGTATTTGAACTCAAAACATTCCTCTAATCAGCTATTGATTATACTTTATTTTTCATACACTCTTAATCTTGATTCATGAAAAAATGAAAGGATGTTTTATATAAGCTGGTTCACTGTAAATTTGTAGTTTTTTTAAAAATGATTTTCTCTGTGTGTGTGTGTGGTGTGTGTGTGTGTGTGTGTAGGCATGCACATGTGTGTGAAGGTGCACATGGAATCTGGAAGAGGGTGTTAGATTTCCTGGAACTGGAGGTACAGGCAGTTGTGAGTCACCTGATGTGGGTGCTGGGGCCTGAACTCAGGCATTCTGTAAGACCAGCAAGTGTTCTTAACCACTTAGCTGTCTCTGAAGCCCAGTTCACTGCATATCTTCAAAAAAAAAAAAAAAAAAAAGAAGAAGACATTTACATAGCCAGTATTACTTGAGTCATCTTTCTCCCAAGATGAGGTAATCTATAGAAAAGTATGTACACATGTGCCAAGAGAAGGGGTAGAAACCTGTAATCCTATCTGAGGCAGGAGGATTGAAAGCATGAGTCTAACCTGGACTACATAGCCAGCCCAGGCACCATTTTATCTTTAAATCTTACCTGATACCAAATCAAATACTAAAATCAACAACAAAATAAAGAAAGAGAAAGAAAAAAGAAAAAATGTTGGAGGAAAGACCATGCCCAGGGCTGAGCTCCTTGCTGTCTTCTCCCTTGAGATTGAGGTCAAAATGGAAGAAAATTTAATGAGTCTATGGACACATGAGTCTTTGTGGCTTTGCTTTCCCTCACTTAAATGTGCTTTTTATACATGACCATATATATCTCTCCTTTCCAGGTCTCCCCTCTGGAAACCCCCATTCCATCCTCTCTCCCCCTTCCTCTATGAGGGTGCTCCCTCACCCACGCACCCACTCCTGCCTTCCTGCCCTGGCATGCCCCTACACTGGGGTATCAAACCCACACAGAACCAAGGACCACTCCTCCCACTGATGTCCAAAAAGGCCATCCTCTGTTACATATGTGGCCAGAGCCATGAGTCCCTCCTTGTGTACTCTTTGATTGCTGACCCAATCTTTGGGGGTCCCATGGGGTCTGGCCGGTTGACACTGTTGCTCCCCCAACAGCTGTAAACTCCCTTAGCTCCTTCAGTCCTTTCTCCAACTCCTCCATTGGGGACCCTGAGCTCAGTCCAATGGCTGGCTTTGAGCATCTGCCTCTGTATTTGTCAGACTCTGGCAGAGCCTCTCAGGAGACAGCCATATCAGGCTCCTGTCAGCCAGCACTTTTAAATCATCTTTTACAAAGAGTTCTATTGACATAGTATAAAATTCACTTATCTAACTGTCCAATTCAGTGAATTTTACTGTATTCTCAGAACTGTGAAACTCTTACCATAGGCTCAGTTTGGAGCACCTCTCATCATTCAGAGAAACCCAATATCCATGAGTTTCTCTATTACTTACCCCCAGATGCATAGATGGAAGCTACCAACAATCTATCTTGTGACCCTGTGTGTTTGTCTGTTCTGCACATTAGTATAAATGGGATCATGTAATATTAAGTCCTTTGTTAGTGGATTGATTAACTTAGAATAATGTTTGCAGGGTTGCTTCTAAATTCTGCGTTCCAGTATTTCATTCTCTTAAAATCCTGTTGTACACTGCACCACATCCTGCATTCACATTATATTTTTCTACTTTTCATTATTAGTAACATACTACACATACATTTTGTATGCATATACATTTTAAAATATTTGTATATTTTTTATTTGTGTGATGTGTGTGCTTGCACATTACCTGAGTACAGTGCCTGGGGATGCCAAAACCAGGTATTGAATCCCATGAAGCTAGAGTCATAGGCCACTGTGAGCCATTTGACATGGGTACTGGCAACAAAACTTCCTTCCTCTGCGAGAGCAGCATGAACCCTCTAACCACTGAGCTATCTCTCCAGCTCCCATTTTGCTCACTCAGATACTACTGTAAATATAATTAATTTCTTAATTTCCTTTTGGATTATTTGTTGTATCTTTATATGCGATTGATCTTTGTATTTTTTCGCATCTTGCAACACATGAGTTTATTATACGGATTTTTCTTGTGTGAAATCGTCAGGATTTTTTTTTTCCATACAGGGTAATCTGCAAGTGTACTTTTTTATTTCTTTATAATTACAAATCTCTGTTTGTCAGGACTCTCAAGAGAAATAGTGGTCACATTGTCTAGAATGTTTCCTATCTGCAGGCTGGAGAAATGAGAAAGGAGACAGGGCCTCAATCTATATCTTAAGATCTGAGAACTGGGGAAACAAGGAATGTCTGCTGTAAGACTGGAGTCCAGGCCAATAACAAGGAGCTTTTACGTTTAAGGACAAGAGGCGATCAATGTCCTAAGAATACAGACTTTGCCCATCCCGCTTTCCTCTCTCTGTGCTTAGGTGAGTACGGGTGGCAGCAGAGACCGTCAAATGGATCTCCTGGAGCTGGAGTTACAAGCAGCTGTGTATCACCTAATGTGGGTGCTGGGAACCTCAGGTCCTGTCGAAGAGAAGCAAGAGCTCTTATGTGCTGAGCTATCGCTGCAGTCCCCTTAGTCCCTGTCTCGATTTCTTTCTGCCCTCTCCTTCCCTCCTCAGTCCCTTCTTCCCTTTCTTCCTTTAGTCCTTTCTCCCTCTTCCCCCGCTTCCATTTTGTTTCGCCCATTTAGCCCTCAACAGAAGGAATGATGCCCATTAGATTTGTAAGCAAAGGTCTTCTCTATTTCTTTTTATAGAATAAAATGGAATTAAATTTCAAACAAGAAACTAAACAGACATGGCTGAGAATTATATTATTCATCCGTTCAAGTGCCTACAAAGGAACTACCCAGATGGTAGCGGGACGCAAACGCACAGGAAGAGTTTAGGAAAGCCATGACGACTGCGACAGAGCGCTCGGGAATTGTTAACACACAAGCTGTCACTGAAGTCGTGTGGGAATAATTCAAACAGTATGGACAGGAAGCAAGGGGAATGCTGGGAGAAGGAGGGTAGAAAAGAGCAAGAAACATGGGAGGAGATGCAGAAGAGAATCCTGTCCTTAAAGATGAAGACAAGGACCTACAAATGTGGGCAAACTGATGTATACCACCCTTCTACCAACGTCTCCCACAGTGTAATGACTACAGTAAGCACTTTAAGAGCCCATATAAAAACAATGTGTAGCCTCTAATGCTTTATCATTGCAAATGTAATGTAGAAATAAAATCTTTCAATTTCTGTGATGCCACTTTGGTATTTGTTTCATGATTTGTATATTTGTTTTACAGTCTTATTTAGTCTTTCTTAATAATGTCACTTCCTTAAACAGCGTCACTTTCAGTAATATGATTCTTTTTTAAAAACTGTATTTATTTATTCAATTTACATCCTAATAGCAACCCCCTCTCTTCCCAGTACCCTCTCATTCCCTCCTAAATTTCTTTTCTGAGAAGGGCTGCACATCAAGTTACTGGAGTACTAAGCACATTAAGTCACTGGAGTACTAAGCATATCTTCTGTCACTTAGGTCAGATAAGGCCCAGTTAGGGGACTGCGATACACAAGAAGACAACAGATTCTGGGACAGTCCCACTCCTATTGTTGGGGATTTGCATGAAGACCAAGCTGTACATCTGCTACATATGTGCAGGGGGTCTAGGTCCATCCTGTGTTTGCTTTTTGGTTGGTGGTTCAGTCTCTGGGAGGCCCCAAGGGTCCAGGTTAGTCGACTCAGTTGGTCTTCCGGTGGAGTGCCTGTCCTTTTTGAGCATTTCAATCCTTCCCCCAACTCTTCTATAAGACTCCTGGACATTTAGCTGTGGATTTCTGTATCTCTTTCCATTGGCTGTTGGGAAAAGCCTCGCAGAGGATAGTTGTGTTTCATTCCTGTCTGCAGGCATAATGACCGAGTATCATTAATAGTGTCAGGGATTGGTTCTTGTCCATGAGATGGGTCTCAGTTTGGGACAGTCATTGATTGACCATTCCTCCTATCTTTGTCCCTGCACATCTTGTAGGCGGGGCATATTTTGGGTTGAAGGTTATGTGGGTGGGTTGCTGTTCTTAACCCTCAACTGGAGGTCCTGCCTGGCTACAGGAAGTGGCCACTTCAGGATCCATATCTCCCACTGCTAGGAGTCTTAGCTAGAATCTCCACATAGAAACCCTGGGATATCTGTCCCATCCCAGGTCTCTGACACCTAGAGATTGCCACCCCTACTGCCAGTTTCTCCTCTCTGCTGTCCCTACACCTGATCTTCCTGCTCTGTCCTGCTCTCAAGGGACAATCCATGTGTTAGTACTCTACTGACACAAATGCTAATCTCTTTTTGTTTTGATTTTAATTTTCCCTTCTATTTAAAAATTTTTTAAATTAATCATTTTTTTTTAGAATTTTATACATGAGTAAGGTATTACATAATTTCCATCTCTCCTTCCCCTTTCCAACTCCTTTCACATCTGCCCCAGTCCCTCTCAAATTCATGACCTCCTCTTTAATCAGCACTGTTACAGTTCTCCAGAGGCTCGCCCACTCACTGATGTTACATGTCCTTGATTCTGGCTTTCTGTGGAACCTCCACATCGAACAGAGTGCTTACCTGTGACCTTTCAACATGGCTGTTTGGCTTCCTTACCTCATATTGGCCTGGTCAGATTGATGTGACCAGGGTTGATGCTTTGTGAACTAGTCTTGAATATAGCATGTATTCTCTTCTGTTCTCTGTTGACGAGGCTGTTAGCTACAGCCTAGTTCAAAGGGAGGGAAACGTGACTACACTTCTTTATGTGAGTGGCAAGATTCTGGAACAGAATGTGAGACCCATGAATATGTCAGTGCTTATTTTTTAGAAAACACACAATCTGCCATACACCTCAATGGTAATACATGAATTTTTAGAACAGTAATTATGAATTCTAAAGAAATGAATGTCAAATTGGTGGACATTTCAGGCACCTACGGGAGAATTATTTATATATCTCATTCAATACTGGTCAGATGTCAGGCAGGCAAACACATATGCCCCAGTAAATAATCCACGGACTAGTTCTGTTTGAAAATAATATATTTTTCCTTAGCATTGACTGAAGTACGTTTTCAATGCAGACCATTGCAAAGTATACATATGTACATACATGTCCAAGTACATATACTTCCAAATTCAAGAATGATGAGGATCTTCTAGTCATTTTTTGTCATTGATGCTTAAACTTGTATAGAAACATTTTTAAGGGGCTGTGGTATTACCAGTGTGGATGCTTCTTAAAGGCTCTGAAACAACATAGTTATCAGGCTAGTAAAAATGAGAATTTGCAAGATGAATATTTCAGATACCTTTGTCTCATCTTTACTAACTTTATAATTAGGTTCTTTAAGAGCCTTTATTCATGCATGCATTTGGAAAAAAATATATATTTTTTTGGAGGGGGAGAAGTAAGCATTTGGGGAGAAGTTGGACAAAGGAAAGTGATGGGGCTAAATATGAGCAAAGTGAATGCTATATATGCTTGAATATGACTAAGAAACTCATTATTCTAAACACATTCTAAAATTATGATTAAAAAGAAGCAAAAGATGAATGATGAAGGAAGACAAAGAAAATGGACTTACTATCACTCAGGAGCCTACAAAGAATGATCAGGCTGCAGTTGTGTACTGAGACTATTGGCAGTAACATTCATGCTGGGTTTGAACTAAGGGCTGAGTGATTAGCATTTGAATGTTCCTCATTAAATACAGACCTATCTAGAAAGCATTACATGGCAGAGACTGATGTGGGAGGAAGACAAAGAGATATTTTAAATGACATTCCCAGAGTCCTAGAAATGGACACATTTTGTGTTTTTATGCAAATCAGTCTAGTTACTTGCACTAAAAATGGAAGGTTACTGAACAAGAGCATTAGATGAATATGGAGCTGTGTGAGGTATTGCTACTCTAGACTGAGAACTAAAGCTTGGTGCTCTGTGTGGTTCTTCATAATATTACACGTTTTTAATCTCCTGTTTTACTCTTGAGAACAGTATGTTAGAGGGAAGCAAACCCTAACATTGTCAGTTAAATAGACTGTTTCACTAGCTCTCTTTTATTATTCTCTTGGACAGCAGATCTATCTATCTATCTATCTATCTATCTATCTATCTATCTATCTATTTGTATTTTTTTATATCTTTATGTATGCTGTGGGTGTATGTGCACACATGTGTGCAGGCATGCTCACCTGTGTGTTCACCTGTGAAGAACAGAGGTTATTAGAAGCCGTTCTCTATCACTCTATGCCTTATTTAAAAAAAATCATTTTAGGTTACAATATAGTGACATAATTTCTCTCTTCTTTTCTAATAGGTTTTGTTGGGGTCCAGGAATTGAACCCACAATCACAAACCACACGGAACCAATCTCAGTAAGACTGGGATAGTTTATTGAGCATATACCCAAGGACTAGTCGACCAGGGCCATGATCTAGATTCGGAAACTGAATCATGACCCTGAGTTAAGATCCTACAGGATTTTAAAGCTCCAACTCTACAAACATCTGTGCCAAGTTATTTTACCAATAAGGATTTAGGGATAGAAGATTTCCCTAGGAACATGTCTTTGTTGTGCATTTATCCTGCTCCCACTGGTTGGGGTATTAAACTGTGGCAAGGGACTTGCTTTGTCTTATATGCTTGTCCTAACTTATCTACCAGAGTAGGACTTGTCTAATATTCATGTCTCAACTTGCCAACCAGGATGTCAGTTACCCACATACATGTCTCTTTCCTCCAAGTAGGATATCAGCTTTTGGAGAGGTCTCGGGAACTTAAACTTTACTGGACCTCTACTCAAAATGGAAAACTTATTCCAAATAGTTTTTTATATTGGTGCAGGTATCGTATCTTTTATGTTGGGGTCTGTCCCAGGGGAAGCTTATACCATTAAAAACTTATACACATGTATAGGAAGTGCTGATGGGTTATTGGTTGAGGTCCAAGCTTATTGTGGGTAACTATACAAAATAGTTCTATTGACCTTTATTGTGATTGGTTTTTCAAGTGCACAAAACAGCAAAATATGTAATTTTTTCAATCTTGGCATTAGAAACTTTCCTAGTAGCTGCTAGCCAAGTAACAATTACCTAGACCTTAACATTTTACCTAAGCCTTAACAGGTTTCTCCACTGACAATATGTACCAATTAAAGCCAAATCAAAACTATAAAGGCAGGTTTATTAAGAGGCAGCCCCTGGGTGAGTTCACTGATCTCACAGGTAGAGGTCAGGGAGGTCACACTCCTGGGCTAAAAGCAAGGGGCTTTTATTGGTTTTCTTGAGTGCAGAACAATGAAGTATGTTTTAGGAGCTGGGATTATGTACATATAAGGTGAAAAGCTGAGCCCCTGGGCAAGCACTGGTGGGTAGGTAATGGAGACAGGGAGAGATGACATACTAGCCCAGAAGTTTTTCTTGCTGACAGTGATTGGGGGAAGAATCAGGGGTTTTAGCTTATGCAGGGGTTAAGCAGGAATTCCAACCAAACACTTCATTCCACCCAAACCTCCCACATACCCCTCCCTGATCTTCTTTCAAATTCATGCCATAGTTTTTCATATATATATATATATGTGTGTGTGTGTGTGTGTGTGTGTGTGTGTGTGTATATATATATATATATATATATATATATATATATATATATATATATATTCCTAAATATAACTTGCTTAGTCTGTATGTTACTCATATGCATGTTTTTGGGTCTGACCATTTGATATTGAAAAACCAGTCTGTGTGCTCTTCTCTGAAGAAAATGATTTCTTCTGTTCTCAGTGTTCCTTGTTGCCTACAGTTGTTTTTATAGTGTTGAAGTCTCATTAGCCTTTCTGGTTCAGTTTGGCATATCTATTGATGCTGCTCTTGTTCACATCATGTTTGGACAGTAATACTGGTGAGACTTTATAGATGTAGTTTCTGACATTACTAGGACACAATTTCACAGCAAACTCCCTGATCTCTGGCTCTTAAAATCTCCCCCCCCCCCCTTGCAGGGTGTGGTGGCCTATGCCTTTAAGCTTAGCATTCTGGAAGTAGAGGCTTGAGGATCTTCGTTAGTTTAAGGCCAGTCTGGCCTACTTAGGATATTGTAGGACAGACAGGACTACATAGAGAGACAAACAAACAACAAAACAAAACAAAACAAAAACTGTAACCAAGCAACCAAACAGTTCCCATCCCTCCAAAAGAAACACAAAACCAAAAATCTTTCTACCCCATCTTTTTAGTGTCTTGAGCCTTCGTTGTGGGAGTTGTATAGATGTGTCCATTCTGACTATGCTCCACAACTCTGCATTTTGATTGTCTGTAGTTTCTGTAGTGGTCTCAGTCAGATTGTAAAGAGACAAGACTTGTGAAATCCCTGGATAGCAAGAATGCAGTGAATGAAGAACAGGTTGCCCAGAGCTGGAGTGGACATGAGGAAGGACTATGGTATAGAGGCTCTTACAAGGCTTGTTTGAATTAGGTCCTGAGGCCAGTGAAGTGATAACATTGGCACTCAAGTTTGCGCCATGGACCACCATCATCCCATCACTCAAGACACATCAGAACCCGACATTTCATAAAGCACAGATAGCCATGCAGTCCAGTGTTCTGAGCCTTAGACAGCTTTCCAGAATACTTTGATGTACATAAAAGTTTGAGAGATTGCTTTAAGGATGTATCTCCTTCACTAAGTACAGAATAAAACAGGATGCAAACTCAAATGGGCTCTTAAATGAAATCAAATCAAAATGCAAATCCCCATGGAATAATTTTGAGGCATAGATGTTCAACAAACCACATTGTGAATTAACTAGATTGCTTTAGCTCTATAGCTGGCTGACAACAGGGTTTGACTGTTAGCGTTCAAGAATCGCTGAAGGAAGACCCCAGACTCAAATAGTATGCGAAGGCAGAGAACATTTATTCTGCAGAAACAACCAGTATGCACTTGACTCATCAACCATTTATCAAAATGACTACCAGAGAGGAGGCCCCCTTTTAATGCAGAGTTAGAGGAATTTTCTAGAAGGGTTAGATAACCTCTAATATGATTGGCTAGAAGCGCAGCAATGACATTAGTACAATTTTGATTGGTTGTTATGTTAGTTCTATTATTTTTGATGAGGCCTTAAAGCATTTTAAGAACTGATTCAGCTCCAGTCTTGTTTTCTCCTTCCACTAGATAGCCCAGAAACTGACTCAGCTCTGAGTCTTCCTCCCTTTTGGTTCAGTGTCAGCTCCATCATTGATTAATGGGCCATTGTTCATGGCTCCCCTGAGGAGCCTTGTTCATTTTCCTGGGAAACTGAAAAATTTTCATTCCCATGATTTTTGGACCTCTTAGAATAAATACTGAAACTATACCGAAGATAGACCCTGGGTTGAATTGTGGGCACATGATTGAAGAGAACTTGAGAAAGCTGTTTGATTTTAGCAGTAGCTTTATTGCTGTGATGGAGGAAGTTGCTACTTTGTTGCCAATTGAGACTGGTTTTTTTTTTTTTAATTACAAATAACTTTTGAAAGGTTCTAAAGGACCACTAGATGGCAGCATAGTGCCGCTTCCTGAGAAATCGGCACTAGCTGAGTTTAAGAGTTTGAAAAGAATGCTAGTTCATACCTTCCTTACAAACACATTGTTATGACATTCTTCTTCTTTTTTTTTTAATATTTTGTTTTAAAAGAGGTCTTGGTTCCTTTTGACAACCAAGGTTCAAAGTTTTTGTTCACTGAGAAGAAAGCCAGAGCTTTAATTAAACCCATAGGGGTGGTAAGATAGAGGAAGTAATTTACCATGGGGAGGACTTTACATAAATTGTTTCATCTAGTCCTTAGAATAGCATCCTGAGACAGGCGTTATCACTTCTCCTTCTACACTGAGAGATACCAAGATCCCGGCTTACTAATGAGTTCACAACCACTCACCTGGGTGGCAAACCTGAGTCTTGGAGCTCCTGTTTCTGTAAGCTGCCAACAAACTGTAAACACTGAATACACACACACACACACACACACACACACACAAAGTATGATTTTTTTTCTTTTTACAGCATGCACCACCTTCTATCTTGTGCAAAAATTATTTGCATTAAAATTTTTTTGCACATAAATTTGGAATGATGAGATGTGTCCTTCAGTTAACTCCTCATATTCTTGTCTTCTATTGCCTTTGTTGAGTTTTTACCCAAAGCTAAATGCTAAAAGTAATTTAAATAATTACTATGGAAACAATGTATTCACTCTTCCTCCTGTAGTCACGTTTCTTAATTGCCAGAATTTAATTGTACTTTCTAATTAGATGTATACCCTTAGTATGTCTATAACTCAGCTGAAGAGAACAGAAGTGTGTGGGTACTCCATAAAGTCACATGGTGTCTTAGTTAGGATTTTTATTGCTTCCATGAATCACCATGATCAAAATGCAAGTTGGGGAGGAAAGGGTTTGTTCTTCTTATACTTCCACTTCATTGTTGTTCACTGAAGGAAATCAGAACAGGAACTCAAACAGGGGAGCAACCTGGAGGCAGGAACTGATGCAGAGGCCATGGAAGGATGCTGCTTACTGGCTTGCTCCTCATGCCTCGCCTAGTCTGCTTTCCTATAGAACCAAAGACCACCAACCCAAGGATAGCCTCTCCCACAATGGACTGGGTCCTCCCCATTGATTACTAATTGAGAAAATGCCTTACAGTTGGATCTCATGGAGGCATTTCCTCACATAGGCTCCTTCCTTTCTGACAACTTTAGTTTGTGTCAAGTTGATACAAATCCAGCCAGTACTTATGGGAACATCTGGCACTCAAAATGTCCTGTTTACTGGGCTGCCTACTTTTGAGAGAGGATAGACTTCTTTCTGATTTTATGCAGTAAGTCTGGTAGAAGAATTTATGCTAGGTCTGGATGGTGTGAGTCTAATTGGTAAATGAAACCACAGGGTATATGCCATGGACTGTGGAAGTTGGTCTAACAAGCAAAACAATATTTGGCTGCTCTTTCTCCCAAGTAGAATTTTCTGAATCAAATACCATTTTGGCATCATACCGACATAGCTTCCTGTTGGGAAAGAAATTCAGTTTGAATGACAGATATTATAAAGATCGTTTGATCTTCTTAAATTACGGAAACAATGGAATGAAAGGATGAACCAGGGAAATACTCAATAGACACTTCTTCCCCAAGGGATGCAAGCTGCACATATTGAGTATTAGCTAATTCCAGGTGTTGAGCCAGGGACTGCACGTATCTCAGTCATTCCTTATAACAATTAGATATATTAAATATTTATACCCATTTTATCCAAGAAGAATAGAGTATCAGGATGGTTTCTTTTTCTTTTCTTTTTATATTAACCATTTTATTTGCTTACATTTCAAATGATATCCCTCTTCCTGGTTACCTCTCATCAACTCTCCATCCCATCCCTCTTCTCCCCCTCCCCTTTGCCTCTGTGAGGGTGCTCCTTCACTCATTCATCCACTCCTGCCTCACTGCTCTAGCATTTCAATACACTGGGCATCAAACCTCCACAGGACCAAGAGCCTTCCCTCCCATTGATGTCAGATAAGGCCATCCTCTGCTACATATGCAGCTGGAGCAATGGATCCCTCCATGTATAGTCTTTGGTTAATGGTTTAGTTTCTGGGAGCTCTGGATAGTCAGGTCAGTTGATATTGTTCTTCGTAGGGGGTTGCAATCCCCTTCAGCTCCTTCAGTCCCTCTCCTAGCTCTTCCATTGGGGTCACCAGGCTCAGTCCGATGGTTGGCTTTGAGTTTTTGCATCTGTATTGGTCAGGTGCTGATCAAACCTCTTAGGGAACAGCCATACAAGGCTCTTGTCAGCAAGCACTTCTTGGCATCAGCAATAGTGTGGGAGTTTGATGTATGTAAATGGGATGGATCCTTAGCTGGGGTGATATCTGGATGGCCTTTCCTTCAGTCTCTGTTATATTTTTTGGTCCCTTTTATTTGTTTGAACCGGAATACTTCTGGGTTAAAATTCTGAGATGGTTGGATGGCCCTATCCCTCAACTGGGGGCCATGCCTATCTTCTGGAGTTGGTCTTCACAGGTTCTACCTCCCCTTTGTTGTGTATTTCTGCCAAAGTCATCTTGTTGGGTCCTGGGAACCTCTCGATGGCCGGGACTTTCTAGTGGCTGCCCCCTGTTCCTCATCCCCCACTGCTACATATTTTTATTGGATTTTCTGCAGGACAGTTTCTTTTAATGTCCATGTGATAGCAACAGAGCAAGAGTATGTGACTCTGACCAAGACAAAATTAATGCAAAGTCATCACGGTGAGCAAAACAACGGTTTTTAGACAAATGCATAATCCCTACCAGTGTGGTGCAGAAGCATAGTGGCACAAAGGAAGCTTCCTGACTCTCTATAAATTTGTACCTAGATAGGTGCATCAATTGCTTGCCCTGTGCCAGCCTCTGTAGTACTCCAAAGCGCTTGTACTATACAGAATGTTTTTTCAACTTTTATCAATAGAAAGTTACTTGCTAGCCACATCTCTAGAACAGTATTTAAGAGAACAGTAAATGGTTTGAATTTCTGTGATCACAGTGTTTAATGAGATACAGTGTTCAGGGTTGGAAGGTATTGATCTGAGACACATGGTTAATAACCACTTACTTGCACATCAGGTGGCAAACTATGTGGTTGCACTTGAATGGAGCAAAATCCTACTGTGATAGTGTTAGTTGTTAACTTTTTTTTTTTTGAGACAGTGTATTCCTATTTAGCCCTGGCTAGCCTGTAACTTGCTATGTATACCTGGCTAGCCCAAAATTCATAGAGCCTACTTCTGCTTCTGAGGTGCTGGATTAAAGGTATCTTCTTGTTATTATAATGAGAATAATGAGAGTACATGGGAAACTATATAAAGTGCTTCATACATTTCCCAAGTATACAGTAGATGCTTAATAGATGTGAATTTCTATTGCTAAAGGTAGCAGTGGTTCTGCCAATATGGCTGTAATCCTGGGCAAATAACTAAGTTACTCTCCTTATCTGAAGCTCAGTTTACCTCAAGTGACAAATGGAGAAAACGACAGACCCTGCATCAGGAGGCTCTGGAGGTAGTGAAAACAGGTATCACACAGTTTGGCGTAGAAATGTTCAAAAAGGACTAGTTCTACTTTTAAAATGCATTTTAAAATCATCAATGTTTGCTCTCTCTCTCTCTCTCTCTCTCTCTCTCTCTCTCTCTCTCTCTCTCTTTTGTGACAGGGTTTCTCTGTATAGCCCTGGCTGTCCTGGAACTCACTCTGTAGACCAGACTGGCCTTGAAATGTTTGCTCTTTCATCTTTGATAATGTTCATGGTGTAATGCTGACACATAACTTAATATATATTTGATGAGATCATGTGGCAATGAATGAATATTAATATTGGGATCATAGATGCCTATAAGAAGTTGAGGTAACATACAGCTTTTTAAAGGAAAGGTCATTTTGGTTTTGTGTTTGCGTCCACGTGTGTGTGTGTGTGTGTGTGTGTGTGTGTGTGTGTGTGTGAGAGAGAGAGAGAGAGAGAGAGAGAGAGAGAGAGAGAGAGAGAGACAGAGACAGAGACAGAGTGAGAGAAAGACACAGAGAGAGACAGAGACAGAGACAGAGACAGGATATATATATATATATATATATATATATACAAACACATACATATATGTGTATATATGTATGGTGTAAGAGAGAGACAGATACAGAGAGAGAGAGAGAAGAGAGAGAGGAGAGAGAGAGAGAAGAGAGAGAAGAGAGAGAGAAGAGAGAGAGAGAGAGAGAGAGAGAGAGAGAGAGAGAGAGAGAGAGATGGTGGTGGGATTGTACCACACAAGGATCTCCACAGATTTCTGATGAGCCTTTTTGTCCCTTGATTGTGCTATAGTTTGAACACGTCCCCTCCAACCAACATTCAGATGTTGAAACTTAGTGGTCAAAGTAATGAAAATAAGAGGTGTACAGTTAGGTTACCAGGGCTTCACGAAAGAGTTGAAACAAGTTGGGTTCCTTTGCCTTTCCACCTTATATTATGTGATGATACAATCACAAGTTTCCAGCTTGGGGGCAGAGACCAGTTTTCCCTACATAGCCACCCTTGCCTGAGCCTTGGTCTGGAAACTCCAAGCTGGTAGAACTGAAAGAAAAGACAATTCTATTATTGCTAAGTCACTCTGCCTCAAGTGTAGTACCAGAAGACTAAGGTACTGATTAATATATCTCAGGAAGGAATGGAGAGTTTCACAAGAGGGTATCAGTTTCCCTGACAAATTACCCAGCTTAAGTGGGGGCTATTAGCTATTCAGAGAAACATTATAATAGAAGAGTGATTAGAGACATTCTTTCCTTCACTTTTTGATCTTCAGCTTCTTGATCCTATTCTCAGCCTAACTTACTCCTTCGCTATCCTTCCACGACCTTTTCAAGTTATAGGGGGAAAAAAATCAATCAGTACTTACTTTGAAGATAAAAAGCTGCATCTTTTTGAAGGTATATCTTTTAAGATGATGTAGTACATACAAGGGTGTCTGCGTGCCTTGCTGCGCAACTGAAAACTTTTATCTACACTCACTATCAGTTGAACTGTTTTGAATAATTGACCATAAGAAATATTGAACTCAGTGATTGGAAATTCAGGCTGTAGAGCCTTTGTTACCATAATGCGTCATATAGAAAAAAGATCCATCACTGTCAAGAGATTTTTTCCTTTACCAGAAAACAATCAGTTAAATGAAATTATTCCTAAGTAGTTACATAGGTGAGCTCTGGGGCCAGATTGCCTGGCTTTACCTTCCAGTTGCACCATTTCTCAGAAATGAAACGGTATTAGCTTATTTTTCTGAGCTCCAGTCCTCTCGTCTACAGAATAGAGATAATATTTGTCAAATAGTGTTGCTGTAGGCATTAAATGAGGTGTGTTAAGTGCTTGGCACTGTGTTGGCATATTTTAACTGCTTAATTAATATTAATTATAATCATTATTATTCAACCGATTGATCATCAAATAGCTGGGGCAATGATGAAGTCACTTCTGGAAGGGAAAAGTTAGGGCACACATCCCCCGCCTCCCCAAGATTGCTATTTCGCAAACTTTAATATTAATGCACTCAATTCATGAGATGAGCTTCAGAAAAATTGATAGCTAAAGAGGAAAATTACCTAATCACCAAAGTGCTTTAAAAAGTTTGAGTCAAATTACACTGAATGCTAATACCAAATTGTTAGGGAATAAAAATATGGATATATCATTCCCAGGGTTATTTAATCTCAACTGCACTCAGCACACTTATAAAAAACTACAGTTGAGTAGAAACCCAGTGTATATGTGAGATTGTTTCCTATGTAAACTATTTCTTTGAAATGAATTATAACAATGTTTTCAAAGAAGTTTAGTACTAAGAACTTTCCAAATGACTGGAGGCATGCACACCAGTGCACAGACACACAGACACACAGACACACAGACACACAGACATACAAACACACAGATAGACACACACACACACACACACACACACACACACACGCACGTATGTACGTACGTACATACATACATTACCAAGTGAACATATACAATCATTTGGTTTAGACAGAAGAATTGCTATGTCTGGGCTATTCTATATATAGAAACTATCATGAATAAAAACATTTAAGTATTTACCATTAGATAGATCCAAAGTCAAAGATGGTCAAAATACCTTATACCTCTTGTTCTCAGAAAGGAGTCAAGAGCCTATTCTCTTTTCTATCCTATGAATATTACTTACTTATCTAGTGCATATTTTCAAGATCGTCTACCACCAGTCTTAAAATAGCTCAGAAGAGAATATTATTTACTTTGGTTTGGTGTGTATTTTCAGCATAGTCAGCCAGCAGCTTTATGGATAGCCATTCTATTGAAACTAGTCAGCCTTAAATCATACTTTTCTGTAGACTTATTACATTAGGCTTATTTATCTTCAGGTGCTCATGGCAGAAAGAGCTTGGCTTAAGACCTTTGAAAAGACTTATGTTAAAGATGGAATCAGAACATATACAGTAGTTCTCAAAACAAAAAATGTAAGTGGCCAGTCTACATTTTTAAAAATGCTCAAGATCCCCAATCACCCAGGAAATGCAAATTAAAACTGCTTTGAGGTACTACCTCATCTCAGTCAGAATGGCTATCATTAAGAAATCTGACAACAAACTTTAAAAGAAATGTTGGAGAAGAGGAGACCTTAGTCGCTGCCATTGGGAGTGCAAATTAGTACAGCCATTATGGAAATCAGTATGGAGAATGATCAAAAATTAAAAATAGAACTACCATATGGCCCAACTATTTCATGCCTGGGCATATACCCAAGGGAGTCTATACCCTACCACAGAGACACTAACACGTGTTTATTGTTGCTATATTCATGAAAGCAAGGGAAAGGAAATAGCATAAACACCCGTCCACAGATGAACAGATAATGAAAATGTGTGCATATGTACTATAATGGCATATTATTCAACTGTGAGAAAAAAATCATGAAAATTTCAAGAAATTTCAGTTCTCAACTATGTTTGTTTCTTCTTCCTGGTGTTTTCTTGGAGGAAAGAAAAAGTAAATATAGATACAACACAAATAAATATCATGCTGGGCGGTGGTGGCGCACGCCTTTAATCCCAGCACTTGGGAGGCAGAGGCAGGCGGATTTCTGAGTTCGAGGCTAGCCTGGTCTACAGAGTGAGTTCCAGGACAGCCAGGGCTACACAGAGAAACCCTGTCTTGAAAAACAAAAACAAAAAAACAAACAAACAAACAAAAAGATAGCCAAGGCTACACAGAAAACAAATATCATTTGATCTACTACTTTGCTCAATTACTATGGTGATCTCTTCACATAATGTAAATCTTTTCATCGTAATGGAGCATGTAATGATATAAATATCTCACCCCTAGTTTGCAGAAGAAGTAGCTTCATGAAGCAGATAAAGTAGTTCATTATCCCAATGTTCTAAAGCTAGTAAATAATAGAGCTGTGTCACATGGCCTGGCTTGTGTTCTCTCTATCATTTTTACAGAGGGCTTACTGAAGGCAAATCAGTGGTGGCACCTGGAACCCCTTTCTCTTCTACACACCTTCTCTTTGAAAGAATGAACCTAAATGAAATGCTAGTTCTAGTCTAGAATGATGGCTAAAAAAGCTGTGACATCTCTTTAAGAATTTTGCTTTATTTTAATGATGTGGGTATGTATGTTTCTCTGAGTGGGCATGTGCATATGAATACGGTGCCCACAGAGGGTCAAAGAAGTTTTAAGATCCCCTGAAGATGGAGTGTGGCTGTGAGCTGTCTGAAGTAGGTCCTGGGAACCAAACCCAGGTTCTCTGCAAGAACAAGATGTGTTTTTAACCACTGAGCCATCTCTCCAGGTACCTGCTCAGTTCATTTTAACATGCCATTTTCCCTTTGGTCCCTTGGTTGTCTATGACTAAAGACAGATTGACGATAAGTTATGAGTCCTGTAGCTAGTATATTAAATAGACTTTTATCCCTCCTGCTGAGGTTGAAAAAACTAATTATCAGCCCTGGTTGGGAGCAAGGAAATTTGACCTCTGATAGACCAACAAAATTCTTCAAAGAGGAAAGGAAGAACAAGGTCCCCTGTTCCTTCAGTTTCTAGTCATCTGATCTAATTGCCCGAGAATAGGATTCGGTACTCAAGTCTTCACTGATGCACAGCCTTAGAATTAATGATTACAGCAAATCAGGGCTCATGAATATGCAGCTTATTTCTGCTTTGAGACATTTCAGTTATCTAAATTAAAAACACAAAATTATGGATTGCAAGGAAAGCAGTAGGGACTTTTTTTTTTTTTTTAAATTTTATTTTAACAATTGGAAAATATCACTGGAAGTGAAGTCTTCCTGCCAACGTGAAATACATAATCATTGTGTCAAGAGAAGGATGCTTTTCTAAATGCTGGTTTTAATCCCACCCCACCCCAAAATATATTTAAAAATAGACTATGGAAGCTTTAATTCATGTAGTTTTTTTTTTGGTTGTGAATTTCACTTTCAAGGCTATACATTCCAGAATTGAATATAACACCAGCTTGTTCACAGGATGTTACCTACACTCAACATCTACACTCAGAAATTCAAAAATAAGAGATTGGTTTTGGTGCTTTTTCCTTCCCGAAGCACCTTCCTTTTCTCTAGAATCTTCTGGGATGTTCTAAGTCTCATCATCCAAAGTCCCTGTATCTTATTAATATTGACCCTATAAACCTATACTCATGCTTGAAAAATTATCTCTTCCATCTGCTGCTGCATGAACATGACTTATTTGATTCTGTCTTTATTCATCACCTTTGGAGGCAGTCTGGCTAGAGAGTGTAAGTGCATGTGTTAATGTTTCATAATGTGTCGGGTTAGCATTGTCTTTTTCTAAGTTAAGTTTGCTAACCTCATTTCTAAAAAGCTCTGAGCAATGCCAGGCAGCTACTACGTGGATAAAATGGACTTAATCATGTGGCAAAGTAACTAAATATAAGAAGATAGAACTAACTAAAATGACTTGTGTATTTGTGATAATAATGAAAAGAATACGGAATTTAGTGGCACATAGGAGAGATGCAATGGCAAAGCAAGTGCTTTATTTTTGCACTTCTTAGTGAGGATGGCTTAGTCTTGTGTTGCACTTTCCCTCTTCCACCTCAGAATCTTCTCTCTACACATGGCAGCTGAGGCAGCCTCTGCCAACTAAAATATGGCATTTGGCATTTGACTGATTTTTCTTAAAACAGGGGAGGTCTAATGAAACCACAATAAGGACTTTGGCTCATCTAGTTGGTAATGGGTGATGGTAAAGATGACCCTTGGTTGCAGGGGTGGGAGTTTGAAATGAATCGAACAATTTATGCGAAGAGAGTTGCAGAATCAAAAGGAGAGGTCCAATTCTAAATCCAGTGGGCTCACTGAAAGGCATAAGCAATCCTGAAGCAAAGCATGTCTGCTGGTTGGATTGGGCAGGCTTGGAATGAGGAAGAATGTGCTGAAATGGAAAACATTCCTTGAGGCTTTGCAGCGTTATTTCTGCCTCAGCCATATGTATCTTGAAGTCTACTTACATAAAACAGCTTGGCATTTGTCATCGTAAATGGTAAATGCGTATGCTGACACATTTGTCGTGTTCTTTGCATTCCTGAGTGGGCCCCTCCTATTGATGAAGAGCCATCTTTTCTAATAAAAAAGATAACAGTATCAAAACCAAAAGTGTGTGCTTATTTCGTGAGTGATGCTATACCCCAGCCATGTTTTGCTTTTATGTCTGCTTGCACTTCCTTATGAGCTTGCAATGACAGCAATCTGAGATTCCCCAGGCTGTCTTGGAATCTTGACAGCCACCTTCAGTGAATTCTGCTTTCTTGCTACCTACTGGTGAAAAAAAAAAACCAAGTTTCATGCCCAAATTCAGCACTGAGCAGGTAGCTAGGACTCCTACTGTTCCACCAGTAAAGCAGCCTGTAAGAGAACTGGTGAATGCTGAGATATTAGGAACAACAAATTTATCATCTTATTTTCTTGGTTAGGTGGGATGCCGATGCACTTACAGCAGAAATGATGAGAAGCTTTAGATAATCTCCTAGGCAGATGCAGCATCCTGATTGTTACCTGACAAGTGGACTCTCACAGAAGCTGAGATTCATTTGCCTTTGTCATGTTATCCTTACTCTCATACCATCCTGAGTAGAGCAAAACACATGGACCCAGGAAGCATGGAAAGAATGTTCATGGCAGACATTAGAAGTAGGGCCAAGCTGGTCACTAAATGGAGAAGGTTAAAGGATGGAAAGCCTGGCCTTTGTTCCCAGCTCTTTGGATCAATGAACATAGTTAATTAGAGAAATTAAATCATCAGGGCCCAAGGTGGCCTGAGTTAGTTTACTTGAGGTCATGTGCACTTCACAGAGAACAATCAAAGTTGACAGTTAAGGTTCTTTCCTGGATAATTCCTAAGTTACATCAGGAGCAAATCTGGTTTTACCGAATAAAACAGACGAGTTTTGAATCTGTGTAACAAGGGCAATTTTCTCACTTAGTGATTTTTATTTGGTCTGGAGAGAACCAAATAACTCTGTGAGAGAAAATACAATAAGAACATAGTCAGGTTGTTCTCAGAGGTAATACTTCTTTCTCACGTGTTTCTTGCCTAACATAGATTTCTATGGTTGCTGTAATGAAGCACTATGAATTACACAATGGATATTTATTGCATCGTTATTCTGGAAGTTGGGTGTGCAGGGTCAAGATATTGGCAAACATGACCCCTGCTGAGGACTGGGAGGGAGAATCGGTTTCATGGCTCTCACTGCCTTCTGCTAGTCTGCAAATCATCTTCCGTGTTCTCTGGGGGGAACCATCTCATTGTTCTCATTCTTTGTCTTCACATAATATTTTCTTTCTATACGCATTCATTTAGAGTCTGTGTTCATTCATGTCCTCATTTTAACTTGGCTTCCTCCACAAAGGCCCTATCTCCTAATAAGGCCACATTCTGAGATCTCTCTCTCTCTCTCTCTCTCTCTCTCTCTCTCTCTCTCTCTCTCTGTGTGTGTGTGTGTGTGTATGTTTAATGTTTTCAAAGCTGGGTATGTTGGTGTATATGCCTGTAATTTAAATTCAGCATCCTGGAGTCAGCATCAGGAGAATTGTCAGTTCAAGGTCACGCCTGACTACCTAGCAAGTTTGAGGCTCTCTTGGGCCATATGAAATCTTGCTTTAAAACAAACAGATATAAAACAATCCATTTTTAGGATTCCTTCTGGCTCCATGAAGCTGCCGTTTCATACAAACGAACACAGAAACAAAGGAAAAAGACTTTCACATTTGGATTTGGGGGGAAGAAACTAATCACACTTGAATGAATTGTATGGTTCTCTGACACACACATCGTCTCTATAAATATAGGCCACAGTCATGTAATCAAAATGCCATTGCCTTTGAAAAGACTCTGGTTGAATAGGAATTTTCCCATTCTAATTTGAAGTTGATCAATATCTATCCAGCATTGTGTTGGAGCTGGGTAGTAATCCTTTTTCCTATTTGGGAAGTAGAACCGGATGGACAGCTGGCTGTGGAGTTTGCACGGAGAGTACATAATCCTACTTATATAACCCATCATGTTTGCAAAATCTGCACTGCAGTTTTGGGGAGGAAAATGAGATGTTTGGAAATAAAATCTGCTGTGCAGGAGTGGAAAATTTATCCTCTTTCCACATGGTTCTTGTCTACCTCTTTTATTTGCATCCTCTAGAGTCACATGTCCTTGCTTGAGCATCCTGTTTGCTGCAGCAAGGGTGAGCTAGCTGTATTGCTAGTGCTGATCCTAGACCACATATCCAACGTCAGAGTTGTTTAAACCCCTCAAAGGTTGTGATGTGTTGCATCAGCTTGTGCTTTGCTGAAATGAGATGAGGAAAGAAGGCAAAGGCATACAGTGCTTAAAAGTGTCAATGCTTATTATATCCATGTAATGAAGAACTGTTTTTTTTTTTTGTCAATCAAAAAATACCAGTATGTGTACTGCTCTTTTGTGTTACATCACTGTCCCTGCTTTTATAGGCGCTTCCATGTCTTAATTACAGGTTCGGCTGGCGATGCTGGTTGTAGAAATGCACATCTGGGGCCATCAGTAAATCATATGACCATGTCAGCTTGTAACAGTGGCTGGAGTGAGGAGATGCCTGTAAGCAGGTTGGTTAATCAGAAACATGCCTTGGATTTTACGTAATAATAAGATTGAGTTGTGGGGAAGAAACTTGCACTTCCCCACCCCTTGGCGTTCATTAAATGAGGACGATTACTCTTGCACGAACCATGTCCCCTGCTCAATTTCTTATGGCAGAGGTCTCTGCGTGAAAGTGACAGGAAATGATTAGATGACACAGCAACAGCACTAACACAGACAGAAAAGAGAGAAAGGAGAGGAAGGAGGAGAGAGAGAGAGAGAGAGAAAGAGAGAGAGAGAGAGAGATAGAGAGAGAGAGAGAGAGAGATCCAGTGACAGGACCAAATTGGAATCCAGCTTAAGAGGAGGCCCAGGGCCCTGACTTTAACTGATATTATGGTGTGCTTGTACACAGGAGCCTAGCATGGCCGCCCTCTGAGAGGCCAAACAAGCAGCTGAAAGAGTCAGATGCAGATTCTAGCACCCAACTGATGGACTGGACAGAAATCAGGGACCCCTGTGGTTGAATTGGGGAAAAGCTGGAAGAAGCTGAGGAGAAGGGTGGCCCCATGGGAAGACCAGCAGTCTTAACTGACCTTGAACCCCTGGGATCTCTCAGATTCTGAGCCTCCAACCAGGCAGCATACACCAGCTGATATAAAGGCCCTTATATATACAGCAGAGTACTGCTTAGTCTGGCCTCTGTGAGAAAAGATGAACCTAACCTGTGAGAGAATTGAGGCTCAGGGAGTGGGGAGGCTTAGTAGGGTGGGGTGGGGGTGGGGACATCCTCTTGAAGATGGAGGGGTGGTGGGGTGGGAGGAGGTGTGGGATAGGGAGCCGTCAGGGAGATGAAGTCTGGACTGTAAAAAAGGATTAAAGAATAAATAAATAAATAAATAAATAAATAAACAAACAAATAGAATGTGATTTGAATTTTTGGAGGTCAAATTAATGAGTCAATAAAGTCATGTCATTGCTTAAGCTGTTTTTTTTTTCTTTTTTTTCTTTTTCATTTTTTCTGATATTCTGTCTGTGGCAACAGTAATATGGTCCATATAAGAAGAAAAAGAGTTAATTTGAAGAATGAAAGTTTAAGACATTGGAAGGCAAACTTTCCTTGGGTAACAAAAACCAGAAGGTATTTTGAAACATGGTGTTCTTGTATTCTTATTTTATATGGAAGTCGTTTCTAACATAGTTTCTCTTCTTTCTTATTATTTCATTACTGGATAGGTTTCACTTCTCAGTGTGTCCTTGTGACCCCTGTGTCTCCTTATGTTTGGGGAATGGGGTTCAAACTGTTATCTGGCCTCTCAAAAGTCTGAGAGAAAACATTTACATTTTATCGAGTTCTATGTCCATTTATTTATTTATTTATTTATTTATTTATTTATGTGTATCCATTTGTGTGTGTGTGTGTGTGTGTGTGTGTGTGTGTGTGTGTGTGTGTGTGTGTGTAATGTGAATGCCTGTACAGGCCAGAAGAGGGAGTCAGATTCCTTTGGAGATGGAGTTAAGGTGACTGTGAGCCAACACCTATATGAATGATGGGAACAGCCATGGCTTCTGAAAGAGCTACAAGTTGTATGAACCACTAAGTCATCTTCCCAGCTCCTCCAAGAAGCTTTGCTTTCAGACTGGGATGCTTTTAACTATGTCTTTCACCAAAGATAAGTTGTTTGGAGTGATCTCAAGCTTAAAGTTGCACTGTCATTCTCATAAGTCATAGTCGCAATAATGGCTGCCACCTTGTGAACTGTCACCATGGTACTAGACACATAACTAAGTGCTTTAGATTGTGTGAGCAAGATTAACCCCAAGGTGGGCAATATTAGGTGGCACCACTGTAAACTTCCTTGTGGGTTAAATTTGAGTGGCTTGCCTAAGGCTAGAGAATAGTGAATCCAGGGAGGACTAGAGGAAGACAGCCCAGTTTTCTCCGGAGAGAATTTTGTTGATAAACAGTAAGGAAAGTCCTTGAGATTCTCCTGTTGTACTTTATTGCAAATGTATTGGCAAGTCTTACTTCCCTCTAGCCTTTGGAATTGTGTTCATTATTGGGCATGGAATCAATCTGTAACTTCAAATTTCCTGTCTCTCCTTCCTGGTGCTACATCAACTTCTGTCCTCTTAGGTCATTTTTACAGGCTTGTTGAACAATTCTAATTGTGAGCTAGAAGAGAGCTAGTTAACTCAGAAGGTACCAACTTCATCTCGGTCCTTCCACAGAACAATGCTAAGCATTTCTATTCGGCAGGAAGAAAGCTGGAAGCACTCTCTGTGTTCATTGTTCAAAGCAATTGATTCAGCCCCGAGAAGGCAAGCTGACTGCTGAAGCTGGTCTGTGCAATGACTCTCATCTTGGAATTAGGTAACTGGATTTTAATTATCTTCACTTTCTTAGAAAACAACTCAGCTTCTTACAATTCAATGAGAGTCTTGCAATATTTGGAAATCTGAAAATTTTTTTAGATGATATTGAACATTTACAAAAAAAAAAAAAAATTCCAGTATGACTTCTTTGCTATTTCAGCCATCTGTTACTAAAAGAAAAAAAATATTCAATTTCCCTTTCTTCTTTGGTAGCTCTAAGTCTAGGCAGCTCAAAACACACCAGTAGTGCCTCTTAATCTCTAATAGTTTTCTAGCCATGTATGTTTTCAAATCTTAATGACCAAGTTACAACAGGAGGTTTAGACTGAAAATAAGTGAAATAAAAATAAAACAAAATCAGTGAGTCTAGGGAGTTGGTGAGTGAAAAGACATTACGTTATGCCAATTTAGTAGGAAAATCGGGCCTATTTACAGTAGGAAGGCTGTGTCTCTGTGTTGAGTCACCATAGCGGATCTCAAGTCTTTGCTTTCAGAGACGCGTAGCAAAAGAGGTGTCAAACGGGGCGTTGATTCGGCACGAATCAGCTGTGTGAACTGCATTTCATTTTTTTTCCCCATGCCCAAAGTGAAAAACTTCGACTCGTTCCATTTCCTCCCACTTCAATTAACTGTGGCCACTTCATTTTAAAGATCACATCCCCTCACCGGAGTAATAATAACACGCTACAGCACTATTCTGACGCTATCAGTAAAGGCCCTGCTTGTTATGGCTTTTGTCATTTGTTGCGCCATTTTGCCTTTCTTTCAGCTTTCTCAAATGGAAAGCCAATCTCTCTTGTGTGAGTCACATATGTTGGTGGCAACAACAGCAGAAAGAACTACTCAACACTAGTGGGGCTGGGTAACAAAAGTCATGTGAGATTTCTTCCCTTTCACCTTCTCAGCTAAAAGCCCTGTAAAAAAAAATAAAACCGAGGTGGGCCATCAGGCTTGGAATGTGAGTAAGATACATGGTTAGTGAGTTGAAGATAATTGGACCGGGTGCTTGAAGCCATTCATTGTAGGATACCAAAAGATTCAGCTTTGAAAATATTTCATTTATTTATTATTATTTTTGTCTAGGTGTATGTTTATATGTGCTCGCATGCACCATGTGTGTTCAGGTGCTGGTGAAAGTTAGAGAGTTTTGGATACCCTGGATCTGGGGTTACAGTTGGTTGTGAGCGTTTGGATGTGGGCACTGGGACTGAACATGGATCATCTGCCATGACTCACGCAGAATAAACCCCTTACACACATTTTACATAATTATCCCATTTTAGTTGTCTATGACTAATTTTGGAGGTCACAGTGTTGAGCTATACTATTAATTCTCCATGATTTTTATTCTGTTTACGATGACATATATGTTATGATGACAATTTTTGCCTGTGTTTAATATCAGGATTGCAGAGGCCATATTTGTTGGAACCACCATGGCAGCTGTGCACCGGGTGCTTTCTCATGGAGGAAATTGTAATGTCCACTTTCACATCATGCTGAGATCATCATTTTCTGAGCATTTATCCCACAAAGAGCCCTGAGGATTGATGACACATGGGATGTTGTGGTGCCTGCATGTGATGACAGTGTGGATTAGGCAGAAGCAGGAAAGAGCAAGGGCAAGGTTGTCCCCAGCTACACAACAAGTTCTAGTCTAGCACAGTTACACTGATTATTCTTGCACTGTTCATTGATCATGGATGCTTCAACCACCTTTGCCCAAGCCTTAAGTATTTTTTTCTTTTCTTATTCATTCACTTTTACTAAACTTTTTTTCATACAATATATTTTGATCACATTCTGTCCCCATTTACCAACTATACCTAGATTTTTTCCATGTTTGTACTAACTCAACTTTGTGTTCTCTCTCTCTCTCTCTCTCTCTCTCTCTCTCTCTCTCTCTCTCTCTCCCTCTCTCTTTCTCAAAAAGAATCACAAACAAACAAACAAAAATCAAAGAAACAAACAAGAGCCCTTATAAGACAAAAATTATCAAAACAAAAAGTACACACAAAAACCGTGGAGTCCATTTGGTGTTGGTCAACTACCTGGGCATTGGATCTGCCCTGAAATGTGGTTAATAAACTCAGTGACACTCTGTTTTATTGCTGTGAAGAAATACTATAAAACAAACAAAAACCAAACCAAACCAACCAAACAAACAAAAAACACCAACCAATCAACCAACTAACCAACCAACTAACCAACCAACCAACCAACCAACCAACCAACCAACCAACCAACCAACCAACCAAAGACACCATGGCTAAAGCAACTCTTTTAAAGGAAAACATTTAACTGGGGCTGGTTTACAGTTTTAGAGGTTTAATCCATTATCATTATGAGGGGGAGCAGGGCATCAATGCTGGAGGAGCCAAGAGTTCTACATCTTGATCTGCAGCCACTTAGGAGGAAACTGATTCCACACTGAGCAGACCCTGAGCACTAGCAGACCTCAAAGCCCACCTCAACAGTGACACTTCCTCTAATAAGGCCACACCTACCCCAATAAACTCTTCCTAATAGTGTCATTCCCTATGGCCAAGCATTGAAACACATGAATCAGTGAGGGGCCAAACCTACTCAAACCACTGCACACTATATTGGAGAAAACTGATTTTTTCCCTTTCTCAGTGGACATCAGTTGTGAATAGTTTATCAGTGAGGGGTGATACTCTTTTTTTTTTTGTCTGCTTCCCTTTCTCAATGCTGAGATTTTTTTCCCCTTCTTTGAACCTGTGAAGGTCTTATGTGTGCTTCCTCAGTCTTTGTGAGTTTATATGTCTATTAGTTCTGTTGTATTATTTCCTTGGAGTAATCCACTGCCCCTCACTCAGAATCTTTTAACTTCCTCTTCTGGGGAGAAGGGTTTGATTGATAATGACATTCTACTTAGGACTGAGTACTTGAAAGCCTTCTACTCTCTGCACATTGTTCAGTTGTGGCTCTCTGTGTTAAACACCATCTACTGCAAGAAGGAACCGATGAGGGCTGAGCCATGCTTATCTCTATGGGTGTAGGAATATGTCATCAGGAGTCACATTACTATGTTCCTTTAGTAGAATAATCATAGTAGCTCTTTCGATAGAGCCCATGACCTATCTAGTCTCAGGTTCTTCACCACTTTCACAGTGGTTTGATCTCATGAAGCCAGACTTGTCTATTGTCAGACTTCCCTGAATGTGCCCAATATCCTCTGAAACTCAACAGGATTGTGCCTGGTTAGTACTTGGATGGGAGGTCTATTAAGTCATTCTTCTTTATCCTACAAATACCTCTAAATTCTACACCCCAGGAGGAGGCAGATTTAAGTCTCCTAATCTATGCTGTTAACTCTCCTTTCTTTTTTCTTTTGTAAAGCTCATTGTATCATCGATGGGCATACTATTTGATAGGCAACACCAGCATACCGTGGATTTGAATGATAAGTTCCATTTGTCACTATCTTCTTTTTTCTAAATTTTTTATTTTAATTTTATGTGCATTGGTGTTGTGCCTGCATGCATTCCTATGTGAGGGTGTTGGAGCCCCTGGAACTGGAGATACAGACAGTTGTGAGCTGCCATATGAGTGTTGGGATTTGAACCGAGGGCCTCTGAAAGAGCAGCTAGTGCTCTTAACCTCTGAGCCATCTCTTCAGCCTCTGTCAGTATCTTCTTAAGTGAAGCAGAAGATTGACAAATAGGAACTGGAGAGATGGCTCACTGGTTTTGTGTGCTTTCTGCTCTGCTCTTTCAGAGGACCATCAAGTTTGGTTTACAGAATCTACATAGGGAACTTCACAACTGCCTGGAATTGTAGCTGCAGGTGATCTGATGCCCTTTTCTGCCCCCTTGGACACTTGCTCGTGCCACCCATACAGATATATTCATATACATAAATAGAAATAAATCTTTAAAATTACCTGAAAATGATAGTTTCGTATGTCATCACAAGTCAAACATCTGTAAATGAGCTCCCAAAATATGACATGCTTTGAGTGAAAAATTCTATGCCTCATCTCATGTTATCAGAACACAAGTATAGGTCTGCTAAGAATATGTGAAATTTCTTTCAGGCTGTATATTCGGGGCATAAAAAACAAATGCATTTCATGTCTAGTCTTGGTTCTCACCTCTGAGATAGCTCGTTCATTTTGCATGTGCAGTTATTTTACTATACTAAAACATATCTAACAAATAGCTGGTATATATTTAGTTAGGAGATATTCATTCAACTTACATTAGATATTGTAGCTGAGATTTAACTATATCTGCTTCTATAGGAACTTGTGGTTAATAAATAGATATTTATCAAGTGTTTACTCTTGGGAAAGATTTTTATCAGTTGTGCACGTGGGTGCCCGAGGTGAGGGCTACTGCACATAGCCATGTGCACAGCTCACAGCATCACTTGAGGCTCAGGTGAGATGCCGCCACTTAACAGCAGATGATATAGTGAATCTAGGAGTTGGAATGTGTGCATGGTACACTTTAGCATTTAAGGTCTGGAAAAATTTTGAGTTGAGTTGTGAAAGGCTTTTGCCAACAATAATCACGTGTATCGGGGAATTTATTTTGAGAGAAGGTCACACATTTCAAAGCAGAATTACCCATTAGAGATTTTGTAGTGCTATGGGAAGGCCATGAAAAACTCTATAAGGAATTTGGTGCAATTCACTGGATCTCACACTTCCGCAATTAAAATTTTTTACTTTAAGCTCTTTTATGATTTGTTTGTTTGAAAAAAAAATTTTTTTTTTTGGCACTGGTGATTGGATCTAGCTGATTGATCTTACACAGGCTAGATGAGTTCTCTACTGCTGAGCTGCGTTCTAAGGCCTGAAAATTTTATTTTGAAAGGGCTTAGAAAATAAATATTACTGCTTATTCTAGATCTCTGTTATCTTTTTTATATCTCCACATTTAATTATTCAGAGTCAATCAAAACTGACAGTGGGACAACAAAGCCAAAGAATTACACAGAACGATGTACTTTAAAATGTCGTTCTAAATTTATAAAATTGTATGGCTTTCCAGCCCTCTTATGAAAATGTCAAAAAGTGCCAACTATAATCTTTTCTGTGAACAGTGAATACAACAATTTCCCATCCTTGATGCATTTTCTTTATTCCCATCATCATGGATAAAATCTTGAGGTTATTTCTTGACATTTTAGTTTTTGAAGTAAGGATATTTATTAAGCCGAGAAACTTAAATATTTATTTATTTTTGTGTGTGTGTGTGTGTGTGACAGAGAGAGAGAGAGAGAGAGAGAGAGAGAGAGAGAGAGAGAGAGAGAGAAAGATGAAAAGAGGAT
Source organism: Rhabdomys pumilio (assembly GCA_030674055.1). Taxonomy (NCBI): domain Eukaryota; kingdom Metazoa; phylum Chordata; class Mammalia; order Rodentia; family Muridae; genus Rhabdomys; species Rhabdomys pumilio. Next base: position 71,242,731 of record JANHMN010000002.1, on the reverse strand, counting down.
GCTAAATCCCCTGGGGGGTTGGGAAACAAACCCAGGTCCTTTGAAAGACCAGCAACTGCTCTCAACTGGTTTCTTTTCAGTTCATAAGAGAAATGATTTTAGAAATTTTAGAAAATTCATCATGAAATTCTAGTTTTACTCAGGTCATTTAACAGCAGAAATTATTGACATATTGGTTCATACTTAAAATTAAGAAAAACAAGCATTCATATTCAGCAATAAGGGCAAATAACTACAACTTTATTTATTAAGATAATTTACCCATCCATAGAGGTTTCAGATTTAATTCTAATTAGGGTTGTGTTGAATTATCTCTGTATGTTCCAACACAAATATTAAATTATCTTACCAATTTTGAGTTATATTTCTGTGATTGCTGTAAGACAATAACTTGGGGGGGGGATGGGCACGATAAGTTATTTGGCTCACAAACCTGGTAACCTGCATTAGACTTCTATAATCCATGTGTCTGTGAAAGAAAAGAACTTTCTAGACAAATGATCTTTGATTTCCTCATGTGCACCATGGCATATGTGTTGATATACATCATGTACACACACAATTATAATACATTAATGTCTATAACTCTGAAGTACCTTCTAAAATAGCTTAAGAATCAAATCATGAGCTGAGTGGTGTTGGTATATGCCTTTAATCCCAGATTTTTTTGGAGGTAGAAGCAGATAGATCTCTGAGTCTGAGGCCAGCCTTGTCTACAGAGTAAATTCCAGGACTTCTCAGGCTATACTGGGTAACCCTGTTACAACTCCCCACCCCAACTCCCCTCAAAAAAGAAGAATCAAATAGTGCCATTGGTAATTTGAGTCAATTTTCAAAAGAAAGGGTATATATCATATACACAAGAATAATTGCCCTCTTAGTTTTGAGACTGGGTCTCAAACTCATGGTTTTTCTTGCTCAGCCTCCAAAGTGATAGAATTATATGTGTGTATTACTATGCCTCTCTGTAGAGGTTACTTTCTCCTCTTCTTCTTCCTCCTCTTCCTCCTCCTCCTCCATCTTCTCTTCCTCCTCTTCCTCCTCCTCCTCCATCTTCTCTTCCTCCTCTTCCTCTTGCTCCTCCTCCTCTCCTTCCTCCTCCATCTTTTCTTCCTCCTCCTCTTCTTCCTTCTTTTCCTCCTCCTCCTCCTCTCTCTCACCCTTCCTCCTTCCCTCCCTCCCTTCTCTCTCTCTCTCTTGTATGTGTGCATGTATATGGTGTGTATGTTTGTGTTTATATGTGTACAGAAACCACAAGTTGATATTGAATGTCTTTCTTAATTCCTCTTCATTTTATTTACTGAATCATGGTCTTGCCAGATCCTAAATTCATCAGTTTGGCTAGTCTAGCTAGCCAGCTTTCTATCAAGAGCCAGTTTCTGCATCTGGAGCCTGGGATCACACACTGGCCTCTGTACATGCCCAACTTTTTATATGAGTACTTGGAAACTGAACTCCAGGCCTCCTGATTTTATGGAAAGTATCTCATTGACTGAGGCATCTTTTAGCCTTCAGAACAATTATTCTTAATGGATTATTTTCTGACCCTAAATAAAAAATGTAACTAAGAACAAAAGAGTACAGAGAAGTTGTGTAAAACATCTGTAAGATAACAATAAAACTCAAAACTGGATTCTGTGCTGGCCTCAACAAGTCTGTGTTGTCCAAGCGGGTTGTATAGTTAATTGCACTTGCTTTAAATGTCTGAACCATAATGTTAGCAACAGGTTGACAGTGCAGCTGTTTGAAGGGCCATGGAGGCCCCCCCTTTTAATTCTAGTGTATACAGCACTAGATTGCTGATTGGATGAACCTTTGCCATGTGATACTATAAATGTTTTATTCAAATCAAGCCATTAGCTGGTGACCTGAACCGTGCAGAAAGTCATGATTAGATTTCTATTAGCAGGTAGGAGCTTTCAGGGGCAAGAGTTCAATCTTTCTACAAAATAATAAATTAAGGCAGTTTCCTCCTAAGCTATTGTTCATAGAATTGATCATTTTAGAAAATTTATGACCTTGTATATTACTGTTAAAATATTAAATATAGTCATTATAAATAATGAAGCCATTTTAAATTAACATATATATATATATATATATATATATATATATATACATATTATCATTATGACATTAAAAAGTCATTCCCTTATCTGATCATTCTGCCAATTGAGCAAAGTGCAAACTACCTCTAGACATATTATAAAAAGGGCCATGATGATCAACTTAGTCTTTCTTGTTAGCGGACTGATAAGAGAGACACAGCTCCCCAAGATCATTCAGAGTGACAGTTAAAACTCAGTTCTCTCTTGAAATTGCCTCTAGAAACACATAGAAAAAACATTTATCACAGTATAGAAAGACATATTTAATTACCTATCACCTTAATGATGAGCCTTGGTGCCAAATTATTTGAGGTTTAAGGTATATTTTTGCGTATGTTTGTGTGTAATTGTGTTTGTGAGGGTGTGTGTGTGTGTGTGTGTGTGTGTGTGTGTGTGTGTGCACATCAGAGGACAAACCTCAGATGTCATCCTGAGGAATGTCACTCACTTCCTTTGGTTTCACTGTGTAATTCTGTCGTGGAACTCACTCTGAAGACCAGGCTGGCCTTGAAATCACATAGATACATCTATCTCTTTTTTCCAACTTCTGGGATTAAAGGCATAGGCCATGGATCACCCATATCCTTTGAGACAAAATCTCTTCTTGGTTTGGAACCTGTTAACTATGCTAGACTGGCTGGCCAGCAAACCTCAGGGATTGTCCTGCCTCAGCCTCTCTGGTGCTGAGTTACAAGGAGGTACTATCATGCTTGGTATTTATATGTGGTTTCTGGAGCTTGAACTAAAAGGCATCAAGCTTTTGACACAAGCATTAAGTTGTATGTATTATGGAAACTTTCAGGTATAAACAGGACAAACAGGTAATGTGTTCTAACATTCCTGTCTCCCACTTTTGAGAGTATAAACATTTTGTCATTCTCCTTTCACAGCCTGTCCCTGCTACTGTTATCAGTGGTAATGGTATTATTTTGGCTAGTGTGGATTTTCTCTTTCATAGAAAGCCACAGAGGATATTTCATCTGATTTGAATTTCCAGTTTGTTATGCATATATGTTATTGCATATATGTTATAAATAACATCTAAATATATGTTTACACTGCCATTTTACTAATCAAATAGACCTCCTCCTCCTCCTCCTCTCCTCCTTCTCCTCCTCCTCCTCTTCCTCCTCCTCTTCTTCTGGGGAAAGAGAGTTACTGTGTAGTCTTAAATGGCCTGGGACTTGCTATATAGACCAGGCTGGATTTGAATTTATAGAGACCCATCTGCTTTTGTCTCTTGAGTCCTGGGATTGAAGTCACATGCTACCATGCCTGGCTGGCATTCATTTCTTGGCATTACTATTTTTATTTTTTTTATATTTATAAAAATATTTATATTTTTATATTTATAAAAATATTACTATTTTTAGTTTTCTTGATTATTTAAATATTATTTTTCACAAGAGTACAAATGACCACCCCCCTTTAAAAATTTAGTCTTTGTTAGTTTCAATTTTTGAGGGAACAACAATAACAGACATTCCAATGGCCCTAGTAAAATGTTTGCTTTAGAACTTGGCACGATTGATGCCACTGTTTCCATGGCTACCAGCTTTTCCCAACGATTAATTTTTTCAACCTAGTCACCCATCGTTACTGTTCCCCCCACCTCTCTCTTAAACCTTGCATGTAAGTTTGTCTCTTGCCAAAGTAGAATTTAGTTTCATCTTGGGTCTTCAGTTTTTAGAAGAGTCATCTGCTCCTTTTGCTTCTGGAGATTCAGTTTATAGCCAACAAAAATGGCTTTATACCACAGCCTTCCACAAATATTTGTGGCCTAGAAAGTCAGTTCCCATAATCCTATGCAGGCTCCATAATAGTAAGAAATGGAACTTAGAGGTTTTTCTTTGTTTTGTTGTGAGGTATCAAAGAAGGTATGCCACCCTTTTCTTTTTCATATTCTTAATTCAATTTACAAGAGTTTCTTCATAAAACTGTTTTACAAAGCAGCTAGCAAATGCTGCTTATCGAATAAACTAAACCTCTTGTTCTACAAAATTTGCTACCTTCTAGAAATGAATGGGTTTCTTCTTATGATGGTTTCTTACTTTTTCTAGCTCCTGCATGTCTTGTAAATATAAGCATTAGAACTCTAGAGAACGGAGAAATGGCATTGCTTAAGAGCAAGTATGCTCCTTCAGAGAACCTGAGTTCAGTTTCAAGTACTCTAGCATGGTAGATAACAACCTTCTAAACCTCTAGTCCTGGGAGACACCTGAAACCACTGATCCCTACTGTCCTCTAAACATGCATATATCTCCTAATCCTTTCCCAAAAGTGTCACTAACAGGGCACCAAGTATTCAAAGGTATGTGAGTGTGTGGGCCATTCTCATTCAAACAACCACAGTTAATTAAAATTTTCTTATGAAAGTATTTTTCATGCAATATATTTTGATCATATTTACTTTTCTTTCCCAACTCTTCCCATGCAATTTCATGTTCTATCTCTCTAAAACTTCCCAAAAAATAATTTAAAAAATCTTGACAAGGCAAAAATGAAACAATGAGACCCCCCCCCCCACACACACACATAAATAAAAGAAAGAAAATCAATATCAATAAAAAACCAAAGCAAAGCTAAAAACAAAACAAAATAACCCCCAAATAAGAAAACAACAAAACAAATCAACCATAAACACACACACACACACACACACACACACCTTAGAATATCTGTGTTTTATTGCTCAACTGCTTCTGGTTCGAGGACCCTGTGACACTCAATTGGAGAAACCAGACTTTTCCTTTTCTAGTAGGTATCAGTTGTAAATAGCTTCTTGGCTAGGGGTGGGACTTTGCTTCAACTTCCCCTTCTTGGGGTTAGGATGGGGGTTGAGCTGTTACCTGGCTTGAACCTGTGCAGGTCTTGAGTGTACTCTCACAGTCTCTGTTTAAGTTCATCCTGTATCAGTCCTGCTGTGTGTCTGGATGATACTCTAGCCTTGGAGTCACCCACAAACTCTGACTCTTGACATTTTTTTCTGCCTCTTCTGTATAGTTCCTAGAGTCTTGAGGTGTTTGACAAGGACATCCTGTCTATTTAAGGCCAAGTGCTCCAAAATCTTTGACACTTTACACATTGTTTAATTGTGGGTCTCTGTGTTAATTACTATCTATTCCAAGAAGAAGCTTCTCTGAAGAGGGCTAAGCCATGCTTTCCTCTATGGGTATAGCAATATGTCATTCAGAAGTCATTTTATTGTCATGTTCCCTTAGTGGAATAATAATAGATTTCCTCCCTGGCCTATAACCTATCTAGTCTCAGGTTTGTCGCCCATTTAGTAATGTCAGGTATGGGTTTCATTTCATGGAGTAGGCCTTAACTTCAGTCAAAAGTGGTTGATTACTCCCATAATATTTATGCTATGGTTATACTAGTATATCTGCCGGGCATGTCTCTGTTCTAGATAGCCATCAACTGTTGAATGAATAATAAAAAATGTGGTATATTTATATGGTGGGATTTTATTTAGCTGTTAACTAAATGAAGTTTGCAGGTGAATGCACAGAGCTAGAAACAATCATTCTAAGTGAAGTAACTCACACACAAAAGCAAATACTGCATGTTTTCTCTTATATATAGATGTTAGCCTTTTAGCTTTAGAGATGTGTGCTTCAACGCACAGAAGTTAGGGAGGTAGTGAGGGGCAAATGGGAAAGGAATGTTCCAAGGAAGTGGAACTCGAATATGTTGTTATGGAAAACCAAAGAGGAAACTGGAATAAGAGGATTAAGTGGCTAGGAGAATGAGAGAAGGGGGTAAAGAAAGAAAAATGGGGAGGGACAACTAACAGTGAAGACCTTTGGAAAAGCCATATGGTAACCATTACAGCGGAAACTTTCTAACATATCTACATGGATGACAGGAATTTAAACGGAGTCATCATATAATGGGGGAGACAATGCCCTAACTAGATATCTTAGGCTGCTAAGTAAAAGCTCCAGGGCCAAGAATGGGTTACCTCTTGTTGAATCATTGACCATAGGAGTCCTGTAGATCACCCAAACATCACAGGCTGTTGCCAAGGTTCAGATTGGACACAGAAGAATGTAAATCTTGATAGTTTCGAAGCTGAGGGATCCTCTGGGACCTCCCAACATCACCCAACTTTTCAAACTTGAGCTCCTCATCTGTGAAACAGGACTCACACTGTGCAGGGTCAGCTGTCAATGAGATTGTTGCAAAAATATACAGTGATAACTAGTGACAGCAGCATTTGCTGGTGATGTCTGACTGAGGTTAATAAAGCAGAGTGGGAACATGTGTGAGAGAATGTTTCTGGGAGTTGAAACACACACACACTCACACGCGCGCACACACACACATGTTTGTTCATCCCTGAAGTATTACCTATGACAGGAATGACTGCAACAATGTCCAGTTTGGTGAACTCGTAAGTGTTAATGGGGATGCTAATGGGAGTCTAGGTGAGGGTTTATTTTTAGGAGCAGGCATGACTCAAAAAACAAATTCATCACTAAAAAAGTCTACCCCAGCATGAGTGATGACTCTTGAAAGCAGTGGCCTGCTTCTATCAAACTAGGGAGGAGGCTTCCAGAATCTTGTGCCTACTGCCCCAGACGTGTGGCACTTTGTTTACCTCCTGAGTCTCATCAGAGTTCAGAATGTTTTAATTTGGAGAACACTGTCATCTCACACAATAGGGATGGTGAAGGGACATCCCACTGGCCTTTCACATTCAGAACTTGTGTGTTTGTATATGTTCATATTTTGGAGTACGTGTGTGTGTATGTTTATATATGTATGCATGTATTTGTGGAGGCCAGAGGTTAATCTCAGGTGGTATTCCTCAGTAGCTGTACACCATGTATTTTGAAATAGATTCTTTTTTCCTTGATCTTTAGATACAACAATTGTGTTATCTCTAGGCATCCTCTATCCTGGACTCCCCAACTCTTGGATTCCAGGTACATCCATCATGCAAACACTTTACCTACTGAGTTATCACCTTAACTCTTCAAATATAGTATTTTAAAGTCTCAATCACAGTTTAGGACTTTATACTTTTATAGAAAATTTTATAGAAGGGTTCTTTGAAAACATATGTCTTGTTTTTTGATTTAAGGTAATAAAAACTTGAAACCACTCAGGTGTCTCAGCAGGTAAGGGCACTTTCTGCCAAACCAAAAGACCTGAGTTTTATCCCCAGGACTCATATAATAGGAGTGAACTGATTCCCGTAGGTTGTCATCTGACCTTTACATGTGCACAATGGTACATGGTCACACAGATACACAACACCACACATACAGACACACTGTAAAAAAAAAAAAAAAAGGTCATAATGAAGGGTGAATAAAATGCCTCCACTAGTTCTGTTACATTCTGGAAAAAAAAGAATTCTAGATGAGCCTTATTTTGTATTTGCTGGTGCCTAACCTCAAGTTGGAATTGTGTGCGTCAGTTTTCTATCACTGTGATAAAACAATTAGATAAACAGGCTTTTAGAGACTAGCTTATAGTCAGTTGGCTCCGTTACTTACAGGTCCTTTGTACATCGCTAGGAACATGTGGTGGGAGAAACTCTCCAACTCACAGCAGATGGGAAAACACAAGGAGACAGGAAGGGGCAAATCTCCCTTTCATGGCCACATCCTGAGTGACCTAACTTTCTTCTCTAAACCATCATTTCTTACCAGTTCTCTCATCTCTCAATACTGCCTCTGGTTAGGGACCAGTTACTTAGCAGATAAGCGTTGGGGAGATGCTGATTCCAACCATAGCTAGATTACTTTTAAAAGACACAGGCATAAAACTTTGAGTTAGAAGTTCTATTTTTTTTGATAGTACATCATTAAAGGTCCATCTTTTTGCACAAAAAAGGTGTTTAAGCATCGTGTATTTGCCTCATTCTCACTTTCACAATCGATTTCATATATTATTTTCCTTTTAGCATATTCACCATTTAAAAAATGCTACCATTTGGGCTGGGTGTGGCACATGCCTTTAATTTCAGTACTTGAAGGTCGGGGGTAGGTGGCTCTCTATGAGTTTGTGCCAGCCTTGTCTGTATAGTGAGTTCCAGGACAGCCAAGACTATGTACAGCCGTGGTTTTCAATCTGTGGGTTGTGACCCTTTGGAGGTTGAATGGCCTTTCACCTGAGTCACATATTAGATATCGTGAATATCAGATATTTACATTACAATATATAACTGTAGCAAAATTATAGTTATGAAGTAGCCATGAAAATAATTTTACTGAGAACTTGCAGCTACACCAACCTTGATCCTAAGACACTCCTGACAAACCTGGAGTTTTTACTTTTGATTATGGCTAGCCATGGTCAAAAGGGACTGAGATTTGTGTGGGTCCTCTGCTCTCATGGGCAGCAAGGGAAAGATAACTTTGGTAGCTGGAACCTTTCCCAGCTCCAATTAATCTGGTATAATTTTTGAATAAAGTAACTGGAGTGAGCTAAAAAAAAAAGAAATAAAAGAAAATAATTTTATCATGGGGGGTGCACCACAATACATAACTACATAAAAAGGTTTTAACCTCAGAAAGGCTGAGACCATTGACATAGGAGACCTTGTCTCGAAAATCCAAAAATCAATCTATCTATCTATCTATCTATCTATCTATCTATCTATCTATCTATCTGTCTGTCTGTCTATCTAATGTGTATTTCACTTTCAAAGTGTAATAATTTCTGTAGATTTACTTTAAAGAGAGCAATCATTATTTTGTGCTTTCTTCCACGCTACTTCTCCAAAGGTAAATACTTTGGGTGGATCTAGTTACTTCCTAATTTTTTACTATTGTTTCTTAGTGAGTATATGCTCCTGCAATAAATCTCTATGTGAGCACATGTGTACCACAGAGCATTTGTCTGGATCAGAAGATAACTATGTAGAGTGAGTTCTCTCTTTCCACTATGTACATTCCTGGGATTGAATCCAGGTTGTCAGGCCTGAGTTAGCAGTCACTTTTGCCCACTAATCTCTTTGGGTTTACTTTTAAGATTCTAACCAACTGCCAGCAGCATTATATCTTGTTTTTCAGTTTTAGGCCTTTTATGATAGCCTTCTAAAACAGATAAAGGTATATTTGTTTTATTTATTTAACCTTTAATTGATTTTTCATGAATTTCAATTTATGCACCCCAGTCCCACTCATCTCCTCATCTCTCCATATCTCTTCTCTGACCTTCTAACTTTCCTCCCTCCCCCCCAAAATAAGTGAATAGATAAATAAATAAGGATTAAGAAAATAAGTAAAAAAAAAAATCTCGCTGTGGAAGCCATAGTGTATCATGGCATGTTACACAGTATATCCTTTTGTCCAAACAGCCTTACGTGCAAATGTTCGTTGCCGTGAAACTTCTGGGATACTTCTGGGATGAGGCCTCTGGCTTCTGCTACAATATCAGTACTGGGTCCTCATCAGGACTCTCCTCTGATATCCTGTTATGAATGGGCCATGAAGTTCCTGCAGCTTTGGCTCTGCAGTACTGGTTCTTTCAAATGCTCCAGTAGTTCATAGATGAGGTGGGTGTTGGGGTGGGCCAACTCAAAGTCCTGGATGCAGGCCTGGGTGCAAGCTGGTTTAGTCTGCAGCCCACTATGTCTCCAGCACTGTTCTAGTGAAGGACAGGGCCAGCTCATCCAAGTGTCCCATTAATTTTTTATCTCTACCCTCTCCTTATGTGTGTCCCTCATCTTCCAGCACTGTCATTCATTGAATACAATTGTATCATAGTTTTGGTCAGAAGATTCAGTGACAAATATATTTTATATCTATAAATACTGTTCATTCCTTATCCATAATATACAGTAACCTTTTCTTTTTCTCCCAATTTCTTTCTTTTTTTCTTGAAACTGTTTCTGTCTAGCCCAGGATAAACTTTAACTCAGGATCTCCCATTTCTGCCACTTAAGTACTGAGATTATAAGCATCTGCCACCACACTCGACATTTTTTATAACTTATACATTTTCTCCTGTGAAGAATTAATATTTTTGCCTGGCTGTTTTATTTATATTTGTATGTGTATATCCAAAGCTATGCTTACCTTAGTAGTGCAGTTTGAACTGTGGTCTTCAGGATGATGACATAAAACCAGTTTGAACTGCAGTGGGAGAGGGGAGAACATCTAAAAAGTGGGAAGTAAAAGAGCAAAGGCCTTGTGGTTAAGGGACGATGGTCAATGGGGAACAATGAAGTGGCAATGTGGAGATCAAGGGAAGGAGAGGTGGAATAGACTGTTGGAGGATGAGGTACAAAGGGCCTAGGGCTTCATGGTTTACAGTTAATATTAGTTGGTTTTTTTTGGTCTTAGTCAGTGTTCTATTGCTGACCAAGGCAATTCTTCTAAGAGAAAGAATATAATTGTGGGCTTGTTTATAGCTTAGACAGAGGTTTAGTCCATTATTGTGATGGCAGTGAGCATGACAGCATGCAGTCAGGTACTGGAATAGTAGCTGAGAGCTACATGTTGATCCATAGGCAGAGAGAGAAAGAGAGGGAGGGTGGAAGGGAGAATAGAGGAGAGAAAAGGGAGAGGTATGGAGGGAGGGAGAGAGAGGGAGAGGGAGAGAGAGAGAGAGAGAGAGAGAGAGAGAGAGAGAGAGAGGCTGACTTTGAGTTTGACACGGTTTTTGAAATCTCAAAGCCCATCCTTGCTGACACAATTCCTCCAATAAGGCATACCTCCTAATCTTTCTTATTCTTTCAGATAGTGTGCTTCCTGATGACTAAGCATTAAAATGTATGAATTTATGGGGACATTACTATTGAAAGCACCATAATCTCGAACTAACGACTAGAAGAAACTAATTTTAGGATTTCAGGTAGGAGGGAGAAAAGGCCAGTATTAAAGCCCTTTATCCATTCCTTCATTCTTTGAAGACACATTCTATTCCCATAAAGGTAGGTGGAAGTGTTCTGTTGTTTGCAATAAGCTTTAATAGATTCAGGAGTTTCTTTGCATGAGCATGATGTCAGCCTTGGCTTGGATCTGATTCCTTCATTCTGGGTTGTTTGTTCTGTTGTCTATATGTTGCCTTGAGCTACAGACAGTGTTCAGAGGATTCTTTATTTTTTTTTTTAAATCTCTAACACATGCCTGTTTTCCTTTGCTTTCAAATTGATCCACAGTTGTCTCCAATCTCTTTTTAATCAATCATTTTATTGTGTAATAGAGAATTTTGCTTAAGGTCGAATGTTTAACACTACAGGACTCTGCTGCAACTCACTGATTTATTTTAAATAAGTGGTTATTTTCATTTATTTAAAACATCTTAAATTTTGAAAAAAGGAGCAAAATCCATGATATGCAAGTATTTCAAGGTCCAATTACTTTTTCACACTATGAAAATTATCATTGTATTCCTACTCAGATCATCTCTACCTGCTTTAGCCTTTGTGGTTACATAAGGAACTGAAAACAAGGAAACCCTTGCTTCAAACATGCAAAATGCAAAATAAACAAAGAGACAAATTAAAAAATCATTGGATAAAGTGTATTCTACTTATTACAGAAGACAGTTTTGGAGCAGACTAAGAAATGAAGAGTGGCTGTTGAGATAGAGATATTGGGTGATTTTTCTTCCTTGAAAATGAGGAGTAGAAAAAGAGGAAGACTTTTTTTTTTTTAGCAAAAATACAAAATTAGAGGAAAAAAAGAAATGGCATGTTCAGTAGAGAAACTTCTTGACTTATGTACAGAGTCAATATCAGAAAGATTTTCCTCACGAACAAAATTCTATAGAAGGAATAGGCAGTTTGGACCTCCAATTCAAGCCGCATCATTGTGCCAAGATTGGGTAGAAACTAATGGAGCTACAAGCAGCTTTCTCTGTGTTAGCACACCTGTTTCTTCAAGAACAATAATTACATCTGAGCAAGACTGGAAGGAGAGGGTAAACGCAACAACCATTTTTTTTTTTTGAAAGTAAGGACATTAATGGTATATAGCTTTTAAGGTAGTTATCCCAAGAAATCAAGGATCCAGTGAGGTAAGGGAGGAGGTCAAACACGAGAGAAAACAGGATGCCTAGGCAAAAAAATACAAAAACAGCCTTGAAAAATCCCAAGTAGTAAAATAGCTTCCAAGTTTTTAAGAGCAAGGGTAGGTATATTAGATTAGGTATGCATTAGGTTTTGCTGTGGTCTGTCTGTGAAGATAAAAATCCCTTTCATGTTCATCAGCATTACTTTGTAGGAATCGTCAGTTGCGAGACACTTAGGTTTACATGGGGTAGAGAGAAAAGGAAGAGAGACTTCAATGAGTGAGAAGACTTTGATAGGATTTCTGAGTCAGAGTACATAGCAGTCAGGAGAATACAATTCAAGATGCTAATGATCTGCCATAAGCTTACGTGAACATCACATCACGGTCCAGGATCTAGAGAACGGGAGGCACAGGGCTACAGAAGTGAGAACAAGCGTACATACGCCGCGAGATTAGGGCAGTTTTCGTTAGATCATTACAGGTGTCTTTTGATGATTTTCATAATTGATTGATGTGAAAAATCTTCCCCGATCAAAGACTCTAGAAAGAATCTGCAAAGACATTCCCTCCCTCTTATCTGGAGTGAAGTGATAATTGAGCTCAGACAAACGAAACAACAACTCTGTTCTACATAACGAAGCTGGAAAAATCACGACATCTAATATGATAGACCTAGATAAGCTTCCAGGGAAACCCGAGACCAAATGCCTTGAACAGTTTGTTAAGGGTTCTGCTCTCCACGTGGCCTCTGGAGTTGTGCAGCTGCAGGCAATTTGTAGGAGAGGCAGTGTGGTGTATGGGTCCCTGGCAAGGGATGTTCATCTGAGACTATCCCCTCCAACAGTTTTTGCCATTCATCATTTCCACATCCAGATGGCTCCCATTGTCTATAGATTCCTATTCTTTTTTTTTTTTTTTTTTTTTAGTGCAAAGTGGCCGCTCTTAAATCTGTGATATATTAGTGTTGGAAGCAATTTTATTATTCATCTAGTAGTCCAATTACCATTCTTTATAGAAGAGGAAGTGGAAATTCAAAGAAAGGAAATATCGTGGTCAAAACTACCCAGTTCCTTTGTGTCACAGCTGAAGAAAGAACATTTTTATCTCTTGGATCTCTGCCTGTTGCTTATTTCAGTTCACCAGAACCTGACCATTTTGGGGGGAAACTTGTAGCACAGGATTCGGAGTCAGTGGATGATGAATTCAAATCTCATGTCTGTGATTTGGTCGTTAAGTGACCTTGGGTAGTTAATCCTTACTTCTCTCATTTGTGAAATGAAGATGGCAATAGAACCTCTAACACAAGCTGTCACGAGGGCAAGTGGATAGTGATGCTTAAAGTGTTTATTGCAGTGTCTGGTACACATGAGTACTCAGAGAATCAATTTTTATTACTACCACTGCAAATGCTTATACATTAGAACATGAAGAACTGGTACTTTAGCGGGGAGGCAGGAATGCAGTTATTATCTGTGAATGGCAGACATATATACTTGAGTATGTGTGTATGCTAAATGTACAGTTAAATCCACCCATCAAGGTTTGCAACTCCAACAGCTACAAAAGAATTTCTATAGGAATCATTTTATTAAATAGTAAAGTGAAGAAAAGACTCTAAATTCTCAGATAATGGGTTTTCTCTCGCTGGTCACTGCAACAGCACTTGATGTTGAAGATTAGTGGGCCTGTGCCACCAACTTGAAGCCCCCCAGGTGAAGAAGAGAGGGTCTTGATTTTTAAAATAATGCACCTAATTAATTAAGGGCCAGTTTGGTTTTAGAAGAATGTGTTATTTTGTTCACAAGAGAAAAAAAAAAACAACACTGACAGGATCTGAATTCCCTATAGTGACTGGAATAAGGTCGATAACGTTTAGAGGCACAGTTAATACACTGAGAAAGCCGAGAAGGAAAGCAAATGAGGGGATAGATGGAACAGCTTAGTAGTTAAGAGTGTGTACTGTGCTTAGAGGGCACACAAATTCCACTGTCTCCTTGTCAGGTGGCTCACAACTGCCTGTAACTTTAGTTCCAGGGGGATTGATGCTTCTGGCCTCTTTGGGCATCTGTATTCATGGGCACGCATGTGTGCATGTGTACACACACACACACACACACACACACACACAAAAACACAAACCTACACACTAAAACATCATGAAGAAAGCAAATGATACTAAATAATTTCTAGTTTTTCTTTCTGTGTGACTACCAATAGAAGACAAAAATCTTGTGGAGTATGATATACCTGAGACATACACATAAAAAAAAAAAAAAACAGCCAGACAATAGTAATCTTTGAGACACATTTATTCTCCATTGCAAGTGTCTGAGATGTCATAACATTTTCCACTAATACAAGTTTAGTTTTTGTGTAGACTGATCAGAATGCTCCACTGATTAGTTTCAGTGAGATTATATGAATCAGAGGAGTGTGAGATGTGGTTCTGGGGTCATGCCCCAGAGTTTACAAGTGTGGAATGGAATCCAGCTGCTGCATCTTTAAAATCTTCCCAGTACGATTCTTGGATACTTTAGGTACACTAGAACTTAGCTCCTCCAGGTGTGCAGAGAAACAAAGAGCTCCACGGAGCTGGTCCTATCTACCCCCTGCAGGCTCTCTCCCTTGGAGCTGGATCCTCTCCCATCCCTGGGATGCTCATAGCCCTGGGAATTGGAAGCTGTCTGATTACAGTTACATAGCATAGCTTATATATTAATTAAGCATACTTCCGCCTGGTGAAGGTTCTCCCCTTCCCCATGAAGAAATCTTCAAGGGTAGACACTTGGCTTTGTGCAGTGAAAAGGAAGCTTCTTACTTATGATCCCTGAATCCTGCCTGCTGAGGTATTAATAAATCTCTCCTCCAGAGGACATGTCAGTCAAGGACCTCTCTTTCTCAGTCCCTCTTCTGTGTGCTTGGAAACCCCACAGAGCAGTTAATTATTTGCAAGTCACTGGTCCGAGGGAAGCCTTACTTTGGAATTTTGTTGCTTTTATAAATCTAGAAGTCAAAGTTAACCCAAATGCAAAGTTTTATTTGGGTATTAGAATAAATGCAAATATGGAAGGTTCATTTAGATCAGTGTTTCTCAGCCTCCCTAATACTGTGACCCTTTAAATATAGTTCCTCGTGTTGTGGTGACCCCCAACCAAAAAAAAAAATATTTTTATTGCTACTTCATAACTGTCATTTAGCTACTGGTTTTGAATCACAACAAATTGTTTTGGAGATAGAGGATGGCCAAAGGGGTTGCAATTCACTTTGCATCAGTTGAGAACCATTTTAGATTGACTCAGTACTCACTGAGAGGCAATAGGCTTGGCCTTCTTTAAAAAGAAGTGGATGCCTATGGCTTGGCATTTGTTGTGGGGCCTAGGACAGGCAGGGCCCAGGCAAGCTCAGCAGATAAAACTGACTCAGATAATGGCTGCTCTGAATATTTCAAGTGCATTGTGATATCCAGGTGAGGGTGCAAACTTAGTTGTTCTGTATTTCTCAGACTTTTTGATCATCAGATGATAAAAAGAGTTCCTTATGGTAGGTTTCGTTCTGGCCAGGATGTTTGTAGGGAATAATGCTTCCTATCAGGAAATATCTGATGCTCAGGGGTTTTGTTTTCTCTTTGATTTCTGTATTTATCGTTTCAACAAAGATGCTAAAATTTAAGAAAATTTGGGAATATTCCACACACATACAAATCCTAGAATGAGATTGTTAGATAATGACAGTATGTGACGTTTATCAAATTCTTCTTTCTTCTTGTTTTTTGAGACAGGATTTGTCTGTGTAGCCTTGGCTATCCTAGAACTCACTCTGTAGATCAGGCTGACCTCAAATTTACAGATATCTACCTGCCTCTGCCTCCTGAGTGCTGGGACTAAAGGCATACCATTACTGTCCAGTGTGACTTTAATTTTTTAAAAACCTATTTTTAATGATGGTTCTTAAATGTTTTAACTTCTTTTTTAGCCTATTACTCCTCAGAGGTAATGGTAAAGAAAGGATATGGGAGAAGTGGACCTGTTTAGAAATGTTCTTTGGAGCAACTTCTGTCTGTGTTGTCTGGAAATCAGTAGTTCAGTTCACAGGTTAGCAGCAGAAGCTCTATCCACCCACAAACATTTTATGAATACACCAGCAATCTAGTTTGGTAGAGTTGGGATAGCAAACAAGAATCAACAGCGGTGGCATTATATAGCAGAGACAGCCAGGCCTCAGCCTTGGCCTAAGTCAGCAGGAGGGACTACGGAGGAATGCCAGACATTCTCGGCTGTGCCTCTCTCAGCAAAGTGAAGATCAATAAAGACATGAGACCCACAAATGTTGCACAGCTAGGTGTACCAGCAAGCCAAGCTCAGCCTCTGTCACTGTCAGTCCAGTCCTATTTAAACCCTCCAAACATCACATGTCTTCCACAGGTCTTGCCTCAGCATGTATGTCTGTCTCAGATGACATCACTCTACCAATCAGTTCATGGAAGCGGCAAGAAACTGCAGCACACCACCAGAAGTTTCCTGGTGCGTTTCTCTCTATGGAGCCCTGACAAATATAGTTCAACTATGTAGTGTGAGACAGACCAACATGTGCATGTTGTTAGTAAGGAATCCTTCATCACATGTTCTTTCACATGCTTGCTTTAGCAGGACATTCCTTCACCTGTGTTCACTTCAGCTAAACATTCTTCACAAGTCTGCCTTAGCCTTTCACCTGTGTCCACGTCAGCTAGGTGTTCCTTCATTCATTTGCCCCAGCAGAACAGCATCCAACTGACTTTCCAAAGAACCCTTAAGTTTCCACTTCAGTCCAGCAATTTTATGTTTTTAACATTTCATTTTTTCTGAAAGAGAACTGTGATTTTGGAGGAAAAAGTGAGCTGGTATATGGCACATGAACATTATCTTTAGTCCAACCCTCCTCCAGCCCTTTCGCCCCCACGAAATAGAGACAAAAATTACATTCAACTAATTTCAATATTCACTCCAGGAATAACTAATCTCTTTTATAATATCTAATTTTTCTGAGTTCAGTTGGCACCACTCTCTAGGGCAGCTGTCATATACTGCTTTGTAGCACACAGCATTTTCTCAGATTGATAGCTTGACTCCTTTAAAACCTTTTTGAGTAGTCCTCAGTTCTGGCTCCTGGAAGTTGGTTGTGAAGCTGTAGTCTGGTTTGCTTCTCTCTGTGAACTGTGAGAAAGAAAGTGTTCTATTCTTTCCTCCAAGCAGCTTGTGGGTTTTGGATGTTCTCTTCCTTGCAGAAGCATCACCTGCATCTACAGCATCATCTTCTCACAGAGTGCTCTCTGTGTGCCTGCTTCTTTGTTCACACATTCTCTGTTGGCCAAAAAACTACTCATATTCCATTAGGGCCTAAAGCAAAGACCCCATCCTAACTAATTACAGCTATGGCAACTTTATTTCTGACAAGCGCCCGTTCTGACAGATCAGGAGTTCAGTATATGAATGTTTGGGGTGCCTTGTAATAAAGTCATCTTTAGCATAAAAGAGAAGAATATATTTGAAGATGATGTGAATTGTACCTGTTAGAAGTAAAAATATCTTTTTCCCCTGTAGGCCTGGGCATGCTTAGGATGGTGCTTTCAATGTGTTGACTGTTTCTAGCAAATAAATTTGATTAAATTAATGTTTAGATTTTACTATTTTAAATCCTCTCTCTCTCTCTCTCTCTCTCTCTCTCTCTCTCTTTCTCTCTCTCTCTCTGTGTGTGTGTGTGTGTGTGTGTGTGTAACTGTAGGTGCCAGAGGAGGTTAGAAGACGCCTATGCTGGAGCTGAGATTACAAGTGGTTTTGAACTGCCAGATGTTGGAAGATGGGAGGAAACATTGGGTCCTTTGCAGGAGCAGCACCTACTCTTTAGCTCTGAGCCACCTCTCCAGTCCCTGGTTATATTTGTGATTGATGTGGTCTTGGAAATGAGATTGTCTCTAAAACAATTTGTACTAAGCATAGAAAGTTTTTAGAGAAGTCAAGTTCCATTTATTTATTTATTTATTTATTTATTTATTTACTTAATTTTTCATTTTTTTGTGTGTTCCAAAGATTTAGAGCCTCCAGTGATTTCCTGGGATTTTAAAGCCTGTAGGACTCCTTATTCTGCTTCTCCTTCATCACGATCATCATCATAATCACCATCATTATCATTTACAATATTATATAGTAGCAAAATACTGGACTAGGCTTGGTGAGAAACCTTGAAGTCCTCAAGTCGTTGTTCTGTGTTAATCTGTCTAAATTGCTGTAATAAAATATCCTAGTCTGGTGGTTTATAAACAACAAAAATTATTTCTTACATGTTGGGAGCCTCGAAAGTTTAAAATTAAAAGAACTAACAGATTAATTGTCAAATGAGAATCTAATTCCTCACAGACAAATTCCATGCTAACTTCCCATAGTGGAAGACACGAGAGACCTCCTTCAAGTTGGCTTTGTGGAAAAACACCGATCCCACCCTTGAAGACCTAATCCCATCCTAAGCACGCTTCCTAACACTGTCATCTCAAGGCTGGGTTTCAACAAATGAATTGGACAGGACATAAACATTGACACTGAGACAGAGCAGATGGTCTGCTCCTCCCTGGGGCACGAGGTAAGCACTTTCAAGCATTGCTAAACACAGTTAAGGAGAACCCAATGCTATTAGAATTGTTAGTTCTGTGCTGAGCTTTTGTTATGCTTTTACTCTAAACACTCTCTCAATGCTTTCTGTGAGTGATTACAACTGCCAGAGCATAGTCCTTTGCCAGGCTCTTCCTTTATGGCTGGCAGCCTCCAGTGGGAAACTGTCAGTTAAGTATTCCCTTTCCTGGCAACTGACTGTACTGCCCTTATGACAGTCTGGCTGTTCACTCTGAACACTCCAGCAGCTGCAGAGGACATCCAGCCCCAGCTGTGCCTAATGGTATTCTCTGATCTTCACCCCTCCAGATAGCCTGCACCAGCCTTGAAAAACAGAACTTTGAGCTATAAAGCCCCACAGCCATCTTCACCCAGACTAAAGGGAAGGCATTTCTACATTCCCCAGCAGAAGGCTCGTGATTGGTGCAGATCAAAATCCATCAGTTACATTAAAGGCTATTTGGCACAAATATTCTTACTATGACTTTCTTCTGGTTGTATATGAAGGCTGTTTGGTTGACCTTTTTAGTCAGGAAGGAGAACCCCCCCCCCACTCCCCGTCTGACCGGAAGTGTTGCAACATATCCTATAAAAATGATTCTCTGGGGTGATCTGTTTTCAACCAGCACACTTTTCGTCTTAGCCATCAGTAGAATGAACTGAACTAGAAACAGACAGAGATTGCAAAGCAGTAGTACAATGGTAGCTGCCATGAAGGAAAACAGAGGCAGCTAGGAGAAGGTAGTCAAAGAACACCACAGAGTGGCCGGGGTACAACAGCCAGGTGTAGAGGCATCAGAAATAAGAGATGATGGAAGTGGAGAGAGAGTGAGGGAGACAAGAGAACCAATAATGTAGAGAGAGAAAGCTATGGAGGGCTAAGCCAAGAAACAATGGGCCCTGGTTGTTGGAAGAGGTCCAGAGAGCTGCTATGCGTAACGATAGCTTGCATACTCATACTGTATGCTCGAGAGCGAGAGCTTCAATACAGATTACGGGAGAAGCTACAGATCTCAATACCTGAGTTCTGCACAAGGAGCTGACACTAGCAAGTGCTGCCTGCTACTAGGTGTCAAGGATAACAATGGCTGCCAAGG
Organism: Rhabdomys pumilio; assembly: GCA_030674055.1. Classification (NCBI taxonomy): domain Eukaryota; kingdom Metazoa; phylum Chordata; class Mammalia; order Rodentia; family Muridae; genus Rhabdomys; species Rhabdomys pumilio. The sequence goes on along the minus strand of JANHMN010000002.1, from coordinate 71,222,905 downwards.
GCTGGGGTTGTTGGTAGTTAAAGCCTCCAGTCTAAGTACCTAGAGATACAGGCCTTTTGTTTTAAGGCCTGGAGCAACAAGCTTCTGGATTTCAGGATTTGGCACTGAAAGACAAGGTCTTGGGCACTCACGGGTCTGAGGCTGCCAACATTAGAAAAGCTTCTCAGCGACTCACAATTTCGATCTGTGTAGAAGCAAGAGAGCCCAGCCAGCTGACTGGTAACGATACCATTATTCTCTGTTAGTATTCAGTTTTGCAAGAGTGAAGGGTATAGACTACATAAGGGGTTGGAAAACTATGTAATTTTTGTTTGTTTGTTGTTTTGTTTTGAGAAAAGGTCTCACTATGTAGCCTTGGGTGGCCTGGAATTTAGAAGGATCTGCCTGCTTCTGCCTCCCTAGTGCTTAGATTTAAGGCGTATGCGGTAACACCTGACAGGGTAAACTAATTTTTTATGGGCCAGATTTAGTAAGTTGACTGGTATGAATAAAATAGTGGAATGCTCATTCATTCGCTTAGTCTGTGTCAACTTTTCAATTGACGACCGAATAGACCGGACAGTGAGGGGATGTGGACCGGACAGTGAGGGGATGCGGTCCGATGAGCTTACTATTATCAATCCTCACTTATCATTCACTTTATTTACTATTTACTTGCTATTTGATCCTCAGAGACAAAGTTTGGTGGCTTTTGAGTTGTGTTACTGTTGATGTTTCGCTTGGTTCATAGCGCTCCATCTTTGAGAACTGTAAAGGCGAAGTGCCGGCTCAAGATGGAGGGCACAGAAATGGAACCTAATTTAGATGAGGGGGAAGAGATATTAAAAATGGGGCATCTAATGGGAAATCTGGAAGGGTTACAAAGTTAAGATAGGTCAGAACAGGGAAGGACACTTGGAGCCAGGGGGAAGTTTTGAGAGATTTTAATATCTAAAAGAAAACGTGATGGCTCCATAGGAAGAAGAGCTGAACATAGAGGTATTGCCATTATCACTGTTGTGTGTTAAATAAGGTTAAACTATTTCTGCATGAAGCAGCAGTTTTACAACTTTCCTATAGCTACCTAAGCATATAAAATTAGATGTTATTTACTCTTATAGGACAGAAGTCACAAGATTTATATTTTTGTTTGTTGTTTGTTTGTTTTGAGACAGTTTCACGAAGCTCAGACTGGTCCTGACCTTGGTTTGTGGAGATGACTTTGAACCTCTGATTCTCCTGCCTCCATGGTATGGTATTACAGCCTTGTACCATGATGTCTGGTTTTATGCGGTGCTGGGAATTGAACTAAAACTTTCTGGGTGGTAGACAAGCACTACACTAGCTGAACCACATGTCCACACCAGCACACTTTTTCTTAGAAAGAAATTAGCAACTAATTTGGGTTTTGCTAATTCTGTCATAGGCTTTTATATCTATCACTGTAGCATGAAGGCATTTATAGCCAATAATCACTGGTTATGTTTTAATAAAACATTATTTATAAATACTAGAATTTGTATTTCATATTACTTTATAAAATAGTGGTACTTTAGATCATTTTTTTATGATTTATTTATTTACATATCAGATTTGCTATGTAGTTGAGGCTAGCCTTGAACTCATGATCTTCCTTCCAAGTGCCATTATTATAGGCATGCAGTAGTAGACCTTGCTTTTTTCAGCAAATTGAACATGTTAAAATGATTTTCTGGGGTGTGAAAAACAGGTTCAAGGATGAATTTGGCTTATGTGCCACAATTTGTAGAGCACTGTGTGAGTCTTACATTCCTGGTGTGCAAAATCGCAATTTATTTTCTCTATCAACCACCCAGGGTGTTTATAGTGAAAGTAAACACGTTTGTCCTTGAGAGTTCTTTTCATAGAACGGCACATCCAGATAGAAGATATCACCCCTCCAGAGTCACAAGAATTATTTAATTATCTGCAGTTGCAAGATATACAGATCTTTTGGAGGTTGATGAGAAATTTATCTTTTCCATGAATAATTTTTGCTAAAAGAAGAAATGCATTTTGCATATGCAATAGACTCCAGGATGATTGTATTATTCTAATGTTTCTAGACCACAGGTTGATAAGGAATTTCTTGAGCAGACAGCATTATACATTGGTTGTATCAAGCTGGAAATCCCATGTTGGACTTTACCTGACTCTTCTCAGTGAGCTTATTTCTACTTTATGTGATTTGTAGGATAGATTGGACTCGAGAACTCTCCTCCATTAGTTCATTTTAGTTCTTGCAGTGCTGGGACTCACTTGCTTGTCAATCACTCCATCACTGAGCCCTATCCTTGCCCCAAACATCACTCTTTTCTGATCACCACCTTTATCCACACCCTTTGGATCATTCTTCCCCATCCCAGAAGATTTGGCAAATCTCATATACTTTTAGGTAACAACAGTTATCAGATGTTATAAAATGTCTTGCCCTTGTCCCCTATAGGCTCATGTGCTAAAACACCTGGTACCCAGCCTGGTGGCATTATTTTGGAAGGTTGTAGGTCTTGAGTGGTGGGTCATTAGTGTTTTGCCTTTGAGGGTTATAGCATGGTCCTGCTAGATCTGCCACTATGTTTAGAAGCTAAAGCCTCAAGCTCCCACTGCCATAGATAAGAGTAGCTCTTTCTTACCTTTTCCACTGTGATAGACTTAACTTCCCGAAAGCAGTGAGCCAAAAGAAATGTTCTCTTCTTTAAGTTGTCCCTACCAAATTTTCTTTCAGAGCTGTGGAGAAAATAATTGACTTGGAACTTAATCAAAATGTTAATATCTTCTGGGAGAGCAGAGCCAGTTTTCATTAAGAAGGCGGAGAATACCCATGCTATAGTAGATGGCCCTACACTCATATACATATTGGCTGCCCTTAGTCAGCTGCATGAGTTAACAAACAAAGGAACATTCTTCTATTGCTGGTGGGATTGGAAACTGGTAAAACCACTCTAGAAATCAATCTTACTCGTTCTCAAAAAATTAGCTGGGCAGTGGTGGTGCATGCCTTTAATCCCAGCACTTGGGAGGCAGAGGCAGGCAGATTTCTGAGTTTGAGGCCAGCTTGGTCTACAGAGTGAGTTCCAGGACAGCCAGGACTACACAGAGAAACCTGTCTCGACCCCCCCCCCCAAAGAAATGATTATATCTGAAGACCCAGCTATACCATTCTTGGGCATATACCCAAAAGATGTCCTACCATACTACCAGGACATATGTTCCATTATGATTATTTATTTGTATGTTTATGTTTGACTTATTTGTAATAGCCAGATGCTGGAAACAACCCAGATGTCCTTTAACCAAAGAATGAATACAAGAAAATGTGGTTCATTTACTCAATGAAATACTATTTAGCTATTAAGAATGAGGACACCGTGAGTTTTTCAGGCAAATAGATGGTACTAGAAAATATCATCCTGAGTGAGGTAACTCAGACCCAAAAGGACATGCTTGGCATGTAGTCACTGATTAGTGGATATTAGCTGAAAGGTACAGAATACTTAGGGTACAACCCACAGACTATAAGAAATGTAACAAACAGAAAAGCCCAGATGAGGATGCTTCAATTCCACTTAGAAAGGGAAGGAAATAATCACAGGAGGCAAAGGGAGAGAGGGATCTGGGTGGGAGAGGGGAGGAAGAGGTGAAAAGGGGAACAGGATCAGGTATTGGGGGGGGGACAGAAGAGAAGCCCAGAGGGCCAGGAGAATGAATGGAAATAAGCAGCATCGGGAGGTGGGGGGACCCTCTAGAAAGTACCAGAGACCTTGGAGGTGAGAGACTCTAAGAACTCATTGAGGATGACCTTAGACAAAATGCCCAACATTGAAAAGAGAGAACTTGAAGAGTCTACCTCCAGTAGATAGACAGGTCTTCAAGAGGGTTACTAACAGGGTTACTAACCCAAAGTCCACATTTTTGACCCAGGACTATTTCTGTCTAAAAGAACTGCAGGGACAAAAACGAAGGAAAGACTGAAGAAAAGGTGGTTAAATGGCCATCCCAACTTGGGATCCCTCTCATGGGAGGGCACCAAGGCCTGACACTACTACTGATGCTATGATGTGCTTACAGATGGGAGCCTGGCATAGCTGCCTTCTGAGAGGCCGTACCAGCAGCTGACTGAGACAGAAGCAGATACCTAAACCAACCGCTGGTAAGGGACCCATGTGACTGAATTAGAGGAAGAAACAAAGAAACTGAAGAGGAGAGCAACCCCATAGAAAGACCAGCAGTCTCAACTAACCCAGACTCCAGGAAACTCCCAGACACTGAGCCACCAACCAGGAACATACATGAGCTGGTTTGAGGCTCCTGACACATATATTGCAGAGGTTTGCCTGTTTTGGCCTCAGTGGGAGAAGATGCATTTAATCCTTGAGAGACTTGAGGTCTTAGGGAGAGGGAGGCATGGTGGGGTGTGGCATAACCTCTCGGAGGCAAGAGGGAGGAAGAAAGGGATGAGGAACTGTGGTGGTGGTGGTGGAGCAAAGACTGTAATGTAAATACAAAAGATACATGTGAAATAGGAAGGGAATTGTGGTAGGGAGGATGAGGGAGGAATCGGAGTAGAGGGAATAGGAGTGGGCTTGACCAAAACTCAATATGTGTGTATGCAAAATTCTTAAACCACAATAATTAAAGATACCTTTCGTGGCTTATCCAGCTTCTCTTTGTCCGCCATTTTACTCCTAGGTCTGTTCCCTAATCTCTTAGTTCACCTGTGAAGAAAGGTCACATGACACATTCTCTCTGTCTCTCTCTGTCGTTTTCTCTGTCTCTGTTTCTCTCTCTTTGATCAACTTTTCGTTTATTGTCTTCCTTCTGCTCCTCTTGAGTTGAGAGAAGTGTTTGTGTGTTTGTCTTCCTGTCTGTCTCTCTCTCTCTCTGTGTATGTGTGTGTGTGTGTGTGTGTGTGTTGTGGTGGTGCTTTGGCCTCCATAGGCCCATGGATTTGAATGCTTGGTCATCAGAAAGTGGCACTACTTAAAAGGATAAGGAGGTATGACCTGGTTGGAGAACGTGTGTCACTGTGAGTAAGCTTTAAGGTTTCAAAAGTCCATGCCAAACCCCTTTCTCTATTTTCCTGATGCCTGTAGATTGGGATGTAGAACTCTCGGGTTCCTCTCTAGCACCATGTCTGCTTGTGTGTGATCATACTCCCCGTCATGATGATACTGGACTAAATATCTGAAACTGTAAGGAAGTCCCAATTAAATATTTTTTATAAGAATTGCAGTGGTCATAGCATCTCTTCACAGCAATAGAACACTGACTAAGAAATGTGTGTGTGTGTGTGTGTGTATGTGTGTGTGTATGTGTGTATATATATATATATATACATATATATGTGTGTGTATGTATATATATATGTGTGTGTGTATGTGTATGTATATATATATATGTGTGTGTGTGTGTGTGTTTGTGTGTGCATATGTGTGTGATGTGTCTGGGTCTTTCTGTGAGTGTTGAATGTAAAGAGAAAAACAAAATATTTCTTGCCTGCTTCTGGTTCATTTGATTGTTGGGACTTTCATGACAAAAGTAACACTTTTCCTTATAGGAAACATTTTGTTTAAGTTCAAGGACAATTTCATTAATTTAAAAGAAAAATCATACAAAGGCAGGCAAGCTGCATATCTTGGCTGCTGCCCATAGAAGGACAATGGGGAAGAGAAGGAAAAAAATAGCCATGCTGCTTAAGTAAAGCTGTCATGGGGGTTGTCTACACAGTGCTAGGCAGCCACATAGTGGGGAAGAAGAGGGCTATAGAAAAAGAGTCAGAAAGTCCAGCATCTTAAAGAAAGAATGCTTAATACAAAAATAGGAAGGAATGAATGGAAACACTACATTTGTAACTCAAAAACGTGTTTAGACTTCCGAACTAGTGTGTGTCTAGCATAAGTCTGCCCCAGGGGGTGGAAATTCTAAGGAGAAAAAATACAGTATCCTATTAAAGGAATGATTTTTACATCATTCTTTTTAGCATGACTTAAAATGAGCTTCCTTCCTTAGGGTGAGGAGTAATAACTGGGTCATTGATTTGACCATTGTTAGGTCTCCACACAACCCAGAGATGTGATTCTTTTGACCGGAAGAAGCTTCACCTTAATGGTCCTTTGTGACTACTCTAACACTCCCAGCTCTGAAGAAGGAACTAAATCAAGGGTCAGAGCCTTCATGGGGCACCTTGAGGACTTCTTTGGTTAGCCTATGAAGAATAAGGTCTCCGGACAGTACTGTCTTTCTTAGTTCCTATGTGCTGGTGGTATAATAAGTAGATGTCTTTTGTCATGGATCAAGCTACATTTCTACCACAGCTGCCACCTTCTCACCTTTCCAAGTCTGTGTTCTTCTGTTTCCCAGAGGGACACCTGTCAGAACCTTGTTAAACTTGAGGGAAGGAGTTAAACAGAGCCCTCAAGTATCACACATACCTTTCAAAATTTTCTATCCTTTTCTCATGGAATCTCTGCCTTTCTTTCATTCTGACTACATGAACTAAAACTTACCCTAAGACAGATTGTCCTAACTTTTACAATATCCTTCAGATGAATGTACAACACAACTATGTTGGATGTGCTATGTTAATTACTATCAACATTGCATTCCACGACACAACAGAAATGGTCTTATTGCTTTACTTTCTTCCTGTGGTTGTAGTTACTAAGGCAAAGATCACTTTGAAATGACCAACTTGAATATTGGTTAAATAATTAAGTAGATATCCAGTCCTGCCTAGTTATTAATTAAAAGCAGATTAAAGTTTGTAGGCTGGCTTATTCACTCAATATTAAATAACCATATGCCAAGTTTTGTAGTTTTAGTGGAGACTAAAAGGGCATAGCTTATGCCTTTCAGCTTGGTGTGTGTGTGTGTGTGTGTGTGTGTGTGTGTGTGT
>JANHMN010000002.1:71202317-71216003 GCA_030674055.1 Rhabdomys pumilio | reverse complement strand
TGGGGTTCTGTCAGATGGCATAATGAATATTAATTTTAATAACAGGGATGGGTGCCTCAGGATAAGATATTTATTTTGAGCCCTGAAGGATTTATAAGAATCAAGGTAGGCCAAGAATTCAAACCACAAAACACATGCAAGACACCATTAACATGAGAATCTGGTGTTTTATGGGAATTCTGAATGAAATAAAGAAGGCAAATGTGCCTTGCAGCTGAGTTTGCTGGGGAACTCAAGCCAGATGAGTGCAGGAAAGGATCCTGACTACAGAAGGAAAGGCAGGGCAGGTTGTTGATTTGGCTTCATCTGAAGAGCGTTTTCAGAGCTTTTAGAGGCTTGTTTATGTACAGGAGCATCACATTGTCATATATGCAAAGGAGTCTTAGATTGTAAGTTCAGGAAACATTCTTCTACCTACATAAATCAGGGCTCAGCCTCAGCCTTACGTCTCCTGCTAACTCTAGTGCACTTGATGAAGACCCTCCTCTAAAATCAGCATGCTGCCTGATGATCTCAGATGGATTTGACCAAATGAAACTGTGTTTAAAAGATAGCCCACTGCTTTGCAGAAAACACTTTGGTACGATTCTGGAGATTTTGGATAACCTAACAGTGAGGATTCTGTCCTTTCAGTTGGAAACCATAGCAACACACCACTTAGGAGACACACTGTGTAATCTGTCTGCTCTTTGGTTAGTATTTTGCAGGCCAGTAATAATCATCTTGTCTAATGTTGAGTATGTTGAAGGTCAGGCAAATGTAAGCCCAGGGCAATGCAGTACTCCCTCTGACCATGGCGGGGTTGTGTTGGGGCGTGGTTTACCCTGAGGACCCAGGATCATTGCTTTGGGTCAGCCATGAAGATGAAATCAGAAGTAGTAGGTTTGTGCTTTGTTTTCAGTACAAATTGTAAGCCACTATTTAATCTAAAAGTGCAAGGATGAAAACATGATTACTATTAAAATTACTATGCCATCTTATTTATTGATAAAGTGCTCTGTATACTAGCTTGTAAGATCGATGTTCAGATTTTTTCATTCCAGCGTATTTTTATAATTTCATGATAAGCACTCTATTCCACGTTAGACACAAAATTATAGTCCGTAAATTCTTCAGGAAGTACATGGAGGACAATGGAGCCTGAGACAGAAAGATTGGGGGCTCAAGGCCAGCGTGGATAGCATAGTGATACCTGTTTCAAAGCCAATAAAGAAAAAATGTTCTTCTTAAAAGGAGTAACAAAATACTCAAGGGAGCAAATATGGAGACAAAGTGTGGGACAGAAACTAAAGGAGGGACCATCTGGAGACCATTCCACCTGGGTATCCATCCCATGTAAAGTCACCAAAGGTAGATGCTGATGTGGATGCCAGGAAGTGCATGCTGACAGGAGCCTGATATAGCTGTCTCCTTAGAGGTCTGCCAAAGTCTGTCATATTTAGAGGCAGATGCTCACAGCTAACCATTGAACTGATCAAGGGGTTCCCAATGGAGGAGTTAGAGAGAAGACTGAAGGAGCTGAAAGGGTTTGTGGCCCCATGAGGAGAGCAACAATACCAACCAACCAGAGCTCCCCAGGGTCTACACCACCAGCCTGGGAGCATATAGGGATGGACCCATGGCTCCAGCTGTATATATAGGGGAAAATGGCCTTGTCAGGCATAGGTGGGAGAGGAGATCCTTGGTCCCATGAAGACTAGCTGTTCATAGGCTAAGTTCAGTCTTTGGTGGAAGTCGTTGCAGACCCACAACCAAAACATTAGGCAGAGCTTGGGGAATCCTTTGGTAGAGGCCATAGAATGATTGAAGGAGCCAGAGGGATCAAGGACAGCACAAGAAAACCTACCCAATCAACTAACCTGGGGCCAGAGGGGCCCAGAAACTCAACTGCCAACCAGAGAGCATGCATGGGACTGACCTGACCCTTTATCATATATAAGACCCAGCTGGATCATCATGGGGGACTCCTAACAGCAGGAGCAGGGCTGTCTTTGATTCTGTTTTCTGTATTTGGGTCCCTTTCATCTAACTGGTCTGCCTTGCCTAGCCACATGGGAGAAGATGTGCCTAGTTCTACTGCCATTTCATATGCCAAGGCTGGTTGACATCCATGGGAGGCTTCTCCTTTTCTTAGGAGAAAGGGAAGAGGGTTGGATGGGGGTGTGTTGGGGGGGAGGAGAGGGAGGGACTGGGAATAGAGAAGGGAGGGGAAGCTGCGATCAAAACATAAAGTAAATAAATAAATTCATTAATAAAAATTTACATGCCAATGTTTGCTTTATTTTCCCTTTACAATTCCAAATGGAATATTTTACCCCCATTAAAAAAAATTACTGACAAATTTACAAGGTCTTGACTCTCTTCCCTTTTGACATCTGTTACTTTGCCGCAACGTAATTTTTCTCCAATAGCTCCCAAGCAGTCTCTCTGTATGTCCTGTGGTGAAGTGTGTTCAGATCTATCAGGCTCACCCCTAGACCAGGAATTCTCCTGGCTGCTATGGATACCTACTTGCCAGCCTTCCCTGTTAATTCACATCGACTTACCTGGGTAAGTGATCCTATCGCACAGGCTGAGGTAAGCCAGAGGATGTTACTGGAGTATAAAATTGTCATTGCACTGGACAAGTCATCTCTAGCTAAGATCTGAAGATGCAGAAGCAGTGGCCAAGTTCCTGGCAAAGATGTCCCTATGGATCTGCCTTTTGTCAGTTCCTCAACTCTCGTTTCATCCTCTTATTTGACAGATAGTCTCTGAGCTGTTAAGTTTCAGAGATACAGCACAGAAATGAATCCAGTTCCTACTTCTAAATAGCTTATAGACTGTCATGAAAAAAAATAAAAAAAGACAAGTGCATTTTAGCGTGATAAGCACTTGGAGCTTTGGCCATGTGGATTTGTGTGATAAACTTCTCCTAGATTACAACATTGAGATTTTATGGATTGTTACTATGGCATAGAGCATCTTATCAGAACTGACAGGTACCTGGATAGAAACATATTACACCGCTCTAAGTCAGCCCTGGAGCCATTTCCCCCCATGCTCCAAGAAGCACAAGATATTGGAGGCTAGTTGCACTCAGCACACAATCATTGTTGACTTTCATCTTTGCTTTCTGATGCCGTACCAGGCAGTGGCTCAGGTGGATGTTGGTGCAGCTTGTCTCACATTTACTGGACTCTGTGATTTGGCTGAATTCATCAGATGAGAATTGCTCTGTTTCACGTCTGTTTGCTTGTTTTTTTGTGTTTTGAGACAGGGTCTTGCTTGCAAAGTAATTCTGGCTAACCTGGAACTTGCTATATAGACTAGGCTGAGCTTACTTGCAGTGAATCCCCTGACCCTGACTCTCTAGTGCTGGGGTGTCAGGAGTGTCAGCATGCGCAGCCCCATACTATCCATTCTTACAAGACAAGGAGCAAGCTTCGTGTCTTCATCAGATTCTTGCTAGATGCAAACACATTTGAGTAGTTTTCTTGTTTACTGTCTTCCCCGAATCCTGGAACTGTCTTTAAAATTGGTGGGTTACTCATAATAAGTAGTTTTCGGCAAAGAAGCAACCTTCAACTGTAGATCTATAAGGTTGGAGAGAAAGAATTATACAGGACTGGAGAGATTTTACTGACAAGGAAATGAAGCAGAGTCTTCAAACAGACCATTCAGCCTGTCTTTTCCCAATATCTGCCAGATGGGGGCAGTAGAAGAACACAGTTTGCTTATTTGGAACCACACCAACTCAAGTACAGTACTGTTTTTTATTAGGAATAACACCAAGAGTTTTGTGAAATGATTTTTTGCATGTATTTCTAGGGATGGAAAATTCTGGAATCTTCTGGAAAAATATAATAGCTTTAAAATGAGTTTTATTACTACTTCTGAAGATTAAAGAATCATTTTTCTTTTTTTTTTTTTTTTTTGGCTTTGAAAGTTAAGGTAAAATGGTAGTTTGGAGGAAGGTGGGCAGATTAAGTTTAATTCCACAGTGGCCTTTGTCCAGTTTCTGCTCTGTCAGTGGTTTGTGTGGAGTTGAAAACTACTATTTTCAGAATTTGGCATTGTCATCTGGGCCTCCTGACGAGTGGCAGCTCACACTCAGCAATCCTTCAAATAGGATTCTTGAGTCAGCACTGGTTTTTGCAGGTACAAGGGGCACTGGTGACGAGTTTCTTCAGGTTAGTAATCTGGTGAAATACCTTTTGGCTAAGTGTACCTCCTAGAGCTGGGGCAGGTCATCTCAGCTCATCTCCAGAATTGGAGAAGATAATTCTCAGGCCTTTCCAGGTCTGGACGGCTTTTGCTTTATAGACTAGAGGTAGATTTCAGCAAATACTGCTAGCCTGCTACTATCACACGTGACATTCATTATACATAATTGAATGCAAGGGTTCACGCTGCGTGTTTCACATTCCTTAGGCTCTGTGGTCTGAAGACAGCTGTTTTTCAGCCTTGTTCCTGGTGAGAAAGCCACTGATCAGTTCAATGTCAGCTCAGCTGGGCCTTCCCGCTGCTTCTGTGAAATGGAATGTCGTGATCTGGCTGGACTTAACAGCTGAGGTCATTTCAAACTACTCTAGAACTCTTTCTCTTGATTTCCTTTCTTTATCATTTTTGGGATGGGGTCTTAGTAAGGATCCTTGGCTAACCTGGATCTTGCTACATAGACTAGGATGTCCTGGAGTTGGCAATAATCCTCCTGCCTCTGCTTTTGAAGTTTACTGACTTGGGAGGCAGAAAAGACTTGATTTCCTGTTCTACTTCCCTTTTGCCTAAGGCTGATAGCACTGGTATTATTAAGTTGTCATTGTAGTTCTCTTTTGCGTCAGTCCCTAATGTGCACGCTTGTACGGCAGGCGACAATGGTAGCTCTCTCTACCATTTCCGTTGACCCATTGCATTTTCCAAATCCCCTAGGACCTTATTCCCAGCCATCAAGTCATTATTTATCCTTCAAGTTCCCTCCTCTTGCTTCTCTATTATAGCCCTTACTAATCTGTTTTTCTCCTGAGGGTTTTTTTTTTTTATTACATCTGTAATCTAGTTTATATGATCTAGTGTGTTGGTTAGTTTTTTGTCAACTTGATGCAAGCTAGAGTCATCTGGGAGAAGGAAGTCTTAATGAGAATTTCCCTTCATCCTGTAAATAGAACTATGGGACATTTTCTTGATGGATGATTGGTGGGTGAGGGCCTGGACCACTATAGGAGGTGTCACCTCTGGACAGGTGGGCCTGAGTTGTACAAGAAAGCTTATTGAACAAGCCGTGAGGAGTAAGCCAGTAAGGAGCACGCCTCTCTGGGCTCTGATTCAGTTTCTGCCTCCAGGTTCTTGCAGTGAGTTCCTGCCCTGACTTACATTCAGTATAGACTGTAAGGTCCAAGATGAAATAAACCCTTTCTTCTCAAGTTGCTTTTGGTCATAGTGTTTATCACAACATTAAAAGCAAACTAAGAAGTCTGGCTGGTTATTTCAGTTGGTTAGAGTGTGGTGCTAATAAAAGCAAACTAAGGCAACTTTATGTAATATATATATATATATATATTTCTAGATAAGCTAGTTTTCTAAAGGTGCACTACATGGGGAAAACTCTCGAGTACACAGGGCATTTTTTAAATTCCACTAATTTCTTTCTTTCTTCTTTTTCTTTTCTTATTACTCATTTCATTCGCTTACATCTCAAATGATATTTCACTTCCCAGTTGCCCCCTTCCACCAACCCCCCATCCTATATCTGCCCTCTCCCTTCCCTTTTATCTGTATGAGAGTGTACCCACACTCCCCCGCCCCACTGCTCCAGCATCCTCCTATGCTGGGGGCGTCAAACCTCCCCAGGAGCAAGGGCTTCCCCTCCCATTGCTGTGAGACAAGGTCATGCTCTGCTACACTTGTGTTTGAAGCCATGGATCCCTCCAGGTACACTTTTTGGTGGGTGATCTAAACTTTGGGAGAACTGGGTGTTCGGGCCAGTCTATGTTCTTCCAATGGGGTTGCAATCCCCCTTTGCTCCTTCAGACCTTCGGCCAGCTCCTCCACTAGGTTCCCTGAGCTCAGTCTGATGGTTGGCTCTAAGCGTCTACATCTGCATTGGTCAGTTGCTGGCCGGACCTCCCCAGAAACTGCCACACTAGGTTCCTGTCAGCGAGCACCTCTTGACTACAGCAACAATGTTGGGTTTGGTGTCTGGAGACATGATAGATCCTCAGGTGAGGCAGTCCCTGATTGGCCCACAGAGTGCTTTTTCTTCACTTTAAGCCTCTGCTGTGAAGTGAACAGAGCTGAGGACCAATTTAATACTTTCTTTTTCTTTGTCTTTAAGGACAAAGGTAGAATTTTTGTTTTCTTCACTCTGTTGGAAGCTTGCATAGGGCCTGATGGCACCAGGAAAACTAAACTTAGGGGAACAGACTTTCAGGTTAGTATCTGTTTTTCTCCCCTTGGTCCCATGCAGGATCTTAATGATGCTGATAAGAAAGGCAAAAAAGTCAAAGTTGGACAAGGTGACATGATGATGGGAAGAGGTACTAGAGAGATGCTGCCAGGAGGCACCGAATACTGAAGACACTGGACGATGATGTTAGCCCAGGAACAAATTCTTTTTTTGGTGGTTTTTGTGAGGAACTAATCCTGCCATGAGTGAGCTTAATTCAATATCTTTAAATCTCATTTTGGCTTCTGTTCTCCAGAATGTAAAATAACAAATGTATGTTGCTTTAAGCTATTGATTTTTTTTAAAAAAATTCTTTCTTTCTTTCTTTCTTTCTTTCTTTCTTTCTTTCTTTCTTTCTTTCTTTCTTTCGTATGTGTATGTCTGCCACAGTGCATATCTGTAAATTCAAGGACAGTTTGGGAGTTGACTCTGTTTTACTATGAGAGTCCTAGAGATCAAACTCAGGACATCAGCTTGGTGGGATGTGTTTTTATCTGCTGAGCTGTCCCACAGGCCTGATTTTGTAGTGATTCCTTAGCACAGCAGTAGGAAGTGTACACATGGATAAACAGCTCTACTGGGCATACTCATCCCCAAGGCTGAGATGCAGAATGAGTCCAATGGCTTATACCGAACTCTTATAGCTGAAACGAAGGAGTTCATCTTAAAGGAAGAGATAAACAAGGGCATGCTCTAACTGCTGTCCAGAATCTGTACTAACTGAGTAGAACAAGAGCAGTGGGTGACCAAACCCACACCCTATTGACTTTTTCCTCTATTTTGACAAAGCAGGAAGAATCTGAGGGGCTAGCACATCACTTCATAGTGTACTGTGGCCATAGCTTCCCATAGGCTTCTCATTTGAGGATGTTTCTATGACGACTACTACTTTCCATAATGGAATTCTTCCCAATTACATCTGTTTTCTAGATACAAAGAGGACCATCAGCAACTCTGGAATTAGCCATTGCTAGACACGCTTGTGCTTTCTGCCATTCATGTAGTTTATAAGCAGTGAAAAGTGACTCTATAGCTGACTCAGCTTTCGATACCATTATTACACATTCCTTTGAGCTAGGGAATAAATATTCCCCTGGGGAGGCATGCTTGGTTTTAGAGCACAATGAATAATGTAGAATGACTTGAGTTTGACAGTGACAAACAGAACCCATAGCTATTATGAGCTTTGCTGAAGAGCTAACAGACAAAACCATCCATGAAATTTTTTTTTCCTGAGGACATGCTGGTGAGCTCATCCATCACGCCCACTCTGCTCCATTCCTGTCTAATCCCTTGGGTCTTGGCTGCTAAATCAGAGGCCGAGAATCCTGAATAGCTAAGGAACTCACCTGGAAGCCACTTAATGCAATGAATAATGACAAAGATTTGTGCTCAAGAGCTTTCAAATGCCTGCAGCGTGACCTTGGATAAGTCATTGAACTTATTGGAGCCATTTTCCTACTTACAAAATGGGTTAATCCCTGTTTCTCATGTGCAAAAAGGTTTTATCACAGTATCTGGCTCAAGGGAACTTGTCTAGACTTTTCCAGTTATACGTAGCCAAAACGCATTGCAAACTAGGTAAGTGAGAGGAACTTGGAAACCAGAAGACCCAACATTTGGATTTGACATATCCAAATTCCATAGTTCAAGTTCAAGGAAAGCCACTGAAGACAGGCTTTTCTTTTCTTTTCTCCTCTTTTCTTTTTTTCTTTTCTTTTCTCTTCTTTCCTTCATTTCCTTTCCTCCTCCTTTCCCCTCTTCCTTCTCTTCTTCCTCCTCTCCTTCTCCTCCTCTTCCTTTGTTTTTTTTTGGTAAAGATTGCTTGTCAACCATAGAGAAAGAAAGAGCACCCTCCCTTATTTTTTTTTCTTTCTGAAATTACTGTCTACCTAATCCTGAGAGACCCTGTCTTGGTTCCTGCTGTGCATTCCTGAATCCCAGTCACTGTAATCTGAAGAGTGTGTACTCTGCTTAGCTAGGTCTGCATGTCACACTGGTTCAAATCTGTTTAGCTAGTGAAATAATAATGATAAAAAAAAATGCCAACAATTTGAAACAAAGAAATTTAATCAGGTTCATGGTAAACTTACTTCAAGTAAAGATAAATGCATAAAGGATGCTGTTGAGCATCTGACTCTCCCTGTGCCCTCATGCAACATCTCACTCTCAAGGCTGCATGCTGCCCTGGCAGCTGAAAGTTGCCTCTTTTCAGGGTTCTAGTGATTTGTATCTCACACCACACTGTCTTTATCAACATCAGTAGTGTCCTTTGTCACTTTCAGATATTAGTTTATTCTCACCTGATAATATGTCACACACTTCTACCAGATCTTACTATATGCCAAGGGAATGGGGTCCATCTATACATTAAGTCAAAATTATTCACTCATTCATCTAGAAGAATAATAAAGAACAGGAGATGAATAGTTGATTGACTTGTTGGGAAAAGAGGGAGAAGCTGGAGAGAAATTAGCTTCTCCAGGCTAGCATTAACCTACCCAGACAACAGGTCATGGCTTTTTGACTTATGAAATATAGAGAGAACAAGAAAGGATGGAAGATAGATGTGAAGGGTGTCATTTCTATAATTTCTTTCTCAGCCTGTTTATCCTTCAAGTAGAAGAATGTTACTGATTTGTTTGAGTTAATTTTATATCCAGCCACTTTGCTGAAGTTGTTTATCAGGTTTAGGAGTTCTCTGGTGGAAGTTTTAGGGTCACTTAAGTATACTATCATATCATCTGCAAATAGTGAAATTTTGACTTCTTCCTTTCCTAATTGTATTTCTTTGACTTCCTTTTGTCTAATTGCTCTGGCTAGGATTTTAAGTACTATACTGAATAGGTAGGGTAAGAGTGGGCAGCCTTGTCTAGTACCTGATTTTAGTGAGAATGCTTCAATTTTCTCTCCATTTAGTTTGATGTTGGCTACTGGCTTGCTGTATACTGCTTTTACTATGTTTAGGTATGGTCCTTGAATCCTGATCTTTCCAAGACTTTTACCATGAAGGGATGTTGAATTTTGTCAAACGCTTTCTCAGCATCTAGTGAGATGATCATGTGGTTTTTTTCTTTGAGTTTGTTTATGTAGTGGATTACATTGATGGATTTTTGGATACTGAATCATCTCTGCATTCCTGGGATAAAGCCTACTTGATCATGATGGATGATTGTTTTGATATGTTCTTGGATTCAGTATGCCAGAATTTTATTGAGTATTTTTGTATCAATATTCATAAGCGAGATTGGTCTGAAGTTCTTTTTCTTTGTTGGGTCTTTGTGAGATTTAGGTATGAGAGTGATTGTGGCTTCATAGAATGAATTGGCTAATGTTCCTTCTGTTTCTATTTTGTGGAATAGTTTGAAGAGACTTGGTATTAGGTCTTCCTTGAAGATTTGATAGAATTCTGCACTAAAACTATCTGGTCCCGGACTTTTTTTTTTTTTTTTTTTTTTTTTTGGTGGGGAGACTTTTAATGACTGCTGCCATTTCTTTAGGGGTTATGAGATTGTCTAGATGGTTTATCTGCTCCTGATTTAACTTTGGTACCTGGTATCTGTCTAGAAAGTTGTCCATTTCATCCAGATTTTCCAGTTTTGTTGAGTATAAGCTTTTGTATCAGGATTTGATGATTTTTTGAATTTCCTCAGTTTCTGTTGTTATGTCTCCCTTTTCACTTCTAATTTTATTAATTTGGATACTGTCTCTGTGCCCTCTGGTTAGTCTGGCTAAGGGTTTATCTATCTTGTTGACTTTCTCAAAGAAACAGCTCCTGGTTTTATTGATTCTTTGTATAGTTCTTTTTGTTTGTATGTGGTTGATTTCAGCCCTGAGTTTGATTATTTCCTGCCATCTACTCCCCTTGGATGTATTTTCCTCTTTTTGTTCTAGAGCTTTCAGGTGTGCTGTCAGGTTGTTAGTGTATGCTCTCTCCAGTTTGTTTTTGTAGGCACTTAGAGCTATGAGTTTTCCTCTTAACACTGCTTTCATGGAGTCCCACAAGCTTTGGTATGATGTGTCTTCATTTTCATTAAGTTCTAAAAAGTCTTTAATTTCTTTCTTTATTTCTTCCTTGACCAAGTCATCATTGAGCAGAGCGTTGTTCAGTTTTCATGTGTATGTGGGGTTTCCATTGTTTTTGTCATTATTGGAAACCAGCCTTATTCTGTGGTGATCTGCTAGAATGCAATAGATTATTTCAGTCTTTTTGTACCTGTTGAGGCCTGTTTTGTGACTAATTGTATGGTCAGTTTTGGAGAAGGTACCATGAGGTGCTGAGAAAAAGGTATATTCTTTTGTTTTAGGATGAAATGTTCTGTAGTTATCTGTTAAATCTATTTGATTCATAACTTTTGTTACTTTCATTGTGTCTCTGTTTAGTTTCTGTTTCCATGATCTGTCCATTGCTGAGAGTGGGGTGTTGAAATCCCCTACTATTATTGTGTGAGGCTCAATGTGTGCTTTGAGCTTTAGTAAAGTTTCTTTTATGTATGTGGGAGCCCTTGCATTTGGAGCATAGATGTCCCGAATTGAGAGTTCATCTTGGTAGACTTTTCTTTGATAAGTATGAAGTGTCCTTTCTTATCTTTTTTGATGACTTTTGGTTGAAAGTCAATTTTATTTGATACTAGAATGGCTACTGCAGCTTGTTTCTTGGGACCATTTGCTTGGAAAATTGTTTTCCATCCTTTTATTCTGAGGTAGTGTCTGTCTTTGTCATTGAGGTGCGTTTCCTGCATGCAACAAAATTCTGGATTCTGTTTATGTATCCAGTCTGATAGTCTACGTCTTTTTATTGGGGAGTTGAGTCCATTGATGTTAAGAGATATTAAGGAAAAATGAATGTTGCCTACTATTATTTTTGTTATTAGGAAAACACCTGAGTATTTTCTAAGCATAACTCTGTATTTGCCTTTAGAACAACTCAGTGGTGTACCTGGTCTAGAGTAGAACTGAATCTGTTTGAAAGGAAAAGCTGGTTAATGAATCCCATAGAAAGAACAACAATATCAACCAACCAGACCTTCCAGAGCTTCCAGGGACTAAACCACCAACCAAAGAGTACACATGGAGGGGTCCATGGCTCCAGCTGCATATGTAGCAAAGGATGGCCTTATCTGGCATCAATGGGAGGAGAGGCCCTTGGTCCTCTGAAAGCTTGATGCCCCAGTATAAGGGAATGCCAGGGCAGTGAGGTGAGAGTGGGTGGGTGAATGGGGGAGCACCCTCATAGAAGCAGGGGGTGATGGGATAGGAGGTTTCCGGAGGGAAAACCAGGAAAGGGGATAACATTTGAAATGTAAATAAATAAAACATCCAATAATAAAGAAAAGAAAGATGGAGCTCAACTCTGTAATGGGATTATGATAGACACACTAGAAAACAATGACTCTGCAACACAAATTGATCATTTGAAATTATTCTTTCTTAAAGCCTTGCCAATCTGTCAGGATAATAGAAAAACAGAACTGAAACCAAAAAATAAGCATGTTCCAGGTTTCCTGAAGACTGGAAAATTTCAATTCCTCACCCTAGAGAATCTATGTAAACTCATCAAAACTGTGTCTCTAGTAAACTGGCTTTGGTTAATGATAACTTTGATAAGACTATAATTTACTGTTATTGTTTTAGTAACTATATATCCATTTCCAGAATAGCAGGTCTCCTAGATGTTTATGAGCCAGAAGTCTTTGTGACGTGCTAAAGGGAAGATCTATTTGCTGGGGTTTTCTAATCGGTTCCTTCTGTATCATCCACAGACAGAGCCTGTGCTAGTGTGCGTGAAATTATTTACTTTCTAGTTAGATTGGTGGGTTGGAGAAAAGGACACATTGAACTCATCATTTAAAGGTTGGTGGAAGAGTAGTCTGGAGAATGTAGCAAGGGAAAATTATATGTTCTGTGGTGGGTAGGAACTAAAAATTCATGTGAATGTCAGTGGTGAGGGTTAGTGGTGAGGGAGAGGAGGGTGGGCTGAAACTAAAGAGTATAAAGGGCTAGGCATCTACCTGAATGTCCGAATTGCTGGAAGCCTACTAACCAGCTTGGATGACTTTATCCATACAAGGGAAAAGCCAGGGAAAAGATTTAACCAAGAGACTTCTACATTTTTTTTCTTTTATTTGGTGTGGTTTTAAAATATCACATTAGGTACAGGGAGAAAGGGTTGGGCATCATACAAATAACAGCAAGAACAAGGACAATTGTAACCTTGACAAGAGATACTGCTGGCCTGGAGAGGGGTAGTAGCTATGGAGATGAGGAAAAGTGAGAGGGAGATGTTGGAAGTAGAAGAGATAAGATGACAGGATCGAAAGATTTGCTCGAGTGTAAAGGAAAGCAGAATCAATCATGACTAAGATTCCTGGTTTGAAAAATCAGGCCAAGGAAAGATGATGCCATTTAGTCTGATGTTAATGACAGGGAAAGGATAGGTGGGAAATCCTGAACACAAGGTGTGCTTGGGCTATAGTAGTCAGTATTCCAAACAAGCAGTTTTGGAATACCTGTTAGAAGTCCAGAGGGAGCCAGTCAGAGATATTTCTAGAAGTTCACTGAAAAAAGAAATGAATTAAAGTCACATTGGAATACAGGCGTGAACCTGGAAAGAAAAGATGTAGAAAGAACAGGTGTGGGAGAACGAGTGAGGTGAGGCTCAATAGTTTAGAAGTCTGGGCAAAAGAATTGCAGCACACACATGTTCGAACTATATGTTGTATAGACATTGTATTTTCATCTCCCTCCATCCTTCAAATTTCAAGTTCCACGTTTGTCATTCTGGCTGCTTTCAATCACAGAGCTAGATTTTGATCATTACTCATTATTTTGTAGGAACCCCAGGGAGAAAAAATACCCACACCTTTCCTTATAGCCGCAAAAAAGCAAATTCTGTTTTCTAGGACACACTGAGCACCATCTAGATTATTCATAATTCCAAGTACCATGCAGACAGTTGCTACATTTTTATGTCGTCCTGACTGGAGTGAGCGATGTACAGGTAGCTAATGTCTTCGTATTATATTGCTGTGAAGAGAACCATGACCAGTGTATAAGAGAAACCATTTAGTTAGGGTCTTGTCTACAATTTCAGAGGATTAGTTGGTGACCATCATGGTGGGATGGTGGGGAGCATAGTGTCAGACAGACATGGTGCTGAAGAAGAAGCTAAGCACTTCTGTCTGATGTGAATGGGACAGACAGACAGACAGACAGACAGACAGACAGACAGACACACACACACACACACACACACACACACA
>JANHMN010000002.1:71158942-71197149 GCA_030674055.1 Rhabdomys pumilio | reverse complement strand
TCTCCATCTCAATCACTGTCCCATCTGGTGTCCCCCTCACAACGTCCCTCCTCCTTTAACCCCCTCCCCTTCTACTTTGAGATGGTCTCCCCCCTTTCTCCCATCCTGTCACACAAAGTCTCTGCAGGGTTAGGCGCACCCTCAACCTCTGAGACCAGACAATGCAGTCCTGTTGGGGAATGGGTTCCACAGTCAGGCAACAGCTTTAGGGACAGCCCCTGATTCAGATGGAGACTGAGTTGCACATCTGCTTCTATGTTCCTATTCTACATACAGAGCAATGCTGGGTGATAAAAATATAAAACAGTCACCTCTCACGTGGACTGCTCTCCTAAGGGCGAGACTGGCACGAAAAATGAAACACCAGCATCTTTCCTCTCTCTCATTGGAGTTACCTTTTATCCTCTTCTGGAGTAAAAAGACAGGGAATTGAGATACTTAGTAGTGCTTATAATTATAAACTGAATTTGAAATCAAAATGGTAAGACCGAAGTGGACCTTCTCTTCTATAGAAACAGCCCTGGTGGGAGAACATTGTGTCTTAGAGAGATTTAGGAAACTGAAATCAAGAGGTTAAAAAAATCCTATGAGATTCAGCTACAAGCTGATGACTCCAAGAAAGCAAATAGGTATAAAATAAATTCAGATACAACCAGGTATGGAGGTGTGAGCCAGTAATAGAGAGCACTTGGAAGACCATGGATGGAGAATCATGACTTCTAGACTAGTCTGTGCTGCACAGCAAGCTCCCATCTCGAAAACAAACAAACAAGACCCCCCAAAATAGTAAATACAATAACAAACAATAAAACCATGAATATTTTGCTCCATTTCTACAAAATTTTCTTACCATCATCCCATTTATAGCATATACGTATACGTATACGTATACGTATATATATACATGTCACAAATGCATACACATATACACTGAATGAGGGTAACCTGTATGTACACATATGTACATCAATGAAGATTTTCCTGTGGTTCATTTTTACCTAATGCCCTTTCCTTTAGTCTCCCCTTTTCTTCCTTCTCTTAGTTCCTTCATCATCCTCTAAAAAAACTGTATTACCCAGTTCTTGCTTCGTCTTTAGTATAGATCATCTAATCTTTTCAGTATAGTGATCATATATATTTGGAAATTTACTATATTTTTAAATTCCATTCTTTCTAAATATTTGCTTTTAAAAATCATACTCTAGTTATTAAGTTCCAGATGTTCTTTTAAATTTAATTTTTTATTTTGGTGACCCTTCAAAAGTGGTCCAGTAGCCACTAGACAGGAGCATTGGAGTGTTTCTGTGGCTCACTTGGTCCTCTCAGTGAGGCAATTTCTGATAGAGACTTCCCTTGCTCACCCTTCCCTATACCTTTTGCTTTCTGTGTTAGGACAACCCTGCTTTGCTTCCTTATAGTCTAGTTCTCTACTATTCTGCTGGGGCAGGTGAAATGCAGATTGGTTGTAGGCAGCTTATTTTAAGTGGTCCTTTTGCTTTTAATTTTGTGACTTGTCCATTCTCAGAAGATGCAATTCCAGATACTCCATAAATTCTGCAGAACATATTTGGTTCCTCTCTCACATTTACTGCTAACTTAGGATGGAGTTGTCTTTTGATTCTTTACTCTGTTTTCATTTATCCAGTGTTCAATTTTTGTTATTGTTCGGGTTATTTCTTTCATTCTTTGTTTTGCAATCTTTAAAAAGCTTTTTTTTTTTTTTAAATTCAGTGTTGTTTTGTAAAGGAATAAAGTGAGTGAGATTTACCCAAATTGCTGTTTTTTTAATTATTTAAAAATATATCACCAACAACTTAAAATACAGGAGTTTAAGATTGAAGTAAATCATCCATACACACACACACACACACACACACACACACACACACACACACATATGTATATGTGTGTATATATGTGTATATAAAACAAAAGGTTTTACCCTGCTTTGACTTCACATATTCATAGTGTGAGCTGTGAGATGATGCTATTAGGTGACTATATTCATTATATTCCTTGTAAACTTGCAGCCCCTAACTTGTAATGTGTCTGTTTAACAACTGAAATCAAACCATGTCCTCATTTAGAATTTGTTTTGTTTGTTCTTTATTTGATGCTCTTTCCTTACAGGAATTGTTACATTTACATCCTAGAATATAGGCACCATCTTTTATTAAATTTCTCCACCTTCAACCCTTTCTCTCTCCTTCCCACTGTCTTTTCCTCTCTCCTTCCTTCTCTACTTCCTTCTCTTTCTTTCTCTCTTTCTTTCTTTCTTTCTTTCTTTCTTTCTTTCTTTCTTTCTTTCTTTCTTTCTTTCTTTCTCCTGGAGAATGAACTCAGGTTCTTGTGCATGCAAGGCAGTGATTCTTATCATTGAGCTTTGTCCTTGGGTCTCTATATCAGATATATTTAGGATGATTTATTTTGTTTTCATTTATAATCTATTATATAAGTTCTGTGACTGCTATGTCTAAAAAACCCAAGCATTTTTTTTTTAAAGAAAAATATTTTGGGGCCTGAGAAACTCAGCCCAGGAGCTATAGAACATTGACAGCTACTAGGGAAAAGCCATCTCTTTTGTAGGTTCACTTATGCGTGTATGTGTAACATTAATCAGATTCAGTGAGGCATAAAAAAAAAGAGAGAAAAAAAGGACATGAAATTGGAAGGGACCATGAGGCAATCCATGATGCATTAGAGAGGGAGAGTGTGGAGTATATATGATCAGAAATATATTATATACATATATGTCATTCTCCAAGTTTAATTAGATAGGACAGGGAAAGGCAGTGAGCTTTTGGGGCTGCTTGGCAAGAATCTGACATAGGTCAATGACAAAGAAATGAGCTGCTTGCCAGGAATATGACATTGGCCAAGGACAAGCAAGTGGACTTCAGGCAGGAAGCTGACATTAGGCTAGAACAAAGAAGTAATTTCAAGCAAGAATCTAAATTTTAGGCTAGAACAAGGAAATAGGCTTCAGACATAAAAATGACTTTGGGCTAGGACAGGGAA
The DNA here is from genome assembly GCA_030674055.1 of Rhabdomys pumilio. NCBI lineage: Eukaryota > Metazoa > Chordata > Mammalia > Rodentia > Muridae > Rhabdomys > Rhabdomys pumilio. Next base: position 71,194,131 of record JANHMN010000002.1, on the reverse strand, counting down.
GTTGGCTCAGATATTTTGGTCATCCTGAGAAGCCCTCAGAAACAGTGATGAGGGGGTGTTCATGGAATTTTGTTTATTACCTTGCTTGTTCTTTGACTATTTGTGTTTATTGTCTTGCTTTTTCCTTGACTATTTGCATCTACTGTATTGCTAGTTCCTCAACCTAGAACTGACCTTAATACTTGTATGTAACTAAAATGGTATATGAGCAAAAAAGAGGAGGGGGGATAGGATAAGGGGTTTCTAGGGAGGGAAAATGGGAAAAGGGGATGGCATCTCAACTGTAAATAAATAAAATATCCAATAAAAAAGATAGTATAATGTTAAAATTTTTTGGACCTTAATCTGGCTCTTTGTTTTCTAAACTTAACTCAGATATGTATACCCTCATATGCATAACAACACCTTAAAATTTACTGTTTAATTATATTTTATTTTATTTTATTTTATTTATTTATTTTTTTCGAGACAAGGTTTTTCTGTGTAGTCCTGGCTGTCCTGGAACTCACTCTGTAGACCAGGCTGGCCTCGAACTCAGAAATCCGCCTGCCTCTGCCTCCTAAGTGCTGGGATTAAAGGAGTGCACCACCACTGCCCGGCTTAATTGTATTTTAAATGGAAGGTTTTACTATTTGTTTCTATTTATTTATGCAAATAAGATGTAGATAACCCTTGCCACATTTCAGTTGTAATGATAAGTGTAAATTCAATAAAAGCAATAATGTCGAATCTAAGTGAATATGTTTGTGTCTTTTTGTGGAAAGGATGCTGAAGGCATAGTGTCAAATCCAACAGTTTCTATTTTGATACTTCCAAAAATGCAAATTAAAAAAGAAAACAATTTTATATTTAATACCAAGCTTATGTGTCTCCTAAAATCAACTCACGTGTCCTCAGGGGAAAATCCCCATTCAAGTCTGCCATGTGTACTATATTGTGTGGTAAAGATGCTAGGCTCAGTTTCAAGCTTCTTCCATGCCCCATCATGTCATACACTGCTCAAAGACTCTTTAGCTCTAAGTTTGCTACCTAGAGAATAAAGTAAGTATCTCGAGAACCTAGGATCAGTCCTTGACAGTAAGTGGCTCGTTGATGGTCTGTCTCTGTGTCTGTATGCTTCATGCCTATTGCTGTGAACACATATGTGCTTTGAAGTAACATCATGGCTTATACATATTTCTTTGTGTTCCGATTATTATTTTTTTATTTACTCACTATTTTAATCTTCCTGTGTGTGTGCGTGTCCATTTGCGTGGGCACATATGTGTGTTTATACATCAATATGCATGCGTGTGTAGACCTGAGGGTGATGCTGGGAACTATCCTTTATTACTGTTCCCCAGTATTCTTTGAGACAGTCTCTCTCAATTAAATCATTAACTTGTGGTATGACCCCCTTACTGGACAGCTTGCTCTAGTGATTCCTGTCACTTCCTTCTAGTGACTTGTGGAGGTAACATCAAGCCTGCCCAGTATCTCTGTGGGTTTTGGATATCTGATGCTCATGCCTTCAAAGAAACACATTAACTATTAAGCCATCTCCCATTTCTGTTGTCTTGTTTAATTTACTATTTCTTATGGGTCAAGCAGGAGTGCCCTGTTGTGCACATGTCTGTTGCCAATAGAATAGTTCACCCTACAGGGTAGATGCCTAATCAATGTAATGTGTTTACTTGTAGGCTTTAATTATCACCATGTATTAAACTTTCATTGCACAAACTGTAAAGGTCTCTAAATTTTCCTGACAATACCATTATAAGATATGTCTTTATAATACTGCGACATTAGTATGAGGAGATACGCTAAGGGGTGGTAGGTACTTTGCTACAAAGTTCCTGTTTATATTTTGTTTCCTTAATTTGAAAGTCTAAGCTCTCCTATTTTTCATAAACTAGTTGATTTACATGTTTCTGAGATACTACTGGAACACATTTTATCTTAATAAGAATAACCTATCAAGCAAGAAAGCCATCAGCCTTCTCATTAGTATGCTCTGAATATGAGTGTGTCTTTTGGCTGCCAAAACTGTATTCTACACTGCCTGCTTTTGGAAAATGGATTGATTTTAATGGGTGAGTCTGAGTGACTCAGGCAGAGAGCAAACCAGTGGCCCATACCCTCAGTTCATAGGATTAGATCTGAATGGATAAAGATAGGCAACGGGCTGCAGAGTTCAGGAGAGATTCTGCAGTGCACACTGACACTCTGAACAGCATTAGCATTCTGTGTGCAGTGCTAGCTCTTTAAAATGCCATTTGCATTGACGATGGCATAATTGACATTGCTCCCTAAGGAACTCTGAGGATTATGGAGAGGTAGAATCAAAGAGAATTCATCTCTTCTGAATGTTTTTCCTCCAGCTACAAAATTCAGCCAGACGAGAACTCTTGTTATCCGGTGATGTCATATTAATAAAAACCAAATAAGCACCAAATCCATGCATTGTTACAGTTTTCCCAGTAGCCCTTTAATCTCATTTTACATCATCTTTCTAATTCTCATTCACTAGCATTTGTCTGATTGCTTGATAAAAATTTTTGTACTATCTGTTAAGAGTATCCACGATCTAAGTGCTCACACTGATGTCATCGTGAAAAATAAAATTTTGTAGCTCCAGCAATATCTTACCATCCCAAAACACCTGTAGATATGCCCCAGAGAGATGATTATACCTAGGGAACTCACATTCTGTTTCTGCTTTAAGTGTAGAGGGTTAGAATTTTTACAATGAATGTGACCTGTTAGGGATTGTATTAGTCTCTTTTCTCATTACTAAAAGTCTCATAAGCAACTTAAAGGAAGAATGAGTGCTTATTTTGTATCACTGTTTGAGGGGAGAGAGGCTTCTATGGGTGGAGAAGGCATAGCACCAGGTATGTTAAGCAGCTGGTAACATTGTACCTCCACTCAGAAAGCAGAGATTGATAATTGCTAGTGATCAGCGGACGCCATTTTATTCAGTCCAATCTCAATGCCCAGGGTATGGTCCTGCCCATAGTTAAGATGGGTCACCTTGCATCAGTTAATCTGCCTCTTTCTCTTAGGCAGGACCCGCCCTGTAGGATGTGCCAATCATTTTCTGAAGTAGGTCTTTTTTCCCCAGCTATAACTCTGAAGAACTTCCTTACGGACACCCAGAGAGCTGAGTCTTCTAGCTGCTTCCAGCTTTTACCAAACTGGCTATTTATTGTAATAAACCATCATAACTGATCACAGAGATTTACCATCAACCATTGTGTCTTGCAAACATACAATGAAAAGATAAATTCATTGATGTTAGGGTATATATTTTTTAAGATTTATTTTTATATTTATGTATATGTGTGTTTGTATGAATGTATGTTTATTATGTGTATATGAGGGTGCCCTCAGAGGCCAGAAAAAAGTGTCAGATCCCTTAAAGCTGGAGATACAGGTAATGGTGAACCACCTGATGCAAATGCTATGAACAGAATTCAGATTATCTGGCAGAGCAACAATTACCCTTAACTAATAAGTCATCCTAGTAAGGGTTTAAGCGAGTTGACTATATTTTCCGTAAATTTAGCTATGACATAATTATTCCTTAATTTTTTGCGTTATTGTATGTTAGCAACATTTGGATAACTGCTTTGCAAAGAATGGATTAGTAGGGAAAACGGTTTCTACACAACATTTCAAAGCAGTTATATTCAAGATAAGCTTTTCTCAAAGTATTTTATAGACACAAAATCAGTTAAAATTCCACAGGGGACTGGAGTAGAAGCAAATTTATATTTTTTTCCTGATAAATGTCAGCAAAATCCATTTTCCCACTAAGATTACACTAAATAGAAATTACCTGCTTTATTTATGACACTTCATGTTAGAAAACATAAACCAAGGCATTGTAAATGTTTAGAACGGAGCCTACAGCCACCTAGAAAACATTGAAGTATGCTTTGTGACTTGATACTTAGTTAGCCCACTTAATTGTATTATATTTTTAAATTGTTAATCTTTATCTAGTGTTTTCTACAGCTTATTTTATGGTAAGGATAAGAATGGTATTCAGAATAACTTTAGAAAATTGTTATACGGAGTAGAGAGACATTGTTAAGGCTGGGATATAAAATGTGTCCCTCTCCCTGCTAAACACTCAAGGGTTGAAGGCTTGTTTCCCAGATGGTATTGTTTTTAAGGAGATTGGCTCATTGTGTGCTCACTTTATTAGTACATTAATCATTTGATGAATTCATAGTTGAATGGATTATTAGGAAATGAGGCCTCTTTATCAATGTCTGTCTCTGATCTGTCTGTATGTATGTTTTTAAAGACAGAGTATCTCTCTGCAATCCTGGCCTGGCCTAGTTTACTATGTGTACCAGGCTGGTCTTGAACTCACAGAGATCCACTTGCCTCTCCTGAGTGCTAGGATTAAGGGCATGTGTCACTATGTACAGCCCAACACTAGGTCTTGTATTCCTAGCATTTGACCAGTTATGCATCTTTCCATTGACTACAGTGCAGTGATAAAAGGAGGTTCTCTGACAGAGGTTGAAAGCAGCCAATATATATGGGTATAGATATAAATAATAACAATTTAGAAGGCAATTTGACAGCAAAATAACAATACTAGCTTCTGACACAGAAGCATATGATCTTATGACAGATCATATGACACATTAGCATATGATCTCCTAAACTATGGGCTTTTGAGCAGGTTTGTATGAGGCATGAAATTCCCTCCTACTGAGCAGTAGTCAAATCCCAACAGAATGTGGCTAATTACCCCATAACCATTGTACCTTGTTGTACCTGTGAACACATATTGTCCAGAAAGTCAGTATTGTTGCAGTCAGGGTCTAGTGCTGGGTGAAATGCTGAATGCCCCTTCTCTTCTCGTCCCCACCGCAGCATGTACAGCATTTTATGATACTAGGAAAGCTAGTTTGAGATTGATTTCTCTGTGACTAATAACGAAAGAGTATAACCAGCAACAGAATCTTACCATGTAAACAATAGCAATGGGAACAGCTGTATTAATTTGGAGTCCTCTGGAGTCTCCCTCCCTGATCAATAACTTATAGGGAGATACTGCTTACCATGCACTGAAATGTTTACTTCATGATCAGTGCCTGCTGAGAGCGGCATTGTTCACTCATGCCAGACACCTGTTACGATGCCTTTTTCAAGCTATATTTAGAGATTAGCTTACTCACTAGTGGGTTTCTACAAGGGTTTTTTTCCCTACATCCCTAGTTTGGATTAGTTCATCCATTGTCCATCTCTCTTTACTCTTCCCCAGATCCTATCCCTTTAAGTCCTTTAGCTCCCACGATTCCCCCTCTTCTTGCATATTGTATGTGTTGTACTCCCCCCCCCCATCATCAGGGTATAAGAATTCTCCTTTGTCATGTCCATACCAATAGTTGTCATTTGTAGTTCTGATGATATCCATTCTGACAGGAGTGGTATGGAATCTAACATAGTTTTATCATGTATTTCCCAGTCTGCAAAGGATGTTGAGCACTTTTGAAGTGTTTCCTTGACTTATACATTTCCTGTTTTGAGAATTTTATGTCTATTTCAACAGCCCATTTTTAAATGAAATAGTTTATCATTTTAATGTTCCATTTTAAAAATAATTTCTTCATGTAGTCTAGACAGTAATCCACTGTTGGATGAAGACCTGTAAGAAGTCTATCTTTCTCTCTCTCTCCTCTCTCTCTCTCTCTCTCTCTCTCTCTCTCTCTCTCTCTCTTTATTTTTGTTTTTCTCTTTTGGTTTTTCGAGACAGCATTTCTCTGTATAGCCCTGGCTGTCCTGGAACTCACTCTGTAGACCAGGCTGGCCTCGAACTCAGAAATTCGCCTGCCTTTGCCTCCCAAGTGCTGGGATTAAAGGTGTGCGCCACCACCGCCCACCTTTCTTTTTGTGAGCTGCCCATTCATTCATTAACCTCACAGTTTCCTTTGCTGTGCAAAAGTTTGTTAGCTTTATGAGATCCTATTTATTGATTGTTGGTCTTATTTCCCATGCTACCGAAGTCTTATTCAGAATGTTCTTATTTTTATTTGTAAATACAAGCATACTTTCTATTTATTTTCCTCTAGCAGTTTCAGGGCAGCAGGACTTAAACTGAAGTTCCTGATCTATTTGCAATTTGGCTTTGTGCGTGGTGAGAGTTAAAAACCTTTCATTTTTCTGCATGTTGAAATCCAGATGTCCTAGGTAGGACCTTTTGTTAAAGATGTCTCTTTTCCAAGCACATTTCTGATATCATTAAAAACATTCAGGGACCCAGAGGCTCACCCTCTGTGGAATCAACTACATGCAATGGCAACTACCATGCATGCATGTGGTGGAGAGATAGGCAAGAAAGAGAAGCAGAATTGTTTGCCTACTATGAAGAGAGGCAAAATTGGAGATGTGGGGTGGTGAGAAACAGCCTGATATGAGTGTCCTGCATTGCCACCTGAGGCAGTGGTGATGTCCTGGACTTTGGCCTCCGAGGGCAATGTCTGTGCCTATGTCCCTGGCCCATGTTACCACAAAATGCCATGCATATGTCATTAGTCTGGGCTGCTGTCTGGGACCTTGTTACAGTCGGAGTTATAGTTTTCTCGTAGCTCTTCTTTTAATTTACAGAATAAAGTCTACCCACAGAAGTTTTCATTCCTCAGAGCTTTATACTTTAAAATATTAAATTTTTGCTTTTTAATAACCCATTCTTGAAATCTCCATCGTTGACCTGTTTTTCACAGACGAGAACCATAACAAACTATAAATAAGCAAAACTATACCAAAAGTCACATATATTTTATTTTAGGGTGCCCTTTCCATGAGATACTACATATTCACAGAGGGACCCTTCAGTACTGTCCTTCAATTTGCTTCCCATAAGGCCATATTTGGAAGTAGGCTTAGATGTAATCAAATTAGAATGAGATCATACTGCGTTAGGATGACGTCATATGGGATTAGAGTAAGGCCTAACTCAATGACTAGTGTCTATAAAAACAGATGAGTTTGAAGAAAAGCATCAGAGGGAAGAGCCTCTAAGTATGATTGGGGCAGAGGTGAGTTGCTGAAGCTGCAGCCAATGGGTGTTAAGGAGTTTTGGCAACCACAGAAATTTAGCAAGGGATGAAGGCCTTTTCCTCCATAGCCTTCAGAGGAAGCAAAGGTCAATTGATACAATGGTTTCAGACTTCTAGGTTCCAGAATTTAGAGGAAATGAGTTTGTGTTATTAGAAGATACTGGCATATTTGATTTGCTGTGGAAGCCCCAGAGATCTAATGTATATGACTGAAGGGATTTATTGTTGAAAAGCAAAGTGGCAGCTGGATATTAGCTCAGAAATTTGAAGGTCCAGTGAAGGGGTTACAAAGAGACAGGATGCTACTCACCCCAAAATACTTCTTTAGTGTTACACACCCTAAACTCTTTATCCTGAATTTCTTAGATTAAAATAGAAAAGGAATAAACCTGCCTATTTCTTCTCTATGCCTTACTCTTTTGATGAATCAAATTATGGAAAGGGGATATTTTTGTTTCTCGATCCAGTTTTATAATCCATATACAGTTATGAGAAATTCTAACTAGTTTTGGCAACAACATTTGTCATCTTTATTTTAAGCCCCTTCTTAGTTATTATGTGTGAATATTGCAGAGTATTTTGGACGTGTGTGTATGTGAGAAGTTCATCGTATCTGAATCAGAGATACTGATTTGCATTTTCTCGTCACCTTTGCCATACTTTATATTACAGACTTAGGTTAAGAAGACTCTGTAATAGGAGAGTGCTGGAACCAAATGAGACACGGGTCTGACTTGTGCTGAAACCTCGTGTTATTATCTCTTCATTTCTTTCTCTTACAGCATGCAGCAATTTTCTAGTATCTTGAGATTTCTAGATTACTCCAATCCATCCTTACACAGTACTGAAGTCCTAATTAAATAAAATTAAAGGACTGAAAAAAAAATCCTGCTTATAACATATGGGTTCGCCAGTCCACAATTATATAATATGTAAATAGTACTAAGTCCACTTAAAGAACATGAAAAGCAAAGTTAAATATTAAAAGATGAAACCAAAGAACCAATTAAAGTAAAAAAAGAATGTGCTTGGTTTTCAATAATAAGTCAAAGGACCTAACAGGCAAACTGCTAAACAAGTGAAAGAACACAGAAATGTAATCTTGGGCTTTTCAGTACTTCTGAGTCGTTGCAGCAATTACTTCTGAGCTTAAAATGTACTTCAGATGTAACTTTGGAATTTAGTGGAAGAAAAATGGGAAAAAATCTATTTCAAAACTTTTTCATCTATTTTAAGTTTTAAATAAGTTAAAACATACTGTTTGGGCCACAAAAAGACTATATATATATATATATTATATATATATATATATATATATGTATTAGAAAAGGCTACACTTCGGCAATTTCGAGACATCTGGTTACGCAGATAGGACCCACACAAATGAGTACTATCCAAGATAATTTAAAAAGCGCCCAGAGTCGGTGAGAAGAAATAAGCATTTTATTTTTATACCATTACTGCTGTCAATCAATTCTGCAGAGAAAAACAAAGAAGAAAGAAACAACAAAGGACAAAGCAATTTATCTCTAAATGTTCAAAAGAGACAGGTGCTGTCTGTCTTTTTCAAACGAAACAAGTTTCCTTCTCTGTACTCTCTTTTAAAAGACTTGCCTAAACAAGGGAAAAATATGATTTTGTTAGGAAACTTAGAATTAATGAAAACTGGTATGTGTGTGTGTGTATGTCTGAGAACTTGTCAAATTAGCTTTAGTTGCTATGTTTTTACTATAAAGGTGTGTCCCGTGCATTGTGCTCTTCTAAATAATCCCTTTTATGTCGCTCAGGATATATTCTGAAAGTGGCAACTCTATTAACCTTAGCTCTATGCATTTCGGAAAAAAAATCAACTATGCTTCACGCGGTTGCCTTGTTGAGCAGTGGCGCAGAGTGTTAATTTTGAAAAGCAAACAGAATCTGGACTATTCTTTCCAGGTAGGAGTGAAGAAGAATGAAGGTGGCTCTCACTTCCTGTTGGAATATTGTGATTTGGCGTAGGAAGAGCCAAAGAAGACACGAGTCAAAACAAAAGGTTATCTGTAGATGTCACAGCGCTGGATAGCTAGGTGATTCTCTGTTTGGTGAACATGTTATGGTGCCTGCCTGAGTCTAGATGTATCCTGTGTTACACTTTTTGTAACAGGTCTAATCTCACCATTTTTACAGCTGGAAAAGCCAAAGCCCAAAGAAAGGAAGAAGCATAGCAGAATTATCATCATTAATAAGTGGTAGAAAGAAGGGGTCCTTTTTCGAGTCTAGATCCATCCTTTCTCTAACCTCTCTCTTTCTTACCTAGCAACACCTCCTCCATTACAGATCTGATTTAGAAGTGCACAGGATGTGAATGCCAGTGAATCTGTGGGTGGGTTATTCACAATTCCAGATGTATAGTACTATTTGTGAAGGCTTCTGGGGGACTCTGGTGGGCATTAATTTTGCATTAAACATGTCTGCTCAGCATCTCTTTCTCCTATTTTGGTATCCACATCCTGATTTGGCCTGAGGGAAACTATTTTCTCCTGTATATCTGTCTTGGTGCTCTGTATTTCCTTGGCTAAAGTGTAGTTATGACACATAAACTACCCTGATCAGATGCTCTGCAGCCAAGTTAGGAATTTTGGGGACTATGACAAAGACCTAAAATAAATACAGTTTCTCATTCTGGTGTGAGAGTCTGTAGGAGACTGGTAAGAGATATTTCAATGAGCAGCAACTTGAGTCCTAAGCTGTTTTGCTTTGACTCTCTTTATTCTGGCTTTATGTTAGCTTTTCCTGTAATTTTGTGGGGGTTTCAAGAGTCTTCTCTCACATCCCTTGCTATCTGAAGAGAATTAAATTCTATTTTTTTATTTACACATGTCACGAGGTCAGTTCTCTCTTCCATCTTTATGTGGTTCTGGAGAGAGAACTCAGGTCACAGCGCTTGCAGAGCAAATGCTCACTGAGCCAACCTTCCGGCCCAGTTCATTCTGTTTATTTTGCTGGGGGGCGGGGTAGCAAACATACTTAAGGAATCCATGGACAACTTACCTTGTTACATTGAACTGACTTCGTGTCCTGTCAGGGCATTCCTGCATTAAAGAAAAACCCGTTTTACTTGCTTGACTCCTTAGAAATGCTCTTACTTACTAGTAGCCACTTTGTATCAGGAAAGTACAATTATATTTTGGAAGAAATTAATTCTCTTTTCACATAGATGTTCATGTTGTCCAGTAAAAAGAACAGAGTCAAAAGCAAAAGAATTGAATTCTGGTATTAGCTCCTATCATAAGACCTTTTTGAGAAGCTATGAGAATATCCCTCAATGCTGTAACAGTGGTATTTCTTTTGTAGGGGTAACCAAATGATGTCTAATTGATCTTAGAGCTACTAAGTGGTTAGAAATTCATAACTGACACTGGAAATCCAGCCACTAGCCCATGTCTGGACCTTAGAGAAGAATATAATCCTGCCATTTTACCAAAATATAATTTCTCGTCGTGTTCTAAAGTTTTATCCCTATACCCATAGATCTGTGGAGCTCTCAGCTCTCAGTCTTCTCAATGCAGCTTCTTTTGGTTTCTTTCTGTAGACTATTACAGAAACCCCAAGCCAGTCGAAACGTAGAGACTAAGTAAGTGATTATGGGATCTCCAGCCACAACTGATATATCTGCAGTGTAGCATCTATACTCTTAGGTGGAGTTTAGTGAAAAGAATGAAAAGGAGCCTAGAAAGATCACAAGAACCAGAGGACAGGCACACCTGCAGTTATGTGGCTGCCTCTAGATGGGACAAGGAAACTGCAACCATGATTTCTTAACAGGATGGTTGCCTGAATAAAACCTGAATAGCGAGACATGTTAATACAGCTAGGTAGTCCACAAGGTCCCACCTCTAGATGAAGAACCCAAGGTGGTCCATGGCTGTAGGGTGGATCTAACGTGTGTGTGTGTTCAATATAATGTGGTCAGCTCAGACAGAAATATACATAAGTAATGCTAAATAAACTCACTAGGTTGCACATACACATAAAACTATATATACCTATACATACATACATACATACATACATACATACATACATATGAATGTGTATGTTCTAACATTAATTAAAAAAGAGGTCATACATTTGGGATAGAATTCCAAAGACATGGAAGGAGTTGGGGGTGGGAGAAGGAAGGCCAGAGTGAAGTCAATGAAATGCTCATGTATGAAATTATAAATCAATCAATCAGTCAATCAATCAACTAATCAACCAACCAATCAACCAACCAATCAATCAAACAAACCAACTAACACACCAATCTCTAAAAACCAGCCTACTCTCTGGCATTACCTCATCTACTTTTTTTTTCACTAATGGGGACAGTGTCAATTTTTTCTGAACACTGTTAATAGATTTGTCCTAGCTTATGTCCTAGAGAAACATCATATAGAAAGTTAATAACCAAGATCCAGGAATCTTCTAAGAAATAACAATCTCTCACATCAGCAGGCAGCGAAAGTGCTAGAGTTTTATTTAACAGCATCTCAGGGGAAGCAAGCAGGTGGTGGAGAAGAGATATGAACAATTTGAATTAAAGCTGTGTTTGTAATTTTTAGCTACACTCTATATTTGAATGGCATGGAGGAGAGGGAAATAAGGGGATGGAGAGTACAGGGAAGAGATTCTGAGGTCACCCTTAATGCTTGTATTGTTAGTATCACCAAGCTACCATTTATAGGTGAGTATTTTACAAGCTGAACATCACTTCAAAAACTTAAGGGAAAAACAGTTTCTATAGCAACACTGGGAGTGTTTGAAGTGAGACTAGATAATCCTTTGTTGTAACCAAGAAAGCTGGGATGGAAATTTATTAAAGGCATATTTTATATACCCTGAGTGTTACTAATTCAGGGTAAGTATATTCCTTTCACAGTGTGTCAAATGTCTGATTTAAGTCTTTAGAACATTAAGTATTGATGTGTTCCTATATCTTAATTAATTTCCTAAGATAAGTTTATCCTTCAAGGTATATTAGCATCATGATTAAGGATATATGTATAGTATGAAGCACGGCTTCCTGTATTTTTGGACTTTCTTGGACCCACTAGCATTTGAATAATAACATAGAGACTTACTTTTATTATATCTTAGGCCTTAGCTTAGGCTACCTCCCAGTTAGCTCTAACCCAACTAATTCTAATCCGTGTCCCACCACATGGACTGGTACCTCTCACTCTGGCGTCTGTCCTCCTCCATGTCCTGTTGATGAATCCTCTAAGGCCTGATTCTTCTCCCAGAGTCCCTATCTCTGCCCAGAAGTTCCACCTTCCCTTACTGCTTCAGCTTTGGCCAGCAGATCTTTATTAAACCAATGAACCAGTGAGGAAGGAAGAGTGTTTACAAAATATTATGTTGGTGATGAACCATAAGAATAACAACTCCAAAGTCTAGCCAGTACTCAGCTCTCTGCTGGTACAGAATTAACAACTGAATAATACAAAGACAACCTTCACATACTGTACAAAATATGTTACCCCAACATTTCTTGATTTACCTTCTAATTCAAACACTTATTAATACCTCAAGATTAGCTGAGTGATACATTTGTCCTCAGTTTTAATCTTGAAAATGAAAGTAAATATTTTTTTATCTCCTCTGAATACTTGTATTCCTAAACTAAAAAATATGAGCAGGTTTGTACAATGGCTGGCAAATAAAATATTAACTAAGCTAAATATTAACTTGTAATTAGTTGGTTTGACAGAGATGAAACAAGTTTCTCCTTTCACAAATATAGTTAGAAATCATAGGATATCCAGATAAATAAAAGTGAACTGAGCTAATTCTTGGACAGATATTTAATACAAAGCATAATTATTGTCATTGCACACACTAAATTGCTTATTATTTGTTTTGTGAAGGGAAAATATATGCAGTTGAGGATTTGTTGTATAGACACCAATCCTGCTGAGCTTCATAGCCAGTCAAGTTTTTGCCACTAATTCTTTAGTGCCAGCACCTTACATTTGTTTGCTAGAATAGGAAATGTCCTACCTCATGACCTATATATTTTCTGGATTGCTTTGCTTAGTTCTCCTTAATGTCTCAGCCTAGCTATAATTTGAGCAGGAACACCATCCCTAAACAATCTCTCAAAGCTAGGCTCTTTGAGTTGATTTCTATGATTGTGTTAGGTTGCTTGTTGGCTGCCATCAGATTTCAAGGTCATTGGGGAAGGACAACTCCCCAAAGCAGCAGCTTGTAATAGCAGGAACTGTCACCACAGATTCTTATTAATGGCCACGAGAATGTGGTCTGAGTGATGTCTCTGGAGGTGGGTATGGCTGAGACATTCCAAACTGTCTGGAGATGGAGGCTTTCTAGTAAATAACAAGGCTATGCCATTGTTCCCTTATGAGCTCCTCCTGTTCCCGTGACAGAATGATGGTCCAGTTTTGTCCAGGTCTTGTGTAGGTAGCCACTGCTGTTGTGAGTTTGCCTAAATGAGGACGAGGTGCAGAGATATTTCAGTTGGTAAGAGGTCTTCCAGAGAACCTGGGTTTGATTTCCAGCAACCATATGATGGCTCACAACTATCTGTAAATCCAGTTGCAGAGGTGCTGATGCCCTCTTCTGGTCACCTTGGGCATTGGACATGCATTTGGTACATATACATGCATGCAGGTAAACACTCATATGCAGAAAATAAAATAATCAAACAAGTTAACCCAAATGGGCTGCCACACCCACCTGGCAGTTATATGGATTCTAGGGATCTGAACATTTGGTCCTCATGTACTTTATCCATTGAGTCATCTCCCCAACCCTTATCTGAATCCTTTTGGTGGAGATTACAAAACCTGGGCTGCTGAGAAAGAATCTAAAACAAAATCTTGGCAATAAAAGAAACCAATTTTATTTGTAGCAGTTTTACAATCTATAGTTATTGACTTTAATGAACTTGTTGAATTAATCACATCACTGATTAGGCTGCATTTTTCAAAGGAAGTGGATATTTATGTTCTACATATGTACAGGCTCCTATTCACTGTCTTTCAGTTTCCAGTGTCTAACTGGAATGAAACCTTTTCTTCCTTCTACCAAGTGTTTCTCCGTGTGTGTGTGTGTGTGTGTGTGTGTGTGTGTGTGTGTGTGTGTGTGTGTGAGGCCCTCTTCCTTTAATTATGGTTGCCTACATGAAAATACGTTGGAGATTATTTACTTGAGCAAGGGAAACTTTCCAGTGGTTATACCACTGAGGGCTATGACTCTCCTTCCCCAACAACTATTAATTGCCTATAGCTCCTCAGTGAGGCCTGGAACCTTATGAGCTCCTCAGGTCTCCGTGACAGAATGATGACAGTCCAATCTTGTACAGGTCTTGTGTAGATAGCCACTGCTGTTGTGAGTTTATAGATGCAACAGCCATATCTCATCCAGAAGATAGCTTTCAGTCTGCCTTCCCATTATCTGGTTCTTATATTCCCTTTCTCCTCTTTGCATGTCCTCAGAATCTGCCTCTCCGTGCCTAGCCCCTGTTACTATGTAATTTTCTCTGCCACGGTCTTGTCAGTTATTCCAATGTTGCTATCCTTCCACATGGAGAAGTACATCAGAATGCAGCAGTGTCATCCTGTTGCTTCAAAAATACCACAATCAAATTATGCATTCCCCAGGCACTGCACAGGTAGCACAATGATGTTTATGATACTGAGAGCGAGAACAGATAAGGTGACTTGTGGAGTTCACTTAGCTAAGAGCTATGGGCTCCCATTAACTGTGATAGCCACAGTGTAATTTCACTGCTGGATGAAGGTTGCAAGATAATTAGGAAAAGTGCATGCCAGAATGCCAGTGTATATTTCTCCTAAATTAATACAGCCTCATCAAATAGGGTATATTAAAAACAGACACTGTATGATACAAGATCATTGATTGGCTTAATTAATAAGAATCATAGACAGAGTCAGGGCCTGCATTAACCTTGGCAGTAGATGAGACTCTGGGAAAAGTAACTGGGTAAAAAATGATCTGGTGAGGAGTAAATCTGTGCTCACAAAGTGTTTGTGAAATAGAGTCAGGCCACTAAGCAGACAAAGCATGTGTTCTGACCTCCAGATTTTGTCATTCTTCATAAAGGTTCTCCTGTTGGAAGACCTACTGAAGCTGGAGAGGAGAAAGGAGAAGAAGGCTTAAGAGACATCAAGATTAGCATATAAAAGAAACAAACTGACACAGAGAAAAAATGAACCACCTTCCCCACCCAGGTCTTTATGTAAGCAACAGAACATATGTATGTGGGAGAATGTGGGTACTTGAAAATGGCCCATAAGGGGTTACAGCTTCTGTCATGTCCACTGAGCTTCTTACTTTCTTTCTCAGGTCTCTGGTCTTGGTCCCTTCTTGGAAGTGATCGCGATCTCTTGCTTTCTTTTTTTAAAAAAAATTATTTTATGTGTCTGGATATTTTGCCTGCATTTGATCTGTGCACTATTTCTGTGCTGGGACCCTCAGAGGCATGAGATACTTTGGAATGGAATTAAAGACAGTTGTGACCTCTTATGTAGGTGCTGGGAATCAATTCTGAGTCCTCTGGAAGAGCAGCCAGTGCTTTAAACTGCTGTGTCACCTCTCCAGATCCAGCAATCTTTTAAAGAATTTTTCTCTGTTTCTTCTACTCACATGGCCTGACCCAGGAGTCAGGAACACCGGAACGTGAAAATTCCAGTGGTGTCTTCTAGACTCCAATATCAACCCACAACACCACAAGGGTTGTGTGATCTTTAATGTTAAATGGGTAACTTCGAAAGATCACCTAGAAGACAGGCCTCCAGGCCTGTCTGTGAGGGATTATCATGATTACATTAATTTAGACTTGAAGATCCACCCTACATGGCCCTATTTCATGGGCTTGAGTCTTGAAGTACATGAAAGAGAGAGGTGAATGAACACATACATTCAGCATTGTGCTTCCTGGTTGCTTCACTCTCTTGCTGCCTTCTCTGTTATTAGGATGTCCCCTTGAACGCTGAGCCAAAATAAACTCTCTTTGTCTTAAGTTGATTTTGTCAGGGTATTTTATCACAGAAAATGCAACAAAGACAGGTAGTGATCAGGTGGCGAGGTTCATAAAGAGATTTCTTACATCTCAGAGTTCACAGGTGGAGATGGAGCAACAAGAACAAATTCAAGCTTTGCTCAGTTAGTAAACAGGGCTCTGGAATTAAAGCTTGTAGGATAATTGAGAAAACTTAAAAACTAAGAAATGATATCGTCTACACTTTGTAGCAACATATGGTCTTTTTTCTTAGCACTCCTGATAAGACAGCTGTGTAGCTCAGGTGCAAACCTTTCTGTTATTCCATGTGCTCCAGTGTTTCAATTCTACTCTATGGGGATTCGGGAGTATTTTATTTCTGCGACTATGGAGAAACTTTTGTTCTGGTTCAAATGATATTCTAGGCAATCTCTATTTCAAGTACAGCCACTTTTGGGTTGCCACATTTAGCAAATAAATACACGAATGCCCAGCAAAAATTTAAATTGTAGATAAACAGGCAGGATTTGGGGACACGCTTGTATGAAAAAATTATTTGTGAAATTGAAGTTGAGTTGAGTATCCTTCGTTTAAAATGACAACGAAGCATCTGTTGTTTTAATTCAGTTGTTCTTAAATGGAATACCTACTGTGTTTTTAATTAAGTCCACCAGTAAAGTCAAGGTAGGATTGTGAAGGCAGACTTGCTTGTTTTTCCAGACAGCATTGTTCCTGCCCAAGGAACTCACCTTATAGCCAAAGAAGTATGACAGGGACCATGAGAGTTACTGTTTTTTTAACTAGTAGACAGGCTTATGTTTAACTACCAATTTATAGTAGTCCATTTGCGTAGGGGATGGTGTTGCTTACGGTGAGTGTATAAGTCAGAATTACTCAGAGAAACAGAACTGTTAGTACGGCTATAGACACCAACAAGATTTTCTAGACTGGCTTACTGGTTATGGTTTTACTATTCCAATGATGGCTATCCCCTGATAGAAAGCCCAAGAATCCAGTAGGTGGTCACTCCATGAGGATGGATGTCTTAGCTGGTCTTCAGTATACAACCAAATCTTGAAAAAGTAGGCTCTAATCTTAGTGAAAGAATGAACTTGGTAGGAAGAGTGAGGGCAAGCAGGCAAAGAAAGGGATCATCCTTCTTTCAAGTCTTTTATATAGGCTACTATCAGAAGGTGTGGCCCAGATTTACAGTGGCTCTTCTTACCTCAAGTGTCTGGATTGAGGGTGGGTCTTCTCTCTTTCAATGACTCAATCAAGAAAATCTCACAGGTATAGTCAACTTCTTGGGTTTTAATTAATTATAGATGTAGTAAGGTTGACAACCAAGAATAGTTATTATGGTGGCTTTCTAACATTAATTTTGGAGACAATCCTCCAAAGACGTGCCAACCAATAAATCTGATATAAGTAATGCCTGAATAGTGACTCTTCTCTTAATGAGTCTAGGCTGTGTCAGGTTAACAGTTACAGCTCTTTTGTTTTTCCTCTAATCACTTTCCAAGTCTTCCTTCCCATCATGGACTACTCTCATCTACTGCCCTGTCATCCTTCCCCCTCACAGATTTGGTCCATGACAGAAAGCATGTCACAAGTGTCATTCTGTGTCTGACTTATTTAGCATACCACGCTGATTTCCAGTTGTGTCTATTTTCCAAGAAATAACCTTCTTCGTTGGAGCTGAATAAAACTTTATTGCATATAGTTGCCATATGCTTTTCATTCATCTGTTGGATAATATCTAGGCTGGAAGTGTGTCCCATTTATCATGAGCAGTGCAACAATAGACATGGATGCAGAAGTCTGTATGTGGTATGTTGACTTACAAAGCTTTGGAACTATCATCAAGGTTGCTACAGTGGAAGCATACAGTAGTTCTATTTTTGATTTTTTTTTGATGAACCTTTGTACTGAGATTAAGAGTGACTGCACATGTTTACTTTCCTACTGTCTGTATGAAAGCACTCCTCTTGCTTGGTCCATCTTCAGGATTTGTTGTCGTGATAGCTATTCTGCCTGAGATGAGGTAGAACTTCAGTGCAGGTTTAATGTATATTGCTCTTATCATGAAAGATAACAATATATTTTCAATCATTCAATATTAAAGCTAAATGCTTAAGTATTAAATTAAAATTTTATTTTATTTGTTTGGAAAAGAGCCTTTCTGTGTAGCCCAGGCTAACTTTGAATTCACTCTATAGCTCAGGCTGACCTTAAACTCATGATTCGTCACCTCAGCCTTGTAAGGAGCGTGTGAGTCATAATTCCTCACTATTAAAAATTTTTAATTTGGTTGTTCAGTAAAAATGATTAGGTAATTGTGGCCAATTAGTTAATTGAAACACTTATCCAAATGTGATGATTAATTTTGATTGTCAATTTGTTGGAATTTAGAATCACCAAGGAGACAGGCTTCTAGAAATATCTATGGGGATTTCTAGACTGAATTAATTGAGTTAGGAAGAGATACCCTAAACTGTGGCCAGCACTGCTCCATAGGCTGGAGTCCTGGATAAATAAAAATGAGAGAACATTCATTACTTTCTTCTTGACTATGGATCCAATGTGACCAGCTGCCTCAAGCAAGCTCCTCCTACCATGACCTTTCTACCATTGTAGACTGTACCCTCGACTTATGAGCTAAGTCAACTTTCTTTATGTTCCTTTTGTCAGGTATATTAACAGAGCAACAAGACAAGTCACTAAAACAGTTAAGTTGTCAACTTGTTGGATTTGGATTCAACTAAGTATCATGTTTATAGGAGTAGCTCTGAGGATATTTCCTGATGGAATATTTGAGAGGGAAGACACAAAAGTGGAAAGTACCTCCTAGGAGCAGCCCAAGTGTATGGAGGTCTGAGGGAAAAGCAAAGCTTCTTTACCTATTCTTTACTGTTGGTGGTGGGTGCATCTGCTCCAAGGTCTCTAATATGGCCATCATTTGCTGACATAAGAAATCATTATCTTTAGCTTTTCAACATGGACTAGAGACCAACAACTCTGTCTCTTCACATCCTCCAGGATTTGCCATATTGTGATTGCTGAGGTATGCAGCCTCATCGATTAAGCATCAGGGCTCTCCAGTGGGGAGGCAACTTTTTTCTTTTAAACCACTATTGTGGTATTAATGAGAATAACTGCCATAGGCTCATACATTTGAATACCCAGTCATCAGGGAGTGGAACTATCTGTTAGAATTATAAGGGTGAGGAGGTGGGTTTGTTGGAAGAAGTGGGCTTTGAACTTTCAAAAGTTCATGCTAGGTCCAGTTCTCTCTTTCTTGGCCTGTGGCTCAGGGTGTAGGTAATGGACTTACTCTCTGAGGATGGTTAGTCTGAAACTGTAGACAACCCTCTGATTTTTATAAGTGTTGCCTTGGTGATGGTGCTTCTTCACAGTAATAGAACATTGACTAAGATAACTACTAACCTCTTACTGGCAAGCCAGCCTAATAAATCTCCTTTGTAATTTGAATTCATTCTATTAGCTCTGTTTTAGAGAGTACTACTCATGCCTGAGTCACTGGGGTTTTTAATGGATATACATTGATGGAATATAGATGAACAAAATTCATATTGTTTATTTTTAAAGAATATTTTTCTTGCTTGAAAACTTTATATCCATCAATCATCACCTTCCTCCAACTGTTCCTAGCCTACATCTCTTTCCCTCCCAACTTCATGCCCTCTTTTCACTATTTTTTTGTTATCAGTAATCCTGAGTTCACTTAGTGCTTTGCCTGTGCACACAGCTCTGTGGATATTCTCTGGGGCTTGAACTATCTATCGGTGGCCACAACTACAAAGAAGAGTGATTCTTTCCATAAGTCAGTACCTCATAACTTTCCTCCTTGTCTGGCTCTTACATTCTTTCTGCCTCTCTCTTCCATGAAGTCCCCTGAGCGTTGAAGTTAATATAGATGACTCATCCACTGCTGAGCACTCGGAGTTATTTATACTTGGCACTTTGACCACTGTGAGTCTTGTGTCAAGCACTCTTCACTGCAAGAAGAAGCTTTGCTGTTCAAAGTTGAGAGTGGCACAAATCTGTTGGTACAAACTTAAGCATCTTGAGATGCTTAAAATGCAACTTGACAGCATGACCACTTAGCAAACAATAATAGACACTCTCCATGGCCTATTTTTCTCCAGTTATGGGTTTTAAACTGTGTTCCCAGTACCATGCATGAAATCCCTCCTGTGGCATAGGCCTCAAATTCAACTAGAACCTGGTTGGTTACTCCTGTAACTGTTATGCCTCTGTTGCATCAGTGGCCCTATCTTACCAGTAGGTCACTGTTGTGATGTACAGTGAGCAGCACTATGTAGGACCATTACTGTCTTCTCCACACTCTCCTGGAGCCTTTGTCATCTTTGACACTCTATAGGCTAGCTAGCATGGAGGAAGTTTCTTGGTTAGTTTGAGGTTATTTCTGTGTATTCTGCATCCAAAGTGAGTGGTGCCTTGAACAATAGGGTGTTACCATTCAGTTATGTTGGGCAACCAAGAGCAGTGGCAATAGCAACGGTAATAGACTGCGTTATGTTGAGTGGTTCTTAGGACTCATTGACTAATAGGGAGCTATCTCATATTTGGTACTGAGATTTTCACTTCATAACTCATGTGTTTTGAGAGCAGTATTGTCTGTCTACGCATGACACTTCTGTTCAAACTGTCCCTTTAATATTGTTAGATTAGCTCTTTGTAATACTTAACTAAGAAATATATTAAAAAGTAATTTAATATAGTCTGTATTCTTAAGATTTAAATGTTTGGCTCAACCCTTTCTTAAAGAACATTCTGGAGACACAACCTTGTACTCTTGTATTAGTCACTTTTCTGTTGCTGTGCTAAAATACCACCACAAAGGCAACTCCGAGAAGAAAGCATTTATTTGGACTTATGGTCCTAGAGGGTTAGAGTCCATGACTATGGAGCAAAGTATTGCAGCAGGGACATTTGAGAATTCACATTTCAAATTATAAGCAGGAGGCTCCCACCTGCTTATACACCTCCTTTAACAAAATCATACATATGGTACCCCACTTCTAGAATCTGTTGCTGTCTTCATTGGGTTTGTCTAGCTTGGCAGTAAAACCAGAACTCTGTCATACAAAGAGATGCCAGAGTTTCCTCCTCCAGCACTCTGGTCTCTGGGAAGTTTCAACACTGCCTCATTCCCATAGATTTCTTTCCCCAGTGACTCTGGTTGGAAGGTTCAGTCACTTCTGGCTTGTAGGTTTGCCTCTGGTTCTCAGTGTTCTGTGATTAGAGTTCCTCACCTGGCAGCCGGTTATTTAAATTCTGACTTCAGTTCTTTATTCATCTAATTTTTTACTTTTCAGAATCTCCAAGTAGTGAATTCAGGCTGCTCAGAGTTCTTATTGTTAGTTTTTTAGGGATTTAACCTGTCTCATGTTTTTTTATCTTGACTGGTGCCAGAAGTCTCACGATATTTAATTATCTCTTAAATGCATGCTTTTTTTCTAGATCTTCTACAACTACTCTTTATAATTTTGTTTATACTGTTTATAATTGATAATAAAAAATAAACATTCTTAGAAAGAGATTTTATGTTTTTTGATAACTTTAGATTACATATGTCATTTCAATTGCAAATTTTCTCCAACTGGGGCAAACATGGAATGATGGCACTGATAGAGCCTGACCCCAGTGGCTGTCCTGATGTTGTACAGTACAGGTGAATCTAAATGTAATAATTATTATGGGAAGAATTATTTCTTGGTGAGTGAACTGATATAATTATTTTTCAATGATCAGGTAACTAAACATGAAGCAATTGATAGTAATCAGCTTGAGTGGAGGTAGAGTAGACGAAGACACTTCAATTATTATAGTGTTCTGTAAATTAACAAAGCATTTGCCATAAAGATTTAAAGTGTATATTTTGACCTAGCAGCTTACATTTCAAGGATTTATTCTATAGAAACAGTCAGATGGCTGGGCAGTGGTGGTGCACACCTTTAATCCCAGCACTTGGGAGACAGAGGCAGGTGGATTTCTGAGTTTGAGGTCAGCCTGGTCTACAGAGTAAGTTCCAGGACAGCCAGGGCTACACAGAGAAACCCTGTCTCGAAAAACCAAAAAGAAAAAAAGGAAAAAAAAAAAGGAAAAAGAAACAGTCAGATGCATTAATTGCATATGTATTTAGGTACAATGCATGCACATAATTCATATCTTACATGCGCAATTATATATAAAATCATTATATATGTGAAAATTGGAAACTAAGTTGTCATCATAGTTCATTGCAATACTTTTATATAAGAAATTTCTACAAAGTCACTAAAAAGAATGCAGTACTTCTATGCATAAGAAAAACTACCTGGCTTTTTATATTACACCTTCAGAAATGCCTATTTCTGTTTTTTTTGATGAGCAATACTTGAAGTTACTTTCTAAGAATACCTCTTAAATTTGTTATAGTAATTTACTCTGAAAATCAGAGTCTTATGGGAGCAGGGGGGATATTCCTTTGCCTTTATTGACTGAGGTTTTGGGAAATAAATATTCATATAGTTTTTCTAAATAAAAATTAAACATTCTTAGAAAGGGATTTTATGTTTTTTGATAACTTTAGATTATATATGTTACTCCAATTAAAGATTTAATGATTTTTCTCAACCTGGGGCAAACATGGCATAGTGGTACTGAGAGAACTCAACACCAGTGGCTGTCCTGATGTATAGTCTGATTCTGAGTGACATTCAAGGAAATCTGCTGGATTGCCAGCTGCATAGTGCAGAGAAAATTCTGGATGACAAACCAGTAGGGCAAAGACCAAGGGACACCAGAAGGACACTGCTTTAGACAGTAAACACACAAATTCATACTTAAGATTTTGCCTTATGATGAAATAAATGATTCATAGCTGATACATTAAAGTTTTCTCTGTCTAAAGCTCAGGGTCTGCTGACGGAGTAGCAAAATTCAAGTGCTGGTTCTGATACCTGTGGCAAGACAAAAGTGGGATTTGGTTACTGGATAGGCAGTCTTAGCACAGGAATTACTTTTTATTAGAGTCATAAAATAATAGCGCTGGTGATCAAAGTTCAGTGCTAAAGGAATCTTCTGTAGACACTCTAATTAGTTAATTAATTAAGTAGTTAATTAAATCTCTTCATGGAATGAGAGGCTAGAACTATAGCCTTGTATATGTTGGGCCAGCAGTTCATTACGGAGCTGTATAGCCCCAGAACTCTTTGCTGGTTTTGGTTTTTTGAGGCAGGATCTCTGTAGGTCATACTGGCCTGGAACACACTGTATAGCTTTGTGCAGCCCAAAATTGTTTTGAGGTCACCCTTTAGCTCAAACTGACCTTGAACTTACAATTTCACTGCCTCATCCTTCTAAGCAGGCACAGCTCTCAATTCTTTATTCTGAGTCTCGGCATCTCACCTATTCAAAGAATTTAAAGGTTATTTCCTGCTTGTAAAAATCACTTCAAATGTTATTTCTTCATTGAACAAATATACATATACATATACATATACATATACATATACATATATACATATACATATACATATATTCCCATTTCTTATTTATTTAAGACAGGACTGGTCATGCTTTCTGGTTCAGGCTGGCCTTGAACTCACAATGCAACTTATGCTGCCCTCAAACTTAGGAGCATTCCACTTCAGCTTCAAGAGTTGTTGGGTTGCAGGTGTGTGTTATTTCCAGTCCATCACTTGATTTTCTGGAGCACTTGCAGTACTTGACATTTATCTCTAGAATTTTTAACTCGATCTTGTTATCTCGCATGCGTTTTCCCCATTACAGTGTCATCCTCTTAAAGAAACTTGCTTCCTTTATTCCTCATTGTAGCTCAACAGGATTGAGCCATGTCTGACATTGTGCAGACAATAAATATCTTTGATTAAAGAGCAATGCACATTGGATGGAAATGAATTTTAAATCTTTCAGTCTGTTTTTTTTCTCATATTCCCTTCTCATCTTGATTTCATTTATTTCAGTGCATATCATACTGTCAGGTTTGTCATCAGCCAAAGGGAGGATGTGAAGATGCCCTTTGAATCATTATGAACTTGTTTTTCTACTGTGCATAAAAAGAATGTGGTGGGCTTTAAGACAGAAAGTTTTATGCTATTCACTTTCCTTTCTAAGTGTTTACTACATTTTAATTTGTTGATTTTACTTGTATGTATTGTGATCAGAGGACAGCTTCTCATAGCCAAATCAGTAAGTTAGTCTTCTACCAACTTTCAGGAATTTTACTGCATATTTTATTTTATTTTTAAAAAAGATTTATTTATTTTATGAGTACACTGTAGCTGTCCCTAGACACACAAAAGAAGGCACCAAATCCCATTACAGATGGTTGTGAGCCAACATGTAGTTGCTGGAAATTGGACTCAGGACCTCTGGAAGAGCAGTGGGTGCTCTTAACCTCTGAGCCATCTCTGAAGCCTGCATATTTTAATATATCCAAAGTATTGGTAGTTTTAAAATCCTCATTGGCATCTTACTAGTATGCTATAATCTAAGTTACGATATCTGACATGTGACGAAACTGATTGCTATTAGCTATTTTTTTAAAAAAAGCATTTGAGTTTTTCATAATTCCACTCCAGCATTTGAGAAAGTTAAGTAGTAATTAATATTGCAGGAATAAAGTGTGTTTTCAAGGAAGGAATTGAATTCAGATCTATGAGTTAGATGGGTTACATAAAAAGAGTCCTTCCCCTGCTCTGGAAAATAGTGCTGGAAAAGACCCCTAATTACAATTTCTCATTTTGAGAGGAGTTGGCTGACAAACAAAACCCCTAACTTAAGACCAAATGAAGTAGACATAGATGCTCAGACTTACACATATGTACATGGATGTGCACACACTCAAATGCACACACTCATAAAGGTATACTCAATGTGCTCACACAGATGCACAAATGCACACACATGGTGAAAACAAGGATGGAGAGTAGAGCTTAGCTTTGTGAATCACTGATGCGTGGGACTGGAGATGGTCAGCATCCAGAAGTCGCTTTCTCTCTTCTGGGCCTTCTTTACTCCATATATCCTCTCTTCTAAAATTTTCCTATCTGTTTGCTTTCGTTCTCTCTTTGCCTTGTTAGTCACATGGTCTCAAATGGCCTCTTTCAGCTTCTAATTGAACTCCTAAGACTAGTTAGCATGTTTGATATTGAAAACTACTCTGGATTATCATGCTGGTTCACAGCGCATACCTATAAGCAGGTAGAGAAGGATAATCAATTTTAACCATGATGGAGAGGTTGAATGTTTAGGAAAAGTTAATTTCCAGGAAGAAGAAAAAAACCAGGAAGATACTAAACAAACAAACCCCCAAAACAAAACGAAAAATCACCAACAAAACGAAACAAAAACCTGCAGTAGTTAACTAATCTCTGAGCCATCTCTAATTGGATGAGCTATGAACTGGGAGCAGAATTGAATATTTTATGTGTAACTTTTCTCCTAAAAATGGCTTTGAGTTACTCTAGGAGGCAACAGTTTTGCTTTACATTACTTCAGGAAGAAATTGTTGCTAACAACAATTGGATCTCTCATTTGGCCAAAACACCTATATAGATGTGGTTTCTTCCAAACTGGACATGAAATCAAAAAGCATTAACCTCATGGATTTCATTTCTTTCAAATGAAACAGTGAACCTGTCTCTCATTACGAGGTGTTACTTTATCATTACAAATGTAGCAGCAAGCATCTTTCTGTGGAGTTTGTATCCACTTCTTGTTTTATCGGTAACAATGGTTTTTAACAGAATTTTGTATCTATCATTTCCTTAAGGTCTTGTATAGCTCAGGCTGACCTGGAGCTCTCTGTACATTCAAGAATGTGCCCGGACTTCTAATCTTCATATCTGCCTCTTCTAGAATTACAGGCATGTGCCACCACACTTTTTTACATGGTGCTGGAGATGGAACGCAGGGTATCATGTATATGAGGGACATGCACTACTGACTGAGCCACATCTCCAACCCCTGAAGCACTTAATATTAATCCATTTTAACTGAGACGTGGTATGTGAGAGTGTATGTTTAGATTTTCACACAGGGAGAGCAGAGAAGACAGAGACCAAGTGAGCTTGAATATTTACTTCAGAACCATAATCCTATTTTTACTTGGAATTTAGGAATAACAATGTTCCACATTCATTCTTTTGCATTAGCAAATGTTTTATGCTTGGGCCATGAGGAGAAACAAAGTTTGCTAGATGCTGCAATGATGAACAAACACTCAGGGGGAACAAAAGCCCTAAGCTGTCCTAGTTTTTCTCCGATAAAATAATGTTTGTGTTTGTACATTTTTTCTTTTTTTCATTATTTATTTTTTTTTATTCACGTTATATCCCAATTGCAGTCTCTCTCCCGCTCTCTCTTCCCAGACTTGCCCTTACAAATCTCTTCTCCATTGCTCCTTTCCCTTTTCCACAGAGAAGGGGAAGCCCTCCCTCTTGGTACCATGTCACCCTGGGACTTCTAGTCCCAGAAGGACTAAGCACATCCTCTCCTACTGAGGCTCAAACAGGCAGTCCAGGTAGGGGAAGTGCATCCAATGACAGGCAACAGAGTCAGAGGCAACTCCTCACTCCAATTGTTAGGGGACCCACATGAAGACCAAGCTGCACATCTGCTACAAATGGGTGGGGGGCCCTAGGTCTGGCACCTGAATACTCTTTGGGTGGTGATTCAGTCTCTGTGAACCCCACGGGCCCAGGTAAGTTGACTCTGTGTGTCTTCTCATGATGTCCTTAACTTTCCCAGCTCACCCAATTCTATCCTCTGCCCTTCCACAAGACTCCCCTCCCCGAGCTCCTCCTGATGTTTCTCTATGGGTCTTTGCACCTATTTCCATCCGCTGCTGGTTGAAGCCTCTCAGAAAACAGTTATGCTATGCTCCTGTCTGCAAGCATGACAGAGTCTTATTCTTTTAATGCAGCTACTCTAACACAGAGAACAGTTTGGTGTTTTTTCTTTTCAGCTCACTACAAAATGGTGCCTAGAAATGCTGAGGACTTGACCTAAGTTATCCAGAGGGCTGTAATGAAGCTGGGGTTTGAATGCAGCTGTGTCTCACTTTAGAGCTTCTCCACTGCCTTCAGCAATCTTTCCACTTGCTCCCCAAGACAGTGGCTCCTAGCCTTTGTGAAACTGTTCTAAGTTTCTAGAGATTTACCTTAGAATGCTGGTGCTGCATTTTCATGCAATATAATGTCTGTTAAATAGAAACACTCAAATATTTATTTTGAATTAGATGTGTCCATGCAGGATTAATAGAAGGTTTGCTGTATAGAGCATAGGCGTCTGGGTAGGTATTAAGAGTTTTGATTTTAGGACCGCTGACATAATTCTGTGTTTATCTATCTCCCTTATTTATTATCTATCCATCTATCCATCAAACCATCTATCTATCTATCTATCTATCTATCTATCTATCTATCTATCTATCTATCTATCTATCTTCTATCTATCTATCATCTATCTATCTATCTATCTTCTATCTATCTATCTATCTATCTATCTATCTATCTATCTATCTTCTACCTACCTATCTATCTATCTATCTATCTATCTATCTTCTATCTATCTATCTATCTATCTATCTATCTATCTATCTATCTATCTATCTTCTATCTATCATCTATCTTCTATCTATCTATCATCTATCTATCTATCTATCTATCTATCTATCTATCTATCTATCTATCTTCTATATATCTATCATCTATCTATCTGTCATCTATCTATCTATCTATCTATCTATCTATCTATCTATCATCTATCTATCTTCTATCTATCTATCTATCTATCTATCTATCTATCATCTATCTATCTATCATCTATCATCTCTCTATCTTCTATCATCTATCTATTTATTTATCGAGTCATTGTAGCCCAGACTGGCCTCAAACTCATGATCATCCTTCTTCAGGATTTTGAGTGCTGGGTTAACAGGTGTGTGCCTCCATGCTGAATTTACTAGATTTACTTGCATTTTGTCTTGTCAACAAGAAAACAAGAGCTCATAAAAGAACCAATGATTTGGATCACTGTGAAGAATAAAAAACATTTTGTAAATGTTATGAAGCTCGGTCCAGAGAAATTCAAAGACCTACTCTTATAAAGCAATCTGTAGATATATAAGCACTATGAAAACTCTGGGTGATAAAAATTCAACTTTATTTGAATTCTTACTTTCTTAGAGTAGTAATCTTCCTCCCCGCCCCCAGTTTTGATGCAAAAGCCAACATTCTCACCTTAAAGAGAAAAACAGCTAGTTTATCTGAAGCCATTCTTAGTGACCATATCGCAGGAACACAGATTTAGGTTGCCAAGTGTCACATTCTGATGGGGACAGAGTTGTATAGATTTACAGAACAAAGTCAATCAATCACCAATCCAGGCAAGTTTAAAATACACTGGTGAATACATCAGAGAGGTGGTTAGTGTCATATGGGGAAAGCTTTTCTATAGGCCCAAGATGTTATCTGATGACATTCTTAGTGTTTGGATCAGCGGAAGCCTTTTTAGTTAATAGATTCCAAAGGCTTAATCTACTAGTTGCAGGATGTTAGCTATGATACAAAGGTGGACAAAAAATGTTAGTCCAAGATCTGGTAACTGGATTTTGGATCTGCAACATTCCAAACTCTGTTCAGGTTGCAAGTCTAATCTCTTAATTTCTGCTGACACAGCAGCTTTCCAGGAATTTTTGTTCACAGTAGTGAGAGGCACAAAACTCACATTTCTCTATGGTGCCTTTTGTTAGAAGTTTGTCTGGGACCCCAACAAAGGAAAAAAAAGGAAAAAAAAAAAGGAAAAAAAGACACCATTATAAGATGAATATAAAATTGTAAGGTTTAATGTGTAAGTTTAATTTCCCATTAGGAAGAAAAAGACTCTAAACACAATTTTTTTATGTTTAGTAACTATATCTACTTTTCATGACGACTTCAGAAATCTGAGGATTTGATGGAGTCAAAGAAGACAGCAACAGAGAATATGTCAGCAACACATTTAGATTTATGATAAGATGGGGAAAGAGTCAATGTCTATGTAGGTACCTGCTGCTATCCATGTCCGCCAACTTTAAAGTAGAGAAATGACTGGATTTCCTCTCAACTTGCCACAGCAGACGTGAACATTTTAGTTACTGTTCTCAAATACATCCCCACAAGACATGTTTAATAGAAAACATGTAGACATTCATTTTTGTTGTTAACTAATTAAACTGTATTTAAGTAGAATTCCAATTTGGGGGTTTAATTCTGTAGAATTATGTGGACATTTTTTTTCTGTGTTTTTCTTTTCTTTTTGTTAATTGTATTCCACATCAGTGTCTTTGGCAAAAATGAATCTTTATGCTTTAAGTAGTGCCTTTAATAGAACTGAAAATCACTTCCGTTTGTCAAGGTAGAATATTTCTTCCAAAAAATTTTATACAATGTATTTATTGAAACTGTTAAAATAAAAAAACCCAAAACCTACTGGCAGTTTATCAACAGGTCTGTTGGGTGGGAAATAACGTTTCCTGTATTACAAAGCAATAGTAGACATCATAGGAGAACTGGAATGAAAAGCTTATCAGCTAGTACTGCAACTAGATAACACAACAGCAGACAGGAGTCCTGAAGACACGAAAGACCATGAGGTAGTTTAAGCAGCCAGTTTAGTTGAGTTACTTAGAGTCAGTCTTGCACACTGTAAGATTCTCTGGTTCGCCTATGCATAGTAGATAACTATCTGGCCCGGATTATTTATAAAAACCAGAGGCTGCAGGATTTAAATTTCGTGAAATGAGTGATTCCAGATCTGCCTCCTCAGGACTGAGACAGGCGTGGTTTTGAGTGTTTCCTTTTCCGTTGCGTCTGAAGGTGGAGCCCTTGAGCTGCGTCGCAGAGGCAGCCTCAGCGGGATGATTTTCAAACAAGCTTTTGTAGTTCGCAAAAGGACACGAAGCAATTTAGCAAGAGGGGGAAAAAAAAAGAGTCGCTTTCCGTCCAACTCCTGGCTTGCCACCACGCATAGCTTGTGGCGGAGCCTAGGTAAATGGAAATTAACGGAATATGATAAACTCGGCTAGGAGCCCAGTTGAGGTTTGGAAGTCGAGTTTTTTTTCTTTTCATTACCTTGTAGTTTGGGTATTAGGCGGGATGGTAGATGTGGTGGGGGAGGGTATTGCTTTAGGAGTTCTCCCTTCGACTCAAATCTCTACCCAGTCTCAGATTCATCATTTGTATAATAAGTGGGATCTATTGCTGTTTCTGTTATGTCTTAGCATTCTTTAGGTTTAAGGACTACCAAAAGTGCTTTCCACCCGTATCAGCTTTGAAATGGGAAAGACAAAAGGTAACAGAAGAGCAGATGTACTCAGAAATTCATAAGCATGAACTTACTTTCATTGCAATTTGATAGAACCTCCCGGAAGGTCACGGTCAACAGCATTTAGTAATGTATGCACATATTAAAGTGAAGGGGGGTGTTGAACCGCTACCAGCTTAGCTCCAATTTGTGTGCCATTTCCATTGTAATCAAAACTTTGCATGTTTTTGCAAGAAATAATGCAGAAAACAGATTTTATTTTATTTTATTTTGGGGTAAATGCAGAGTCTGAATTAAAAATCAGTGAATTTAAATTTCACTGAAATATTATTTTTTTGCTTATCGGTATGCCAGAAACGGCGGGCATGTTTGTTGCATAACTAACTTCTCCTAGGGAATTTTTCTTTGGTCACCTCAGATAGAAAAGCTTCGAGCCGACCAAACAAACAAACAAACAAAGAAGTCAGTTTTAAGTCCAGTTTACAGATGCAGGGGTGGTTCTGGCAGTTGCTAAATGCCCTTCCCTTAAGTGAGTGACACTCACATGGGCTGCTTTAGAGGAGTCTCCAGAGAAACTTGCAGGCAGCTACCTGACTAAGGAGCTGCAGTTGCTACTGCACAGATAGCATCCAGGAGCAGTGCTGTGAGTCCTAGTTGGTCAGGAGTCTCGTGAACCTTCCCTCCTCTCTCCAAGAGGGAAGTTTTCAACTCAGAGAAACAGCTACATAATAACATTGTCTTGACAAAGCTGTTGCTGAAGAAGCAATGTCGGCCTATGTGTGGCTTTCCCCCTACATTTCATATCATTCAGAAACCTTTCTGTATTACTTATACTATTATTTGCAAATTAATTGGCCTAGTGTTTGTATTTCTCTTTTGGTAAATCTAGTTTTTCTGTTTTGGTATGTGTCTCTTCCCCAACCTGAAAGAATAAAAAGGTTTTCAGATAGTTTCTTTAAGTAACACACACACACACACGCACACACACACACACACACACACACACACACACACACACACACACACAGACACACAGAGAGGGGGGGGGGAAGGTAGACCTTGTAAAAGTAACTTTTATTTATCAGATTTAATTGTCATCTCAGAGGCTTACTGCTGAATAATCTCACTCCTAGCTCTCTCTGAACACTCTGGTTGTCTGGTTTAACTCAAGTGTTCTGGTTCAAAGTCTTCTCCAAGCTGATTGGTTCAAGTTATCTTTTTTCAGCTTCTGACTGAATTGCTTTGTTTGCCTCAAACTGTCTCTGGCATTCTGTTCTAATCTTCTGGTTCCTTCTTGTCCTCCCTGCTTTGTTCTGTCTTTAGCTGTCTAGCTTGTTCTCTCTGCCACAGGCCTTTGTGAAACTATCCCATTAAAACAGGCTCTGTATCTATTTCTTCTCATGAGAGTTGAATGCATCCTATCTCTGACTCATTCTGTCAAATCTTTCTGCCACTCAATTAGACCTCACTTTCAAACATGGATGCTTCCTTCTACGAACTAACTTTACCTTCATTGTTTGGGATGAAAGGTGTGTCTGTATTCTAGTCAGAGGGATTAAAGCGATGTAATTCCAGCCCTATCACACAGACCTAGAAGGTCTTCCAATGTGATCCCTTGCCAGAGCAGCCATGTGGCTGGATTAAAATTCTACACTCAGCAAGTTGTATCTACATATTTGCCCATACACTCACACACACACACACACACACACACACACACACACACACACACGTAATAATAATAATTGGGAAGAGAAGGTTATCAATTTGAGAGTGTGTGGGAGGAATGGAAGGAGTTAGAGAGAAAGACTCAGGGACACACTGGAGGGAGAAGTCTAGGCAGGGTGTATGGGGAAGAGAAAGGAAGGGGAGAAGTGATATAATTATATTTTAATGTAAAATTTATACTTTTTGACTTGTCATATTGTTTGTATTTTTGCAAAGCGATCTGAGCATGTGACTTTCTTTCTTTGGTAGTATATGTATGTGTCTGATATGGATATCGAAGGCTGCAGTGGTAAAGAGACTGTACATCCTGGCCCAAGCTTTGAAGTTGGGGATGTTGTAGGAAGGGCTCCTCAGACTGGGAGGGCAGTGTGGTTTAGAACCCACAGACTGTCTGAGCTTTTGAATGAATGTGGGGAAAAATACATTGATTGATTGATTGATTGATTGATTGATTGTGGGGAAGGACACAATGTATATGTAAACAGTGGAGGACTACTTTCGGAAGTTGGGGGAAATTGCATTTATTTTTTATTGAGGAGTGGGAACACAGTGCATATGTAAAGGTCAGAGGACAACTTGCTGAAGTAATTTCTTTCCTTATAACATGTGGACCCCAGAGACTGAATTCAGGTCATTGGGCTTATTGGCAAACTCCTTTACCAGCTAAACCACGTCAATGGTCCTAAATGGTTCTTAAATGACTATTTCAGAAAATCCTGTTGTTTTGTGCAGTTTAATTAGGTATATGAATGATTCTGTTTTTCAAGCAGATTCCAGGCAATGTTAGTTTTGTTTTTGTTTTTGTTTTTTTTTTCTCTTCTTTTTGGTCAACTTGACAAAAGCTAGAGTCAACCAAGAAGAGGAAATCTCAACTGATAAAATTCCCCCACCATATTGGTATTCAAGTTTGTGGACATTTTCTTGGTTGATAATTATTGTGTAAGGGTCAAAACCTTGAGAGAAGTTCCATCCCTGAGGAGGTGGTCCTAGAGTGAAGGAGGAAGGAGCCATCACATGCCATGAGGAGCAAGCCAGTAAGCAGCACCTCTCTATCATCTCTGTTCTAGTTCCTTCCTGCAGGTTCCTGCCTTGAGTTTCTGCCCTGACTTCCTGTTTTTTTTCTTTCTTTCTTTGTGTGTGTGTGTGTGTGTGTGTGTGTGTGTGTGTGTGTGTGTGTGTGGTTTTTTAAGACAGAGTTTCTCTGTGTAGCCCTGGCTGTCCTGGAACTCACTCTGTATACCAGGCTGGCCTCAAACTCAGAAATCTGCCTGCCTCTGCCTTCTTGATGAAGCTGACAAACCCATTCCTCTCCATGTTGCTGCTGTTGCCCATGGTGTTTTATCACAAAGGTAGAAAGCAGGCTAATCCATGTATTTGTCCTAATATTCCTTTCCTTATTGAATTAAGATGACCTGTAATATATGCCAAGTGTCTAACTGTGTTGGGGGCCATTTTTCCATTTTCCCTTAACAAGAGGGGTTGAATACTGCTTTACTTATTCTTGTTCTGTATTTTAATTCCTTCCAGATTCAGTTCCATTTAACACTCTGCTTATTTATTTTAGATAGTTTTCCTGGCTATTTTTAAATTGATTTTTAAAAATTCGTCTGTGAGGGTCTGGAGAATTGGCTCAGAGGGCAAGAGACAATAGAATCATTGGTTCTTGCCAGCCACCAGCCTAGTTCCGTCCTCAATGAGAGAAAGTATCCTTTTCATTTTTTTCAATAACAGTTTTACTTCTTGGAGCTTCACTTATGTTCTTAGGACACAGAGAGAAGACAGACAGAGAAGGGCCCATCAATTTCTGTTTAATGTGGTCTAGTGTTTTCTAACTGGAAGTTCCAAACTCATCTTTAATTTTCCATTTGCAAAGGCCTAGCAACCACATAGGCAGGTTTATAGTAGCAACAGCGTCACTTCTGGTTCTTTTCTGTATCAGTTACTCTATGGATTGCTGGGAAAAAAAATGGAAGGAAAAAAGTAGTTATTTTCTATCAAAGTTTAATGGTCCTGCCCATCACTGGAGGAAGTTATGGTGTTGGAATGTGAGTCAGCTGGTCACATTTCAAATCTTCAGACAGGAAAACAAGAACAAAGACTTGCTCCCAGATGCCTTTCTCCTTTTGACTCACGATAGGATCTCCCTTTTATTCATAGCCCATAAAGTTGTGATGCTCATATTTAGGGTGCTCTTCTTTCAATCCAATCTAGAATATGATGGACAGGTGCAGAGGTTTCTTTCCACAGTGATTCTAAATCTCTTTAAGCTAACAATCAAGACTAACCACCACCGAAACTGATTTTGCAGTATTCTATTTCATTTTTTAAATTCCAGGTAGTCCTTGATACTGACATGATCAGTATCAATAGTTTATATTTAACTTTACTTAATGTCTACTTTTACAAACTTTTAAAACAATAGTATTTTCTTTGAAATCTTATACAAGAATATCAGCTTCAAAGATTAAATAACTTTACTAATTTATTGGTATCAAGTAAGACCTCAAGAACAATGTAAAATTGTGAGGCCAAACCACAGCTGTTTTTTGTTTTCTGTTAGTCATTTTCTAATGTTAAGCCGGATTTGTATTCCTGAAGCCTCACCCATTAGTGATTATTTTAATATTTTGCTGGACTAATTTAGCTAATGATTTTTTTCATCATCACAAATTAGACTTTATAAATTTTCTTTTATTACACTCTAATGTATTTTCATAACAAAATTATTATTGTCTCACAAAATGAAACTTCAAGTTTTTAATCTGTTTCTGGGTTGGGAATTGTTTACATTAAAAGAATGAATGGTACCTTGAAGGTTTGAAAAAATATGTTTTTTAAACATGGCTGGTAGCTGGGCAGTGGTGGCGCACGCCTTTAATCCCAGCACTTGGGAGGCAGAGGCAGGTGGATTTCTGAGTTCGAGGCCAGCCTGTTCTACCGAGTGAGTTCCAGGACAGCCAGGGCTACACAGAGAAACCCTGTCTCGAAAAACCAAACCAAACCAAACCAAACCAAACCAAACCAAACCAAACCAA
>JANHMN010000002.1:71147814-71158932 GCA_030674055.1 Rhabdomys pumilio | reverse complement strand
AAACCAAACCAAACCAAACCAAACCAAACCAAACCAAACCAAACCAAACCAAACCAAACCAAACCAAACCAAACCAAAACAAAACAAAACAAAACAAAACAAAAAAAACATGGCTGGCACATGAATTTTCTAATTCAATTTTTTAGCAATTAGTTTATTGCAAGTTCTTAAGTGTGAACATAAGGCTTATAAAACAAGCTGTAGGATAATAGAGATTTTACTGAGATGGCTTTACTTTTTGTTTGAATGTGGTGAGTTGTGATTACTGATTTTTAAATGTTCAGCTAACCTTGCTTACCACCAATAAACCCTGTTTACCAATAATGTATTACTTCGGATTGAGAATAATTTGATTTTTATAGGAGACATTTCTATAATTTTTTTGAGGAATCATTTGAGGTTATTTTTAATCTTGTTTTTCAAGTTTTGCTTGTGAAATTATGTGAATCTCACAGCATTATTTAAAAATACATTTACTCTTTTTGTTGTAAAGTTAGTTCATTTAAGATTTATGTTGCCTTTTCTGTATCTCAGCAATAGATTGAATTAGTGAACACTACTTGAATCCAGAGGTTGGCATGGCACACAATGATTTTAATTTTTCTTTTTAAGATAGGGCCACACTATGTAGCCTTGGGGGGCCTGGATCTCTCTATATAGATCAGGCTGGCCTCAAACTCAGACAAATTTTCCTGCCTTTTCCTTCTGAGTTCTGAAATAAAAGAAGTGTGCTACCATATTGCTTCACATTATTTTATTTATACATAATTATTTTCTAGGAATTATTTAATCAATCTCAGCTATTACATTTGCTACCACAAAATTATTAGTATTAGTAATATCATTTTTAAGATTTATTTTTGATGTTACTATTAATATCAATCTTAGTTTTAATATTTATTTATTTTTGATAATTTAGTTATTTACATTTCAGATGTTATTCCCTTTTCTCATTCCCCCCAGACTTATTTATTATTGATGTTTACTTTTATGCAGATAATGAACATTTCTACTGGAACATATGTATTTTCAAAAATATTTTAAAACTTATTTTTGTTGAAATAAAGGGTTTTATTTTTTAATATAGTTTAGTGTAGTTTTTCTTTCAGGAGAATGTTGAGATCAAGTCTTACCGAAGAGAATAGGATGGAATTAATCTCATAATCCTCCTGCCTCAGCCTTCTGATTACTAGAAGTAGAGTTTTGGACTACCATATCTTTTAGTACAATTTGATTTACTGTAAGTTTGTGGAAAATTGTAAGAGTTCTCTTCTGTCCCTCCTTCAGGTTTGTGTGTGTGTGTGTGTTTAACATCTTACAGCATTCTGATACATTTACCCAACATTTGTATATAATTATTGCCTGTTCTTCACACTTTCCAGAACTCCACCCAGAATGTCACTCACTCTGCCATTAGTCTTCTCTGATCTGCAGCATTTTCATGGATGGCCTTTGGACTTTGAGGACATTTTGCTG
This sequence comes from Rhabdomys pumilio, assembly GCA_030674055.1. Classification (NCBI taxonomy): domain Eukaryota; kingdom Metazoa; phylum Chordata; class Mammalia; order Rodentia; family Muridae; genus Rhabdomys; species Rhabdomys pumilio. The sequence goes on along the minus strand of JANHMN010000002.1, from coordinate 71,157,456 downwards.
CTGGTTTTTACATTTGGTTTTATTGTCCATCTCATAATTAGCATATGATTTCTGAAGGATCATCATAGACACAAAATCCATCCTCATCACATCACATTGAGAGGACAGACTGGCACCCAACGTGTCAGTGATTAGTTGTATCATCTGGCTGAGGTCCTACCTATCAACATCTTCCATGTCAAGTTGGGTTTTTTTTGTATTTTTCCATACCAATATTCTTTGGAAACAAGTTATTAACCGGATCCCATATTTAAGATATGGGGCATAATTTTTATTACAGGGAGAGGGCAGTGCTTACCTAAAGTATTTGGAATTCTCTATAGTTAATGTTTCCTTCATGGGAAGTTGTTTGCTGAACCATCTCATTGGCCCCCTTTTTCCTTCTTTTATAGAATGTGTTTGGAACTTTTAGAGATAGGTTAGTGATTAAGATCACTTGCTTTTTCATTCCCAGTGCTGCTAAAACTACCAGATGGAAGGGATGAATCTTCTTTTGGCCACTGTGGGCACATGTACTCACAATCACATCATCTTAGTTAGGGTTTGATTGCTGCAAAGAGACACTATGACCAGGGCAACTTTTATAAAGGTAAATATTTAGGTGGGTCTGACTTACAGTTTCAGAGGCTCAGTCCATTGTCATCAGGGTGGGAAGCATGACATCATGTAGGCAGAGTTGGTTCTGGAGGAGCCAAGAGTTCTAAATCTTGATCTGAAGGCAGCCAGGAGGAGACTGTTCAACAATGGGCAGAGCTTGAGCATAGAAGACCTCAAAGCCTACCACCAGTGACACACTGCCTCCAACAGAAAAACACCTCCTAATAGTGTGACTCCCCATGGGCCAAGCATTCAAATATATGAGTTTATGGGGCCATTCCTATTCAAACCACCACACACACATACACACATACATACATACACAGGCATAGACACATACATATGTACATATATAAGTAAGAACAAAAATATTAAATCGTAAAGTCCCAATTTATGACTATTGTGGTAGTTTGAATGATAGTAGCCCCCATAGACTCATATATTTGCATACTTGTTTTCCAGTTGGTGAAATATTTGGAAGGATTATGATGTGTGTCCTTGTTGGAGTAGGTGGTGATAATGGGCTAAGCCTCTGAAACTGTAAGGACCCCCCAAATTAAATGCTTTCCTTCATAAGAGTTGCTTTAGTCATGATGTCTCTTCACATCAATGGAACAATGACTAAGACAATTATATTATATTGCCATTCGGTAACATGGCCAAATGTTCTCTATTTGTATATAATGGCTTCAATAGGGAGAAGGGAATTCTTGGAGTATGAATATTTTTGAAAATATTTTGTGAACATTCGAAATGACTATATATTTCCTATTTTGTATGTATATGAAATTTATTGTTAGTTGAGTATTTTATGACCTGTTGCATTATTTCACTACTTGATCAGTCATTCATAAGGTATGTAATGTGTCAACCTAATAATATTTATGATTTTTCTTTATATTTTTCTGTGGGAAAATATGGCTGGGGAACCCAGGGTTCCTCCCACCATGCTGTGGGTAGTCGGCTGGGAACGCTCTGGGTTCCTCCAGCTGGAAGTTAGGCCCAGTTGGTCATTAACTAAAAGCCTCTCCACGGTTCCTCACTGTTCCTCACGGTGGGCCCCAACACACGAGGAAGTCCTTGGGTTTCCAAAACCAGTTTATTGGCATGGCAGATGGTGGATGGATCTGAATTCATACCCCACAAAACCCAGGCCATGCCTGAGTTAAATAGGGAGGGGAAAAAGTGGGGAGGGGTTGGGGAGGAATGCTTAGTCAGCTCCACTCTCTGGCCTTCAGGTACCTCATTAGTATGTAAATCTCTCTAGGGCCTGAGGGCTGTTCCTCATGACAGTCCTCTCTCTGTGGGAGAGGTTGTTGGAGGACTGAAGCTAAGTGAAAAGAATCAGGGCCTGGGAGAAGAGTGAACTCCTGCCGTCCAATAAAGGTTCCAGGGTTCAAAACTCATGCTCAACCAAACACCCAGCTGCTTCTCACAGCCCACCTGTGTACGTGACTGAATGGTAAAGGTGGAATGGAGATTAGGCTTCATGTCAGGAGCCTGAGTTCTGGGGACATGGCCGAACCCACAACCCAAGAACCAGGATACCCTTCCATGGCCCAACATTTTTCCACATTCTCATTTATATATTTTCATTTTGTATTAATAGGAGCATATTTTTTCCTGCACAAGTTTATGTACAATGTAAACTCAGTGACTATGAAGCTCATGTTCATTTAATAACTACCAACATTAGTTTTACATTGTCTAATATTTTCTCTGCTATTTTTTCTGTTCTCAAATATCTGATGTTTATTCCTTTTCCAAATGTACACAGAAAGATGGAGCTGATTAATAAAATGTCTATGCCTTATGGCCCCTTAGCAGTCTTGCTTACTTGCTTAAGCCAACTCTTTGTAAGTAATCTGTTCAAGAGTATAGATTATTTTTCTCTTGGCTTGAATAAATGGGAGATAAGTAGTAATTCTCTCTATTTATATCAAATCCCTTGGAATTCAAATTACATTGGGAAAATTGTCATGGAACTATTGTTCCACCAATGGAGAAGCTGAGGCAGGAGAATAGTGAATTTAAGCCCAGTCTAGGGAATCATAATATAACCTTGTCATACATATAGAAAATATTAGCTTTACTATTTTGGCAAAATACTGTGAGAATGTGTTAAATAAATAAACTGCTGATCTTGTGAGGTAACTACTATTATTTAATTTTTACAGGTTATAAGAAAAAGTTGCAGGCACTTATGTAAGAAGTATCAAAACTGTGCAGGTACATACGGGAACTGAGACCATGCTCTTATCCACCCTGAAACTTGTGGATTGTTACCAAAGGAGAGAATTAAAAGTTCTTTACAGTGTTTTACATGAATGACATCATCATAGTTCAGTTATAATTCATGTCCTGGCCTTGTGCTTTTCTATTATCTCTCCCATGTATTTGATTTGTTTTGGCACTATTGTAAGACTTCTCACTTTGCTTAGAGTAAGATTATTCAAATTCTTTGCAAAGACTGAGATGTTTTGTAACTTCAGTGTCCATGCTGGAAGTAAGCAGTCACTGCTGTGCTACTGTCTAGATTGGACAGTGTAGGTTTAGAACTGTTTCTTGGGATGTTTGACATGGGAGATATATTCCAAATATATACAGATATTCTCTGTATATACTGGCTCACCCATTAATTACTCTAGCATTGGGTCATTATCTGTCTACTCTTGGCTTAGCCTTCCTATGTGTCATCACTGGGAAATATGGTCCTGGAATATGGTCTTGCGTTTCTGGATTGTCTTTTATTTAGGCAGATAGTCTATCATTCCAATTCCATTTGCTCTGTGCTTTTCAAAAACAATCACTCCACAGTTTGGCTCACTGATAGAATGAGACTTTTTTTACCCCGTAGTAGTGATTGGAAAGACATTTCTTCCAGAGAACCAAAAGTTCAAGCTTAGTATTAGTTATTCATATCAGGTGGCTCACAGTTTTCTGAAATCCAGTTCCAGGCCCATCCAATGATTCTGGCCTCCATGAACAACTGTACTCATGTACACAGCACCCCTCCCGCCCCCCAGTTACAATAATAAAAAAAAAACATTGTCCTAAAAACAAGAGTGCTTTTTATTTTAATAAGATTTTAGCAGGCTTGGTGTGTAATTGTTTTATCATCCTGTTTCAGAAAGTAATGTCTTTTCAACAGTTTAGCATGATACGTAATTAATAGACAAAGAAAAGGCTGGACCAATGGTTCAGCTGTCAAAGGCTAGGTGCACAACCAAAAGTTCAAGAATTGGTATAAAAATTGAACTTTGTCTTTTCTGGAACTATTAGGAAAATATTCTTTTTATTTAACATTTCATAAGTGGAAGAAATGGTTGTTGCCATGGTTATTATCATAAGCCACTTGGATCCTTTTTTAAAAAATTTTTTTATTGGATAATTTTTATTTACATTTTAAATGTTATTCCCGTTCCTGGTTCCCTCCCCTCCCCCAGAAACTCCCAATCCCACCCACCTCCCCCTGCTTCTATGAGGGTGTTCTTCCACCTCCCCACCCTCTCCCACCTCTCCACCCTCTCATTCCCCTACACTGGGGCATCCAGCCTTCTCAGGACAAAGGGCTTCTCCTATCATTGATGTCCAACAAGGCATCCTCTGCTACATATGTGACTGGAGCCATCGGTCCTTCCATGTGTACTCCTTGGTTGGTGGTATAGTCCCTGGGAGCTCTCGGGGGTGGGGGGGGGGTCTGGTTGGTTAATATTATTGTTCTTCCTATAGGGTTGCAAACCCCTTCAGGTCCTTCAGTCCTTTCTTTAACTCTTCCACTGGGGACCCTGTGTTCAGTTCAATGGTTGGCTGTGAGCATCCTTCTCTGTATTTGTCAGGCTCTGGCAGAGCCTCTCAGAAGACAGCTATATCAGGCTCCTGTCAGCATGCACTTCTTGGCATCCACATAGTGTTTGCGTTTGGTGACTGTATATGGGATGGATCTTCACATGGGACAGTCTTTGGATGGCCTTCCTTCAGTATCTGCTCCACACTTTTTCTCCATAATTGTTCCCATGAGTATTTTGTTTCTCTTTCTAAGAAAGACCAACGCACCTACAGTTTGGTCTTCCTTCTTGAGCTTCATGTGGTCTGTGAATTGTATCTTGGGTATTCTGAGCTTTTGTGCTGATATCCTCTTATCAGTGAGTGCAGATCATGTGTACTCTTTTGTGACTGGGTTACCTCACTCAGGATGGTATTTTCTAGTTCCATCCATTTGCCTAAAAATTTCATGAATTCATTGTTTTTAATAACTGAGTAGTACTCCATTGTATAAATGTACCACATTCTCTGTGTTCATTCCTCTGTTGAAGGACATCTGGGTTCTGGCTATTGTAAATAAGACTATTATCCTTATTTATAATAGCCACTAGGATTTCTTAAAGAGAAAATGCACAAGCAAATTTTATGTATCCACTGCTATTTATTAGGTTACCAAAATTCTCTTTAAGTCTTCTTTTTTAAAAATAAACTTTCTATATTAGTTACTTTTCTCAATGCTTTGAAAAATAATGGACAAAAAGCAACTTAAGGGAACACAAAAGATTTATATTGGCACACAGTTTAAGAATGAAAATAGTCTATCCCGGTTGGAAGGTATGGCAGTGGGAGTGTGACTAGCTGGTAACATTATATACATATTCAGAGAACAGAAAGAGATGAATGTGAATTCTCACTCTCCATTTCTTCCACTTCTTCATTGTGGGCACCCAACCCCTGGGATGATGCTTCCCACAGTTAGGTTGTGTCATCAGTCTACAATTAAACCTGTCTGAAAACACCACAGTTACAGTCAGAGATGTGTTTCCTAGGTGATCCACATTCTATTCAAGTTGACGATGTTGACTGAATACCATACTGTAGGTAAAAATGGCTGGGGAACCGCAGGGTTGCTCACTCCAATCTGTGTGTAGTTGGCTCTGGGTTTCTCCAGCGGGAAGTTTGGCCTGGCTGCTCACTAAAGGCCTCTCCACGGCTCCTCACGGCGTGGCTCCAAAGTCTTTGGGTTTCCAAAAGGAGTTTATTGGCATGGCAGATGGTGGATGGATCTCGATGTACCCCCCCCCCCCCAAAACCTAGGGCTGTCCTGAGCTAAATAGGGAGGGAAAGAGGGAGGAGGGGCTGGGGAGGAATGCTTATTTAGCTCCACCCTCTGGCCTTCAGGTACCTCATTAGTATGTAAATCTCTCTGTGGCCTGGGGCCCCCTAGCTGTGTCTTACTGAAGGGTGAGGGTTGAATGGAGATTAAACCTCCTGTCAGGAGCCTGGGTTCTGGGGGCATGGCCGAACATGAGTTACTCATGTAACATGTAACTCATGTTACAACCCAAGAACCAGGATACCCTTCCATGGCCTGACACCGTACCTTCTCCACCTCTTCCTACTTTGCTCTCTTTTTTCCTTGGCTAATATAGAAGCTCATATATATATCTCATATATATATATATGAATATAGCTATTCATGGGATCAAATGTTTTTCTTTGCAGTTTCTTTGGTTGGTGTAAATGAATGGTATATCTGAAGATTTGTTGCCATGACATTTGTTGTGTGTTTAGTTATGTGCTTGTGTGTGTGTACATAAGTACATGTGTGTGCCCATGTCTGTGTGTATGCCTATGTGTGTGTGCCTGTGGATGCCAGAGATTGATGTAGGACATCTTCCTCAAATTCACATTTTTGGAGACAGGATCTCTCACTGAGTCTAGAGTTCACCATTGTTGGTAGAAAGCCTGTGTTGTCATGCCCAGAGACTCTCCTGTTTTCATTTCCTCAGCATTGGAATTAAACATGTGAGCCACTATGCCAAGCTTTTTGATTTTTTAGTATTAGCTTTCAGCTAGTTATAATGGGACTACCTGGCACTGATGTATAAGCTGTTTTTTTTATGTGCACTACTATTGGAACATTAGAAATATTTTGGAACATCCATGTGTAGCTTATGAGGCCACGTCACAGATAAAACCATGCTGCACCTTAATGTTTTTTAAAGCATCTTCATGAGGGAATATTTGGTGTTAGTGAAGCTTCAAACATCTATTTGATGATAATGTCGTGACTGTACTATTCCTGGTTTGGGTTGAAGCGAGCAGCTCTACTTGGGAATCATAGTGTAACAATAGAGGCTCCGGAGGAAGTGACACGAGCACATTAGGTATTGCTTTGGCTCTGCACAAAAATACTGCAGTGAACTTGACTACACTGCAAAGGCACCTGGTGGGAAACACCCTGCACTTCTATTTTCTATTGTTAAAGAACTTGATGTCAGGAAGTAAAACAATCCCAGTAACACAGTGTGAAAAACGTGGGTACAGAATTTGATCTATTTAAAGCTACTACAAGACTTTAGGGTGCTAGCTTGTACCAACTGTACCTTTTCTTCTTACTGCGACAGTTGGATGTGTTTAATGGCATTGTCATGAAGCATTCTTTAATATGAACTCAGCGATTCTGGAACAACAATGTTAATATTTGGGATGATGTTTTTTTCCAATATGCTTTCCTTCCCTATACATAAGGATCTGCATACTTTTCTAATACTATTATTTTATTATGTACATGTGAGCTTTGTACAATGTCATGCTAATGAACACAGCATTGTGATGAACAAATGCACTGTAATTTAATTGGTTTCAGAATATTAAATTATCATAAATAATAGTATAAGTCATATAACTTTTAGAGAATGTTTAATATTCTTTTTTTAATTAATTTTCTTAATACTTCTATTTTTACAATCCAGTCGTTATCCCCTTCTGATTCACCTTCCACAGTTCCACATCTCATTCCTCCTCCCTTCTGTGTACAAAAGGATGTTCCCAACCCCCATCCCCTCCTCCACCAGGCTTTCCCACTCCCTGGGACCTCCATTTTCTTGAAGGTTAGGTGCATCTTCTCCCACTGAGGTCAGGCCAGACAGTCGTCTGTGTTGGGGCCTTGTACAAGCTTGAGTATGCTGCCTGGTTAATGATCCAGTGTCTGAGAGATCTCAGTGGTCCAGGTAAGTTGAGATTGCTGGGCTTCATATGGGTTGCCCTCTTTCTCAACTCTTTCAGCCTTTCCCTAATTCAATCATGGGGTCCCTGACTTCAGTCCAATGGCTGGATATAAGTATCTGCACCTGTTTTTGTCAGCTGCTTGTTGGACCTCTCAGAGCACAGCCACACTAGGCTCCTGTCTGTAAGCACACTGTGGCATCAGTAATAGTGTAAGACCTTGGAGCTTCCCCTTGAGATGGATCCCAAGTTGGACCTGTCACTGGACCCCCTCTTCCTCAGGCTCTAATCCATTTTTGTCCCTGCAATTCTTTTAGACAGGAACAATTCTGAGTCAGTGTCTTTGACTGTGAGGTGACAACCTCATCCCTTCACTTGATGCCTTGTCTTTCTACCTCAAGTCATAGCAGGAACAGACACATCCTTTCCCACTGAGGCCAAACAGGGTAGCCCAGTGAGGGGAACAAGATTCACAGGCAGGCAACAGAGTCAGGGTAATCCTCTTCTTCAGTTGTTGGGATACCCACATGAAGATCAAACTGCCCATCTGCTACATATGTGCAAGGGATGCCTAGATTCAACCCGTGTATGCTTTTTGGTTGATGGTTCAGTCTCTGGGAGTCCCCAAGAGTCCAGGTTAGTTGACTACTTTGGTCTTCTTGTGGAGTCCCTATCAACTCTGGGTTCTTCCATCCTTCACCCAACTCTTCCGCAAGACTTCCAGGACTCCATTGAATGTTTACCTGTGCATATCTGAATCTTTCTTGATCAGCTGCTGGGTGGAGCCTCTCAGAAGACAGTTATGCTAGGCTCCTGTTTGTAAGCACAACACGAAATACAAGATTCTGTCTGTTTTGAAAAGATCAAACTTGGTAGCAGGAGATCTAATGTAAAATTAATTCCTTTTTCTGTTCCTCAGCTGAACACTAATAGCTCAATTATGGTCAACAGTTAATAAATGGACCTCATGAAAGTTCGGTAAAGCAAAGGACATGATCTGTAGGACAAAACCCACGTTTTGCAAAAACCAGTTTGTGCCACATTAATATTATTATTCTTGTTTCTGGACATAGTGAAATGTGATTGACTAAAATATGTGTAAGTTTGATGGCCATTAAAGGGGGAGAAACTTACTTTATTGTTCAGAGTGGGGTGTGGTTTGATGCGTGTCGGGCTCTAGGTTGCTAACAGCTATCTAGGTATATTTTTCAAAGAGAGGTTATGTGCATAGTTTCCTAGGCTGACAAGTGAATTATTAGAAGAGGAATGTGTGCATAGCACATGCTGAGTGGAGTCTCAGGTTGCTGAACTATTCCTTTGGCTTGATTGCCTCATTGTGATATGTGCCATGAGTCCTATCTCATCTTTAAGCTGGAAGAAGACTGCTTTCTGTAGCTATTGTATTGATAGAACTAAGAAATGCAAGAAGAAAGAATTTTGGTACAGTTATTATTTTATTTTTTTAAAATCACCTTATTTTCAGCCACTTTTATCTTCATTTTATATATGTAAAATGGAAATGAAGTCTGTCACAGTATTGTTGGGAAAACTAAATATAAGATGTAAGGCTATTGATAATGCTGGTCAAACAGAAATTACTCACTAAGTATTGTCACCATCTAATAGAATAATTTATTTTCTGAATTTAATTCTGTTCTTCCATCTAAGGAGACAAGTCAGCAGTAAGAATTGTCTGAAGTTTTTTGCCCATGTATTTGCTGAGATTAAACTATTTTGAAAGATAAATGATTTTATTTTTAATCATAGATATCTTTATGTATCTGTGTGTAGGTATGTGCATATAAGTGCAAGTACCCTTGGAGACCAGAAGTGGTTGTTGTAGTGTCTGGAGCTGGAGTTATAGGCAGTTGTGAACTACTTGATTCAGTATTAGGAAATAATGTGGGTCCCCTGCAAGAACAGTATTCACTTGCATTGAGATTGCATTAAGCAATCTCTTCAGCCCAAAGATTGTGATTGTTTAAGTATAGTCTTCCTCCTCTCCTCTCCTCTCCTCTCCTCTCCTCTCCTCTCCTCTCCTCTCCTCTC
>JANHMN010000002.1:71131860-71143296 GCA_030674055.1 Rhabdomys pumilio | reverse complement strand
CAAAGCAAAGCAAAGCAAAGCAAAGCAAACAAAACCAAACCACCACCACCACCACCACCACCACAACAACAACAACCAACAAAACAAAACCGAAACAAAACCAAAAACCAAACCAAATTAAGCGAACAAAACCCAAGTGGGTGGCATTTGAGGAATGATACCCTAGGCTGACCTCTGGACTCCATATGCATATGTACAAGCATGCACATGTACGTGCAGACAAATCCACTTCTGCATTCATATATTTACATGCACATGTATATGTATACACATGCACACAGAGGAAAGTACCAACAATAAAATAGGTGTTCTTATCATAAGGAATAAACATATACTAATTATTTGGCTAGTGCTGAAGGCATACTCATTTTCTTTCCTGCATAATTAATAGTCCATTAGTATAGAAAAGAATACATATATTTTAAAAGAACTGTATCATTCTTCTAAAGGTTATAAGAATGCAAATGATCTCTAAATCTTGCTTGAGAGATACTTTTCTCAGCTAGGAACTTTTATAGAGTTTCTCTTATTCATTAAGATTTTACTGAAGTTATATTCTGTGTATTCTACTAGCTACTCAGCTTAGGGTAGGTGAACTAGACAGTTCCTATTAGTGTTTGGTAAAAAGATCAGGAAAGCATGTTGCTTCAAAATTTAACTTAAAGGATAGGCTATGGAGAGACATTCATGCTAGAAATAAGCGAGGATATAAAGAGGAGCAAGAAGTAGTTTGCAAGATACAGATGACCTAATGGTACCTGCTAGTTTCGGTATGATCTTCATCCTTACATAAGGACTGGAATCTTGAATCCCTATAGCAGGTTTATATCTGTCCAGTATCAGTTCTGTGCTATTTCCTATCTTACTAGTGTGCAACATAAAGGTGGAAAGCAGTGTTTCAGGATTTATAGTCCTCTTTCCAGGGCTCTAGTACTTTTTCTGAGTCAATTACCATGAGAAGTCCTCTGCTGAGGTAGCGAACTACACACAAAACTTTCTGGTCCATCTGGACAGCAAGTCATGAGGGTTTTCTGTGATTTTCCCATCACCCTTTTTGGAGAATTTCTTGAAGGGATCATTTTGTTCTTTCCTTAGTTTTGAATAAGAGAAATGTTAGCTCAAGGATCTTCAACTCTTGGAACATTTTTCCCAAAGCTCTTGGAACTTTGAAGGACAGCCATCTCTAGATTGCATTTGATACCTCAGAAGACAGAGCAGAGAGAGGAAAAGGAACTAGCTACCTGATACTGGGACTGAGATACTGAACCAAATGAACCCTAAAGGAGACCTTTCCTCTAGACTTGTTAATTGAGTCAATCACCAATCTCTCTCTCTCTCTCTCTCTCTCTCTCTCTCTCTCTCTCTCTCTCTCTCTCTCTGTGTGTGTGTGTGTGTGTATGTGTGTTTTATAAATAATCTCATCTGAATGAGATTTTCTATTAACTTCAACAACTCTAGACTGTTCCCAGTATTTACCTCTGCAATGTTCAGAACACCTTTATTATATAGATAGTTCAGTCTTTTTATTTTAGAGTTGGGGAGACCAAGACTCAGAAGGATACACACTTTGAGCTATATTAGAAATAACATAGTAAAGCCATAGGTACTTGTACTCATATACATATATACATGCATGCATACATACATACACACAAATAAATCTGTTTTTCATAACTTTCTTTAATCTATTTTTATTGTGAAAAAATATTTTTTAAGCTTATTTTATTTTATGTGTCTTAATGTTTGACCTGCATGTATGTCTTTGTACCACTTGCATGCCTGGTGCCTACACAGGCTATGTGAACCTTGGGAATCAAACCTGAATCTCTGGATGAGCAGCAGCCAATGCTCCTAACTGCTTATCCATCTTTTCAGGCTCCACGATTGTGGGCACCAAAGGGCAAAGGTGCTCCACAGGAAGACCAACAGAATCAACTAACCTGAACCCTTGGGGCTCTCAGAGAATGAACCACCAACCAAGGAACATACATGAGCTGGACGTAGGCCTCCTCACACACATGTAGCAGATATGCAGCTTTGTCTTCATGTGGGTCCCAAACAACAGGAATGGGGGCTTCATAGGATGTGTTCTTCTATCTGGGCTGCCTTGTGTGGCCTCAGTAGGAGAGGAAGTGCCTAGCCTCCGAGACAGTTGCAGTGCCAGGGTGTGGGGGCACCCAGGGGGACCCTTATCTTCTCAGAGGGGAAGGGGATGGGGAAAGAATTGTGGGAGGAAGTGACTGGGAGAAAGGCACTGAGCAGGCTATAAAGTGAAAAAGTAAAAAATAAATAAATTAAATTAAAAACATCTTTAAAATACAAGGAAAGGGAATGCATCTGCCGACATTATGACAAGCACTGGAGTCTAGAGGAATAATGGCTAACAATGACAGTACTGGAAGGAATGCAGGTATGATAGTATCAGTGGTCTGGAAGCTTGTATATTCTGGTCACTATATTCCAACGAATGAGGCTAGTGACTGTAGAATAGAAAGAGCAGCTTCTCGTGCTGTGTTTACATATGTGGGCTTCTTCACAATGCTGCCTCTAGTGCGTTGAATCTTGCTGGCAGAAAGGAGCTGAGGTGGTTATGGCAACCTGAGAAACCTCAAATGATATTAATATTCACAAACATATGGCACCTGCAATCCTTTAAAAACAACAGAACATCAGCAGTGGCATCAGCAACAGGAACAACCAGAATAATTTGTAACTTGTCTCTGGAGAAGCACGGTGTTGCATATATTATTTTTTTAAATAATCAGTCACAAATTAACTAATTGCTGCAATCCTTAAACCCGTGTTTCTCTCCAGTTTGTCATTATTTGCCGATGTCAAAACAAGTAACATAAATGGACTGGATTTCCTTCAGTTGCTTTTTGTAAATATTTGTTTTCCCACAAATATTATATGTTCCAACTGCAAGAATCCTTCCTGAGCCAATATTTTAAACTTCTTTTGTTAAAAGGTGGACTGGGACGTTGGCACAAAAGCTCCCTCCCCAACTCCCCTACATCTTTTCCTCATTGAGAGACCAAGCTGAAGCACTGATTGTATTCCAAGTTGCTTTCAGAACTAAAGAGGTCAGATGGGAGTCTAAAATGCCTGCCTTTAGCACAAAGACATGAAAGATATATGGAAGAAGGCAGAAAGGCAATAGTTAACCATTTGGCCATACTGACCAAAAACCTACCTTGAACAGTATAGCCTTGAAAAAGATGCTGCTTGTAAGGGAGGGAGAGAGAGAGAGAGAGAGAGAGAGAGAGAGAGAGAGAGAAGCAGAGAGGGCAGAGAGAGAAAGGAGAAAGGGCAGGGGGAGAGGGAAAGGGAGAGGGAGAGGTAGGAGAAAAGGGAAATGGAGAGGGAGAGGTAGAAAGAGGAAGAAGAAGAGGAAAAGGGAGAGGGAGAGGGAGAGGGAGAGGGGACACTCAGGTCTGCTATAGTGAAGGGCTAAGTCCTAGGAGCTGGTGACTAATGCCAAAAACAGGCTTGGATGTCAGTGTGGGAAACAAGATACTATCTATTGAGAAACAAGACAAAAAATGTTCCACAGGAATTTGTTATTGGAAATATTTTTCTCCCTCTGATGAGGAGCTCTGATGAGGAGATAAGAGCAGTACCCAAACTGTACAGATACATGGTATGGGCTGAGTCTAGAGCATATTATCTCTGTACTAACTATCCCTAGGGCTAGGCCTGGAAGTTTCTATTCTCCAAACAATCAAATCTTGGTCTAGCACATTTGTTTTAGCTGCTGAGACTAACAACTGAATAAGATCATCCTTTCTAGTTCTTTCTGAACGCTGGTTGGCTGGTTCAACTAAGCTATTCTGGCTCAAGCTCTTCTCCAAGCTGACTGATTCAATCTGGTTTCTGTTGGCTTTTTACTGGATTGCTCTGCTTGGCTTCAAACTAACTCTGGAAATTTGTTCTAATCTTCTGGCTTCTTCTTATTTTCTGGCTTCAACTGTCTCTACTGATCTGCACTGAACCACTTGAACTCATGAATGAACTCAATTCCACTGCACTCACTGCACTGACTCCTAACTGACTTTCTATCTCTCCCTGCATTGCTTTTAAATAGGTACTATTTATTATGCTTTTATTATGTGAGATGGGCATATCTTACCCTGACTCATTTCGTCAAATATTTCTCTGATTTGCCACTTTGTCTGCCTCTCAATTAGAGAGCAGTTCCAAACATGGCTGTTTCCTTCTACAAACTAATTTTACCTTCTAGGTTTGTACTATAGGAATGTCTATAATCGAGTCATATGGATTAAAGGTATGTGATATATTTGTATTACACAGACCTGGGTCTTGGTTGTGATCTCTTGCCATAGCAGCTATGTTGCTGGGTTAAAATTCCTCTACAGTTTACAAACTCAATATTAGGACTGGTCACTGAGATTCAGAACTTTGTCAAAACTGAACCCCATACACAATAGGCACATAGCTAGAGTCTCTAAATTGGCTGAGGATTTGGCAGAAAATCAATGAGTGCTATGGGCACATTTATATTCTGATTACTTGATTTCTAGTTTTAGAGTGGCCTTCTATATACCCATTTTTCTTCTAATACTATACAGTACCTCATGTCTATGAGATTCCAATGCTCTAGTTCAATGTTCTTTGGTGGTCAAATGACTGTTTCTACTACCCATTCCCAGCTTTGAGCACAATCAGTTTGAGACAGTGCTCACAGATAGATTTCTAGAATTGCCCTGCCAGCAGACAGAAAAACAGTTTCCATGGTCATCTAAGACAGTGCATTTCTTTCAGCTAGGAGACTCAGATATGACTTTTCTTAGTATCAGTCTACGTAGCCTTTATCAACACTAGCTCAACCTTGGTCATTACAGTCCAAGTATAGGACTAAATGTTCTGGGAATAAGACAGAATAATAAGCATAATATTTTGCCCAGGAATGCAGTGCTGGGCTTTTGAAACCAGACACGGGGATGATTTCAATATTATTAGTCTTGCCTCTGGCTAGAATATCTTGAGTAGGTCTATTGTAAGGGAAGAACTGTGGACTCAGCTTCTCAGACATTTTTGTAGCATCAACAATGGTAGGTTAAAGGGTTCTTGTTCCATGAACCAACTTCATCAGTGTGTACCTATAGAAATATGTATATTGGTTCTTCCTAAGTATCATGCCAGACTGTGGGGTGAGAGGCGAATTGACAAAGCCTGGTGGCATTTTTAAACACATGGGTGACACTGTAGCTTCATGCTTGTCTATCAATGGTGACTCTGCCCCAAGGTAGGCATCATGCTGATATACATGGCCATAGGCTGGTCACTCTAGACAGGCATCTGTAGTTACTATTCCTTTTTTAAGGAATGTCTTGTAGAGATCACCTTGTTTGTGAAGAAATCCTTGTTGTTTTTGAATAGCACAAAACAATGTATTTGGGACAAATTTAACTTTGGATTGACATCTAATCCTGACATAGCAAGATGACAAAAATTGTAAATGCTCAACAAATCTGGTCTTGAGTACCATTTTGTATTAAAATAGTGAACATGATTATAGATTCACAGAGTAGCTTGGTTAGAATCTCTGAAAAAACAGGGCCACAGAACCTAGATTAGGAAGACTAGAATAAATATCAAATTCTTCCATACCTAAATGATATCACACAGAAATAAGCATTGAACACTTTCAGGAGACCATGACCTCACATAATAATTTAAAATAAGTGTCTAAAAAAGAATCAGACATTAATCTACATGAGAAAGCTTTTTGTGGAGAGCCAATGATGCTGGCACCTGACACTCGTGTGTAAACAAGTAAAATAGCTCATATGCATTGGCAAGGGACCGCCTAATTACCGCCCAACCCGGGACGTCACATGGGAATTTGAGCAAGCAGCCAATCAGATATGTCCACCCCACCCTAGGGTGTATATAAAGCAGCGCCATGTTAGATCTGGTCTCTCCTTCTCCACGCATGGGAATAAACACGTGCTGCAGAAGGATCCTATGTGCACACGTGTGTTCTTGCCGGCGAGACGATTGCACGGGTCACAGCTTTTAGAGAGTAAATTTTAAAACTCACTTGAAAGGAAACTCAGTGAGCTTGAAGAAAATGCAGAAAAGTTTTTCAACACTCTAAACAAATTTAACAAAGAGATTAAAGCAATTAGGAAGAAACCAAACAGAAGTCCTTGAGCTGAGAAATACACCAGGAGACACTGAAAAGGCATCAGTTGTAAGGTAGATCAAATAGAAGGAGTAGTGAGCTCAAAGACAGGTTGTTTAAAAATACACAGTTGAAGGACAACATATATGCATTCAAAGGTTGCCAGCCAAATTAATTACACCAATTTTACCTTAGGACTGCTTGTAACTAGCCTCTCAAAGTTACGTTTTAAGGCTGCAAGTGATTTGAATAAAGAACATATAAAGGGGTTCAAACTGACTGGACAGTAGGCTTCTGAACAGAGGTCCTATGGACTACGAGACAGTAGCATAGGGTTTTCATCACATCCAAGGAAAACCAAGCCAATGCCAAGGCCTAGGAGAAACTGCACCCAACAAATAAACCTCAAGGAATGGAAGAGCTTTAAGGACATTCTTAGACAAACAAAGTATGAATGAATATATTGTCATCAGAGTTGCCCAACAAGAAAGATTAAGGAAGATCTTTCAACTGAAAGTGACATCAATAAGTATGACTATAATAGATACAAGGTTCACAGGTGAAAGTAATTATACTGACAGCTGACATGGTTTCAGTATCATAAGTGTGGCATAAAAGTATTTATGTAGTTAGTTTGAAGGTAAACAGCAAACTAAGGTAAGAACATTAATATATTAGAAGATAAATAATATGGAAAGATGTAAAATATCCAAAATTCAAACAATGGGAAGGAGTACACCTTGTTTTATTGTTATAATATTTTATCTTATATTTTTGTTTCTACTCTTGTGCATCTTATAGTGTTTAGTTACTCATTGTAATCTGAAGATTTTCTTATAAACCTTTGGTTAATGAAAAAAGAAAAGAAATCTATTATAAAAAAAAAACAAATTGATGAACAAAGGTTCAAAACAGTGCTAGAGGAAGTCATCCCAAAGGCGGCTTAAAGAAAAAAGAGGGAGGGAGATAGGGGGAAGGGAGAGGCAGAGGGAAAGGGAGAGAAGTTATAGTTCACACTATCCCTGTAGTAAAACCTTACATATTAATAATTACTTTGAATATAAGTAAATTACATTATCCAGCTGAGAAAGCCTTCTATATAAATGTAAATATAGATATAGATAGATATAGATATAGATATAGATATAGATATAGATATAGATATAGATATAGATATAGATATAGATATAGATATAGATATTTTCAATTCCTCCCCAACTCTTCTACCATGTGGATACACTCCCATTCTGTTTCTCATTAGAAAAGAACAGGCTTCTAAGAGGTAACAGAATAACAGAAATATATATATATACGTATATCAAAATATCACTTCAACATTAGATAAGAAAAATCAGAAAAAGGTAAGAAAGAAAAAGAACCCCAAGAGAAGGTACAAGATTAGAGATCCATTCTTTCATATAATAAGTATTTCCATAAAAATACTAAAGTGAAAGCTATAGTATATCTGCAGAGGGTCTAGTGCAGATCCTGTGTTTGTGGCATCAGTCTCTGTGCATTCATATGACCTTTGCTCAGCTGATTTAGAAGGGCTTTTGCTCCTGATGTCCTCCATCTCTTCTGGTTCTTACACTCCTTTTGCCTCTTCTTCCAAGGGATTCCATTAGCTCTTCGGGAGGGATGGAATTTGATGTAGACATCCCATTTGGGATCTGTGTGTTTCAAGGTCTCACTCTGCATAATGTCTGGCTTCATTTGTTCCCATCTGCTGCAGGTGAAAACTTCTCGTCTGAAGGCTGAGTAAGGCACTGATCTATGAATATAGAAAAACAACATTTGGAGTTACTTTATTGCTGCTCTATTTTTTCTCCCATAGTTCTCTGGGCTACTGAGACTCACCCAAGTAATGTTTGGTATAGGTTCCATCTTGTGGAGTGGTATTTAAGTCAAATAGAACTTTACTTGGTTATTCCCACATGGCTTTTGCCTCTATTGTCCTAGCATATCTTGCAGACAGGACAGATTGGAGATCAAAGATTTTGTGGTTTGTGTTTACATTGCTTTTTTGGTAACCTGTACTGCACCTTTCAGTATCAAAATCATTAGAATTTAGTGGTAAAAACTGTGTGTAGGCACAAGCCCAGCTTCTCCATGCTCAATGAATTCTATGTGTGTTGTCTTTAGCAATGGGACCTTTCGGTTTGTGATGAGCAATCTTTTCCCTTGGTCATTTGGAGGATTTCCATGGGTATAGCCTAATTGAGTAGGTGGAATAGCCTTCAGTGTAGGCCCCACAACGGCCAGAAAAACACATCTCTATCATTTACTCTTTTCCAAAGTCATGAAACCCAAATACTTAATAGCAAGAAGAATTTTGAATTCTGTACAAAAAAGGTAAACAATTTTTTTTGAACAATAAGTTGTTCAGAAAAATTAATCAATACAGACATTTAAATTTTTCTTGGAGATGAAAAATAGAGACAAAATAATAAAGTGATGGGAAATAGCACAAACTGGACAAACAGCTGTGATATTTAGTGATAGCTGTCAAAGTTCAAGGTAGAATTTCACTTGGGAGATGGATCTATGGGAATACCTCTGAGGGATTATCTTTATATTCATGTGGGAAGATCTGTTACAGTTGGGACCATTCCATAGGTAGAAGATCTTGGAATGTATAGAGAAAGAGAGTTTAGCACCAGCATTCCTTGCATGGTTTTTTGCTTTTTGGTTATGAATAGGAAGGGACCAACCTTGACTTTCCCACCATGATAGACCATACCTTGAACTGTGAGTCATAATAAACCCCTTGTCTCTTAGTTTACTTTTGCCAGGATATTTCATCACTGCAACAAGAAAATAAACCAAGACAATAGGAAAGTTTATAGCAATCAACAGTGTCGCAAAATAGAAAGATCTAAAAAAAAAAAAAAAAAAAAACCAACTAATTGTTGCATCTCAAATAATAAGAAAAAGAGTACATCAAACACCAAATAATAGATGAAAATAAATAATGAAGATCAAAGAATAAATGCAATTAAATATATGATAAAAATAACATAAAAATCAATGCAATGAAGGGCTGGCTCTGAAAACCAATAAATGAAGTTTACAGACCCTTAGTTAACCTATGGAAACGATATATATTCATATATATATATATATTCATATATATAAAATTATATATATAAATAAATATATATATATATTTAGAGTTGAAAAAGACATACTGGACACTACAGATTTAGAAAGAGTTATTAAGGATTATTATGAACAACTGTGTTACAACAAATTTATTAACTTAGAAGAAATTGACAAATTCCTGGGCCTACTACACTTCACCAAGATTGCATATGAAGAAGTAGAGACTGCGAGTAAACCAACAAGGAACAAAATTAGATCAGCAATCCAGGGTGTCCTTTCAGAGTAAAGCTCAAACGTGTTCACTACTGTTCCATAATAAACAGCTAAGGAAAAACAAAGTCCAATGTGTTGCACTGACAAGAGCATTTGGGGTTGCACTCCACCCCTGTTTTAAAAGTGTACTCTGAAGTATGAATGATACGCCAGTCAGGAAGTAGGCATCAGTGTATGCATCAGAACTTTGGTCCTTGCTCACTTTTATTTCTTAAGCCATAAACTTCAGCTGAAATGAATTCTCAAAATTAGTAGCTATTTAATGTTTAAAAAGTGATCTTCTAGAATTCTCAAGTTAGTTGATATAAAGTTCGCCCTCTTCTAAAATATTCTAGAACCAGAAATCAGGAGAGGCTGATTTTTTGGAAGGAGTTGTTTAATAACTGATTGATCCTCATATCCACCTTGGATGACCTTAAAAAATAAATTGAGAAAATGTTCTGGATACAAATATTTAGAGGCAAGCTTTAAATTAAGATCAATTGTATGAGTTACCTGCAATCACATGTATTGCAGAAGTCAACATTTCTAAATATGTGTGGGTTCACATTTTTCTATAACTAAGATAGATAGCACATATTCTCATAATAAAACATCTAACAACTTCTATGGGGAGTAGAGGAAGCCCCCGAGTGTATGTATAAGGAGCAGGAGATGTCTCGACTTGATGTATATTTAGCCCTGTGTCAGGCTCAGGGGATTGGCCAAGAATTTTTCTGGTCCAAGTATTTACCAATGACTGACCAATGTGTACAAAATTTTGCTTCCACAAATTTCTCCTCCTATTTGTTTACAGTCCAAGACTCCTCCTGGACAGAACCCATCTTACCTAATAAAGTGCTGGGCTTCTGGCTTGATGGCTAGCAGTGGGTGCCACTCCATCATTGCTAGCACGGCCTATGCAATCCCAGTTTTTCTGCATGTGCCTGTGTATCTCTCCTGTCTTCAGTCCCTCATCACCACAGTCCCAAGCTGTGCAGAATGTGGTGAATTTTGATGAATTTTCCTATTCACCATGTTCTGCAGTTGGGATGCTTTATTTCCTTTTGTTTTCTCAGCCATCTGTGCTTTTGCTTTACTATTTCCCCCATTTTGATGAGGAATCTAAAATAGATCAAAGAAGTTGATTAAGGTCATATAACTTATTCATTCAATACTTTCATCTTGTGAGTAGCATTGATTAGGTTCCTTTCAAGGCCATGTGTAAGCATCAATTAGTAGACATTAAATTTGGCACCGGGATTTAGAATGCAAAAAAATAATTGTGGCTATATGACCACAATTGTTAGTTTTCAGATCATTCATGATTTAATCTTTTTTTACCAAGTAGTCTTATCTTTTGTATTACAAAAGTTTGTAATATGTGAAGCCTGCATGCTTCCTATTCCTCTGTAAGATACTTAATGCTGGAATTGTAGACAACACTATGTTATCAAAGAAAAATTAAGATAACTTGTATGAATGAACTTCATGTTCAGTGCTAAAACATGAGCTTCAAGCTTGTTGGTATTTTCTGCTTTGGGTATAGTTCATGTCTATGTGATAGTAGACAAGAAAGAGAGGTTACAAGCAAAGAAAGGGTTTGTCAAATAGTTTTTGGCAAGCATAAAAATCAATTAAATAAAGAAATTATGTCATATGTCCTGAGTTTAATGTGATAATTCCATTAAAGGCAATGCCGCTCGGATTGACTTCTACTATTAAGTAAGCCAGTGGCTTCCTGGTGACCTTCACTTACCTTGCTTTTGCATCCACTTGATGAGAACTCACTACTCGACATGAAATGTCCATAGTTCTTTGATAGTTATGACATCTAATGTTTATAAGTATGCTCACATTTAAAGAGGCTTCCAAAAGTAGCAGTATCACACACACACACACACACACACACACACACACACACACACACACAC
>JANHMN010000002.1:71114324-71130292 GCA_030674055.1 Rhabdomys pumilio | reverse complement strand
TGTGTGTGTGTGTGTGTGTGTGTGTGTGTGTGTGTGTGTGTGTGTGTCAGGTGGACTGGAAATGTTCCTACATATAGTCCATGCTGGTTTGGAGCTCATTGTAAGTCAGGTTGACTTTGTGTGATCTTCCTGCTTCTGCCTTTCTCGTGCTAGGATTATAGGAAGGGTTTTCTGCTTTATTTGCAGCTGGCTACTTTCTTACTACATTTTCAATTTGTAATGTGTGTATGTGTGTGTGTGTTTGTGTGTATGAGAGAGAGACAGAGAGACAGAGAGAAACAGAGACAGGGAGAGACACAGAGAGAAAGACAGATACAGAGAGACAGATATAGACAGACAAGAGACAAAGACAGAGAACGAGATTTCTACTATATTTTTATAAGGCATTACTAGCTTCATTATGAAGGTCCTAGTCTAAGATATACATCTAAACCAAATTGTCTTCTGAAGATCTCTCTCTTTATGTTTAAGAAATGTGATTGAATACATACCAGTTTTAAAAAAGCATAGATGACGCTTAAGTACCTTCAGGTTAGGAATAATATAAAGTTATAATTCTCAAGCATGAAGGAGCTCTAAAATGTTGATACATTGATCTACAGGCAGAAGAATGAATGAGGTGAGGAATACTAGATAGGAGGTGTAACCATAGTTGATGGTGCAGCCAGCCAGGATCAATCCCATCCCTAGAGATGTAAAGAATCTTTCCTGCCTCTTTATATTTCCCCCTTGTGTTTTCAGTGACAGAAGCTAATTGGCAGCTAGAGGGAAAGGAATTGTGCTTGAGTCTATCCATGCCAACTAGTGAGGCACAGAGCAAAGTGGAAAAAAAATGAGTGGGTATGGAATGATAAAGCACTTATCTAAAGTATACTTCTTTATATAGCATTATTCACATACACATATAATATATGTGTTAGTATATGTAATGTATGTTTTATGTATCATATTATATTATATTTATTATATATAATATGTACAATAGTATCCAGTTGGTTAGACTCTCTTCATTATTCATTACTTGGTAGGAAATCCTGATTTCAACGTAGTTTACATTGGTATAGCATCTTTCCTGTGAGTAGCTGAAGGCAGGGACTGTGTAGTTACAATGCGTACCCTCCAGGTTGTTATCCTTTACTCTTGGTAACTGGTGATTATATACTCTGGCCTGATTTTAGGTTGGGTACAGTTACAAGGTTTGTCCCAGCCAAGGAGATGAGATGCCACCTCTATACTGAAATACCTAGTCATCCATGCAACACTCCACAGAGGCATGTTTTTGATTGTCATAGTAACATTAATACTTGACATGGTTGCTGGTTCCAGGGATGAGACTGTAGCCACGAGAGATAAAGGAGAAATAGACCTCTGGTTTTCAAAGTTACTGACCTTCTGGGAGTGCATCTTACCTGGATCCAGAATGGCCACCCTGACACACCATTGTATGCAGAATAAATAAGTAAGTATATCCTTTTAAATCTGAGCGACATCTTTGTAAAATCCGTGATTATCAAAAGAGCTAATGTAGATAGTTCTGAAGTTTTAGCTTGACAACAGGTCCTTGTCATGACCTTAAAATTACAAGTTTAATATAATATTCTACCCGACAGTGGAAAGATTCCTAAAAATAGCTCTCATTAATGCCAATACTCTTTTGCATACGGGAGTGACACACAAGCCCTTGAAATTGTAAGGTTGAGTGAGAACAACACAGAAGAGAGACAGAATCAGGCAGGCAGTGTCTCTTGGGAGGACAGGAAATAATTTGAGTTTTGAATCTCTCCTTTTGATGTTCTATTATTCCTCACAATAGTAAGTAATTCTGAGATGGAGACTTGAAGCTGTCTAGCCTTGTTCTATTCTCTCATGTCTAGTCCACTCTTGTTATTCAAATGTGTCTCACATTCATTCTGTTACTTCTTCATAAATAGGCTTATGGGCATGGACACTGCTTTTGTCTTGAATGTTAAACAGGAGAATAATGGTTGTTAGCACGGCAACTTTTACATAGCGTATGAAAATTTTAAGTCAGTTTTCTCCAAAGCCAAGATCATGCAGCTTTAATTGCTTTTTAAAATTCATCGTATATTGAATAAGGATTTCTTCTCTCATTATAAATTAAACTTCAATTAATATAATTACTTGTTATTAACAGCTGATAAATAATGATACATGCAAGTGAGGTGCTTAGGACCTCATATTATAGGTACAGTTTCTATTATCAGGCTCAAGGAAAAATGTGCCAGTTTGCTGTCAATTTCTGGGAGGAGATTCTAGGATTAGACATGAATCAGGACTGACAGATTTCCTACCATATTCAGTGTATCCAAAAGCTATATGAACTGGACATGGTGGCACATGCCTTCAGTCCCAGTACTCAAGAAGCAGAGGCAGAACCTTTGTGAGTTTAAGGCCAGCCTGGTCGACATAGCATGTTCTAGGACAGCCATAACAATAGAGTCTATCTCAAAATAAAGCAAAGTAGAACAAACAGCCAAACAAAATAAAAAACGTTCAATTTTTGAAATACTAGTTTATTTGTCCATTACTATTGTGTGTATGTACAATGTATGTGTATACACATGTGCCATAGTGTGTATATTGACATCAGAGTACAATTTCCGGGTGAGTTCTCTTCTACCATGGTATCTAGGAATCGATCTCAGGCCACTAGGTTAGTGAGGTTGTGCTTTCAGCTGTTGCACAGTGTCTCTGGCCAACAATGTTTCAAATATGCGTGTTTTTCGGGATGTCGAAATTATGCTATTTATCATATGCATACTCTCATTATTTTGTAGTGAGAACAAAATCTGTTTATCAGTTTTCGGACACAGTTTGTTATCATCTACTGTGGACAAAAGATAATTCAAGATTCTTCTTCCTTTCTTTCTGTGTAAGTGAAATTTGTTGACTTTGGCCCCTATGTTCTTCCTGAGACACTCTAGACTCTGACAACATGATTTTAAAATATGACTCTTTGGCTGATGATGGCTTAGCAGGTAAATGGCCACTTGCCCTGCAAGCTTGGCAATGTTGACTTCAATCCCAGGATCCAGATAAAATGGAAGAAGGGTGTCAAAGCTCTTCCTGGCCTCTGCACACGTACATCATGACACAGACATGCCCCCTTCACCACTGCCCCTGCAGTCACTCTTCCATTCCCCATGTCTTTCTCTGTCTCTGTTTTGGTCTCTGTCTCTATTTTCTTTCTCTCTGACACACACACATAATAAACTGTTGGCTATTTGGCTTCTTCAGAGATAAGCTTATTCACAGCTTTAACCTACATTTTAAATTAAGCTACATTCTTGTTATAATGACTATTGTGATGGTTGGCCAGCGTCATCAGCTTGACTGGAGTAAGACATACTTAAGATACTAAGATAGATATTGATGTAAGGGGTAGCTAGAGAAATTTCTGGAGGGACATGACAAGTGGTACAATGGCTGAGGGTGGGGATGAGTGTGGCAGCAGCTTGTAACACGTGACTCAGGTGATGAAGAAACAGCAACTACACATGCCTGCATTCTTGTTTTCTTTCTGAATGTTATCTTAGAGATCTTCTACTGATTCAGAAACCAGCTTCTTCAGCTTTTAACAGGGGGTCAAAGCCAGTGAACTGAGAAAAAAACCAGTGTTTTCTCACCATCAACTTCTTAAAATTCCTCATTTGAGCCAATCATTGGACAGAGCATGGGGACCTCAATGGAGGAGTTAGGGAAAAAACTGAAGGAGCTGAAGGGGTTTGCAATCCCATAGGAAGAATGACAATATCAACCAACCAGACCTCCCCCAAGAGCTCTCTGGGACCAAACCACCAACCAAAGAATACACATGGAGGGACTCATGGCTCCAGTCGCATATGTAGCAGAGGATGGTTTTGTCGGATGAAAGGAAAGGCCCTTGATCCTGTGAAGGGTTGATGCCCCAGTGTAGGGGAAGGCCACGGTGGTGAGGTGGGAGTGGGTGGGTGGGAGAGGGAGCACCCTCGTAAAAACAAGGGAAAAGGGAATGGGACAGGGGAATTCCGGAGCGGGAAAACAGGAAAGGGGATAGCATTTGAAATATAAATATATAAAATATGCAATAAAAATGAGATACCAATTTTGAAATTCAGATATATGATTTGTAAATATAATTGTCACATTTCACAGGCTGACTATTCTACTGTTTCATTCATTGCTGTGATTATAATGTGTACCATTATGCTCAGATTCTTATGCTGTTTTGATCACTATAACCTTGTAGGACTAAATTAGTTTTAAAAAAAATATTTACTTTTAAAAGTGTTGAGGCTCAAACCTAGGGCTTTATACATGTTTGGCAAGTATCTTACCAATGAAATGCCTCATCAGTCCAAATTAAATAGTTCAGTGCTTCAGGTTTTCCTCTTTATTGCAAATGTCTTTGATTATCTGGAGTATTGGGAAGTTCTCAATTTCTATGTAAAGTCAGTCATGAGAATATTATGCTTTTATTTCCCGTGTTTATATAAAATCCTAATATGTTCTTGCTCTTACTTTGCATAAAGCCATATTTGAAGATGAATTTCAGTTTGTTTACATTTCTGGTTGTGTCAGCTACCCTTACAGAGTGCCCAGTTAGGGTGACATATCCAGCTTTGGGACCAGCACAGATGATTAGTTATAGGAGTCAAAAAAACAGCTAAGAAAGTAGAACTACTGAAGAAGGCTGGAGGCAATCTGACACCCAACAGTTAGCTCTCTGTTAGAAACGAGTGGATAGGCTGGCCGAATAATCCAAATTTTTTATCCTGAGAACACTATGCAAGCCCCCACTTTGAAGAAATGGACACATAAATAACTATGCTAGACAAAGATAGAGGATTTGGGACTTTTAGTTCAAATTTGTTGTATTTGTCAAGGCCACGTAATTATTTACAATTATTGCTAAAGCTTACAGAGTGTTCTGTAAGTGGGAGAAATACGGCCAGCATGACTCTTTCAGTATAAACAATTTTGCCTTTTACTTTATAACATAATGAGTACTTGCAATAGGCTTTTTGCTAACAGATGGATGTTTCTGTTTTGGTGACCCCAAAGCACTTGGTTGGCTAGATTTGTACTTTTCTACCTTTTAGTTTCCAGACAAGGTATAGTTATATAACTCAGGATGGCCTCAAACTTTCAATCTTCCTTCCTAACCATTCTAAATCCTGGGATTAAAGGCATTTGCCACCATGCTTGCTTTGCACATGTTCTCTGCCCATACAGAGAGCATCTAGTGTGGCAATCACTTAGTAGAGAACTCTGAGTTCTTGGTCTGCCTCTTACAAAGATGAGCACTGTACAAATGTACTTCCCACATACACCAAGTAGCCTTCTGCTGATTGTCTACATTCAGAGTACAATGTTACTGCTGGCCCATGCCTCTTTGTATTTTAGCAAGGAAGTCCAAGTAATAAATAGTTTCTACATATCTCCCTATAGACTTCATGTATAATCAGAAGTTAAGGAATTCAATATTCCTTTGCTTTAATATTTATATGGCCAGATAATTTTGTTAATCACAGATTTTTAATGACTTATACTCGATGTAAAATGTGTAGAGAAGCTGATAAAATACCCAACTAAGACATAAACTAGAGAGCTGGGGAGATAGTTTAGTTGATAAAGTGAATGCTTTGTAAGCATGTGGACAGGAATTCAATCACCTGTACCCATGTTAAAGTGCTGGGTGTGGTGGCATATGTTTGTAATTGCAGTATTGGGGAGTCAGAAACAAGAAGATCGTTGGGCCTCACTGACTAGACAGCCTAAGCAGTGAGCTCTAGGTCTTAGAAAATTAGAAGGTAAGCAGCACTTCTCAGAAAGGATACGTGATATTGACTTCTGAAACATACACACACAGCAATACATACAAATAAAAAATGAACACACACAATTACAAAGTACAACTTAAAATTATATCACAAATCTATGTTAGTTATCACTGAGATTGTATTTAAATGTATTTTTAAAATGGCCATGATTTTTAATTCTTATATGATAATGTAACTAATGTGGAACATCTATTTATTATTAAAATCAATCTTGAACAGAGCTTGACAAATATAGGCAGATGCTCACAGTCAACCATTGGACTGAGATTGGGTCCCCAATGGAGGAGTTAGGAAAAGGACTGAAGGAACAGAAGGAGGTTGCAAGCCCATAGGAAGAACAACAATATCAAACAACCAGACGCCTCCAGAGCTCCCAGGGACTAAACTACCAAACAAGGAGTACACATGGAGAGACCCACAGCTCCAGTCACATATGTAGCAGAGGATGGCCTTGTCAGGCATCAATGGGAAAAGAAGCCCATGGTTCTCTGAAAGCTTGATGTCCCAGTGTAGGGGAATGAGGAAGTGGGGAGGTGGGAGTGGGTGGATGGGTAGGTAAACACTCTCATAGATGCAGGGTGAGGGTGAGGGGGGATGGGATAGGGTTTTTTTTTCCTGTGGGGGCAGGAAAGGGAATAACATTTAAAATGTAAATAAGGAAAATATCCAATAAAAAAATCAATATTGAAATTGACCAAGTTAATACATAATTTTGAATTTCTCTGTGTCATAGGTATTTAGTGACCCAAAAACCCTCGACTTTCTAGATAAAGGCAGGTGTTGCTTCTGTGTTCAGCTCTATTCTATTAGAGATTATCCTTTAGGTGTCCGAATGTGTGATAGCTGTGTGTTGATAGATTCCGTTGACATTGTCATATGTCAAGTAGATAGAAAAATGAATGATAGGTACAACTTGTGTTTGGGTATTTCCTTGCCTTGATATAGGCCTATCTCAAACTAACTCAAAAAGAAAACTTACGAGAAAACTTGATTTTAGTTAAAATGAAAGAACATTGGACTCTAATAATAGTTATCCTGTAAATATTATTTAAAGAAGCACACTCAGGCTTTTTGTTTTTTTCTTTTTTTTGTCTACACACAGAAAATTACAATTCACTCAGGTTGTGGTTGGATTGTGTATGCAAATCTTCAAATGTCGTTCTAGTGTGGATGTCTTGACCACATAAAAGACAGCAGCATTTTGTAAATAGTTTAATTTGTTTCAAACGTGAATATAAACTAGACTTACTGTTCCCTTCTGCTTTTCCTTCTCAGCCTTTTTGTACATCAGTATGAAATAAGAATCTTCCGTGTCTAAGAAATGCCTAATGGTTTGACAATTGCAAGAAAGGAGATCTGTCGTTTTAGAATACGTTGGTGAGGATGCCAATAACTCCCTCTGAGATACTTTTTATTATAATACCCTCTTCAGTTAAATATGGTAATGGTCATTCTTCCTGATAGCCCACTTGTTTATAAGGGGAAAAAAACCAAAATTATCTGTTTTATCTACTGTTACTTCATTATCTCTCTCTCTTTCTCTCTCTCTCTCTCTCTCTCTCTCTCTCTCTCTCTCTCTCTCTCTGTGTGTGTGTGTGTGTGTGTGTGTGTGTGTGTGTGTGTATGAAAGAGATATAGATAGAGAGATAGAGACTGAGACAGAAACAGCTATATGGTATACTGCTCAAATTCTTGCCTTCTTTTCTTCTTCAGCATTTGCAAATTTAGAAGGCACTTTTGTCCTCTGCTGGGTAGATTTGTTTTCTCTCTTGTTTTTTTTTTTTCCTGTCCATTTCTATACTGAAATCATCTTCTGTATTGCATCCTCTTTGAGGCCAATGGTAAGCATAACAGGGACCTTTGACATCTTCATCTGGCACCAGATCTATTTCAGGATTGTTGAATTAAGCAGTTAAAGAGTTGGGTATTTGGAGGTGTCATGTTGCTTTGCTTTTCCATGTTTCTAGAGTTTCTGTGTTGTCATGAACATTCTATTAGTTTGGGCATCTTTTCTGGTTTCTTTTGGGGAAAGAAATATTCTCGAAGGCTCAATCCCCAGAAGCCAGGATCCAGTACCACTAGGCATGGAGAAAACAAACTGCTTTCATCAATGGTGTCTTCCCTTTGACCCCGCCAAGGGTCTGTGGTATCTTCCCTTCGACCCTATCAAGGGTCTGTGCTAAGACTGTGTTTAGTCATAGTTCTCTGCATCTTTTCTTTTCTTCCTGTTTGGTGTTCTTTGACCTCTTATGTGGGTTTCAAAATTCATCCTCTCTTTCTTTCTTTAGATAGAATCTACTTAATATTATTTTATTTTCCTCACCAGAATCAGTTTGTAGTCTGTCATCTTACCTTGGATTGCTCCTTTAATTTTATTTTTTAAGAGACACTACTTAGCCCAGACTGGCCTTGAACTGATAGTGCTACTACTTCAGCTTTGCAGTGCTAGTATCACAGGTGGGTCCTGCAGTGCCACAGCAATGCAAACCATAATGAAGAAACAATTTTTTTTTAAAAAAGACAAATGTTCTGCACTGGGAGAGAGGGCCCTGCACTTCACCTGGGCAGTGCAGTAGGGTAGTCCTGGTGGCAGGTGTGCTGGTGAGGGAGTCCGTGGGTATGAGTGTTGGAGATCTGGCCTTGCCACTCATCTGCTGTGAGATGGCATGGTGTGTCCACAGGAGTGATGTCCCTCTCCTTTCTTTCACCAGCTGTGTGAGAGCTGACCCAGAATCTACATCCATTCCCAACTACATATAAAGAAATTGAAAGTGGGGGAGCTGTCCCCAACCTTCACCAGCTATGTTACTTGGGAGAGAGGAGTCTGCACCTCACCTGGGCAGCACAGTGGAGTTGGCCCTGGTGGCAGAGGAGCAGGTGTGTGAGTGTGGGAGAGCTGGTTTTATTAATCACCCGTTCTGAGGTGGTGTGTGTAGAAGGGAGGTGCCCTCCTCAACCTCTCACCTGAAGCAGTTGGAAGAGCTGGTCCTGAGGTCGGAGGAGCAGGAAACCTGGTCTTGACCCTCACTGGCTGCAGCATTTGGAAGAGTGGGCACCCCATCTCGATGGGGAGAATAGTAGAGCTGGCTCTGGTGGCATGGGTACAGGTGAGCCAGCCTGAGGGCATGAGAGAAGAAGCTGATCCTGCCTCTTGCAGTCTCCAGCGTTGGGCAGTGCTGGTGAGCTCTTCCTGGTGGTGCGGGTGTGCAAAAGCTGGAGGGCAGACAAACTCAGCTACCGCACAGAATAAGGGTTTTGGGTTGACCCACCCCCAAATCTACCTCTTCTATGAACTGCTGGAGTGTGTGAAAGGGCCGGTCCTACAGATCCAAAGCCATAGATCTGCATAACGCAGGGCAACAATAGGATAACCAAGAGGAGTCCTGGTGAGGATCCAGTATTAATGGCAGCAGAAGCCAAGGGACTTAGACAAGACAAATATTCACATTGCAATGAATATTTGCAAGGAAAGATGTGTGGACAAAGGGTATTCTGTGGGACACACTGTACCAGATTGCAAAAGATGTTTTTTATGTTTTGTTTTATTAATTAATTATTTAATTAATTAATTTGTTTTTTTTTAATTTTTTTTTGGAAGGGAGATTGCAAGGACAGCTATGAAGGGATGGGAAGATGGATGAGACTAGGGTGCGTGACGTGAAACTCACAAAGAATCAATAAACATTTAAATAAAAAGCTGGATGCTCTGATGTTTCTCACCAGCTCTGCCATCACCGTCCATTGTTGTCTATGGTCAGTATTTTGGACAATGTGACCTTGTGGGTTTCATACTTTTGTTGTTGGTTTTTTTTTTCAGCTAGGAGCATAATATGGTTTGTGATGTCAGCTAGGCTGAAAAGAAAATTCACTTGTACTACACATTACTGTCCACCATAGAGCATCTGTACAGAAGGGATACTAATTATCCAGATAGATAGTGATAATGAACAGGTGGTGTCCATTGGCCTCTGCTTACCTGGACATACCCGAGGATGGGGTCTGCGCCATGTGTTTCCATGACCTTGCTCTCTAACTCAAAAGAATCTAAAATAAGTGCTGTTATAGATTTGCAAAACTATAAAATGATTTATGGAGTAGTGTGCTAGTATAGATTAAAGAGTGATACATAGTCAAGATTGGTAGCAGACAATAGGATTGAATATACTAAATGTCCAAGCTTAAGTTTCAGGCCTCCCTTTTATGAGTTTCAAGAAAAGGAAAAGTTTTTTTATGAAAGGGTGAAGCATAGGTGCTTCTCTGTGTTGTGTGATAGATGGGGTTGTATAGTAATTTTTTCTACTGTGCCTTCTAATACATCTGATTATAATTATATGCACACCCCATCTTGCCTAGGCATAAGACGATCAATTGAAGAATTTCCCTAAAAAGTTGCCAGAGGCCACTGTTTTGCTTTACATTGTATGCACCCCTAACCAGTTAGCCTAACCTAGGATTCTCATTTGTTTTTTTTATACATAGATATGGTAGGAATATATTTGAGTGGAAACTTGATCATGTGCTGATGTTTCTGATATCCAGACTACTTTTTTTTCTTCCTGTAAACCCTCTGCTGATTTTCTTCTAGGAAAGTGCTTCTTTCTCTTTCATTCTCTGTATTTTCTGACATTTGACTCATTGGTATTTCAGGGATTGACTAGAGACTTAGAGAAAACAATTCAAGATCTGTCTTTTTTACCTCTGCCAGTGTTGTCAATGAGAGCCAAATGAAGCAAAATAAAACTTATCTGAAGCCAAGTGAAAATACAGTCCATGTCTTTTTCCAGCTGTACTTGGGTGTAGAACCCTGTTTTTGGAACAGCTGTCAATCATGTCAATCAAAAGTTCCTTGTGCAAAAAGCAGATATAAAAAAAAAATAAAACCACAAATGATTGTAAAACATAGGTCTCTAGGTTATTATTTAAGCTCCTAGATCCAAACAAATCTAAAGAAATGCTATTTGGGGGATTGAAATTGTATAGTTTCAGTGCAGCCTTTAAAAATAAATAATTTTGTCCCAGTTTCCTGAAAAAAAATCTCATGGTTGAAGTAGTATCTTATAGGACTAAGTTGAGGAAACAGGAAATTAAGTTACTAAAAATGTTTTGTGTGGAGGGAAAAGGTACATGAAGAGAACTTCAAGCGTATAGAGGGCCATTCTGAGTGCTCCCAAGATTGCTAAGTAAAAGCTTACATCGATATTTCCCCATTTTGTTACAGTATGTTCTATTCTTATTAGCATGATAATTACTGTAATCATATCAGCAAGGCATAAGAGGCCCTGCTGTTACTTACAGAGGCAATGAGAACACTCTGCTATACTTTCTGTAATTATTAAATATGGCATTTCCAAATCTAGACTCTTCTTCAATACAGAAAAAAAAGTTGGTTGATTTTTTTCCCCCCACACAATGTCATTTGCTTGGAAAAAAGTTCATTTTAACCTCTGTGAATTTGCATCTCTTATCTTATACAATGAGAAATAAATCTTTATAATTAAAGCACAAATTCTCAAAGTGAAATGAAATACAAGTAGTTGTTCTGTTAGATGTAAGTAACTAAATGCCTTAAGCTGGGACTTCAGTATTAATTCAATAAATGAAGTAAATTTGAATTGGAGAATTTATTCATCGAAAGCTAAAGTATATAGGGTTGGAAAAGATGCTGGTATTTTCACTTCTTTGGTAAAATAGTATATTGTACAAAGAGCAAACTCTCAGACTGAAAGTGAAAAGAAACAAATAATAAAGAGAGATACCTACAATTCATCACAGAGGGCTTTTCAACAGATAACGTACAGAGTAGAAGAGAATGATATGAATTTTCATGATACTGAAGAAAAACTACTGTCAAAAAATATTGTATAAGGCAAAAATACTCTATAGAAATTCAGGAGAGATAAAGATATTCCCAGACAAACAAAAATTGAGAGGATATATCTTTGCCAAAATCGTCCTACCATAAATACTCAAAGGAGTTCTTCAAACTGAAAGTGACATTAATAATAAGAAGCTATGAGAAGATATAAAATTTCTGGTAAGAGCCATTTTAAATTGTTTTCAGACTACTGTGTTCCAAGCATGGCACATAAATAATACATACATATCTTCAGTGTGAAGACTAAAACCAAACTAGTTAAATACAATTGGTCAATAACATATAAAGAGTTGAGCTATAATGAATGCAAAATACTTTCCATAATTCAAAATAAGGCATGAATGAGCACAAAATGGAGAAGTTACCTCTTTGTGTATTGTCTCTTACTTCTTTGTTAGTTTTTGTTCTTATTGTTGTGAAAATGTTTAGTAACCACCATGAAATGGCTTGTTCTGCTCAAAGGATGATATTTTTGTAAATCTAAGTTGAATCATATACACACAGAGAAAATCTACAGCCATAAGCAAGAGATGAAAGAACATTCTCAGAGTAATTCAATTAACCTCAAATACTTCAAGAATAGGACAAAGAAAGAAGGAAATAATAACAAAAATAGAAATAATATAATGTCTTTAGTAAGAGTTTATCTCTTAATGATTACTTTGAACACAAATGATTTAAATTCTCCAATTAAAAAAACATAGTGACTGACTAGATTAAGCAAGCAAGCAAAATTCCTACCGTATACTACCTACAAGAAACTCATTTTACAGTTAAGGGTATATATAAACCAATGGGAAAACAATAGAATGATGTATTCCAAAGAAATAGAATTAAAAACTCAGAGTAGCTATGTTAATAACAGTTAAAATAGACTTTGAACAAAAAGCAGTAAAGAGATAAAATAGACTTTAAATAAAATAGTGAAAAGAAAAAGGACTATTTGATATCATAATTAAGGGGTGAATGGCAGAGAAAAAACAATTCCAAACATATATATCCAAGATCAGAGTATCTAGATATATAGAGCAAAGATTAATAGACCCTAAAAGAAAGGCAGATACTAATAGGATACTAGCTAGGGAGTATAATGGTCCCACTTTCAGGAGATTCAGACAGAAAAGCATCAGGGTTAAGTGAGAACTCAACTGTTCAATAGAATGAAGGACAAAAACATTACCATCTGAATATGTCCTCCACTGATACTTCATAAAATTATACACTCTCCATGATCAAACACACAGAAGAGTTTAATTATAGAGTAGACTTCAGCATAATAAAGGCCATTTATGATGATAAAGCAACATTAAATGTTAAACAGAATGGAAAAAAATTTCCAAGTTTTTTTTTTTTAATTAATCCGTAAGATCTGAAGTTCAAAAAGAGTTGATTTTAATCTCTTTTAGTAAGTCCTATCTAACTTAGTGTCACAGGGAATAAAAACAAAGGAAATCTGAGTTGGAAAAATAGAAGTCAAGATGTCATTGCAAATGATACTATTTTATATGTACAAAATATCAGAACATTGTTAGAACTAAGAAATCAGTTAAACAAACATCTATGTACAAGACTTTAATTGCATGCTATGTGCCAATACTGAGTCATTTAAAAATGGAACTCAATAAATATTGCAAACAATAAATAAACAAAAAAATGAGAGTAACTCATGGTGTCTCATACAAATATCTGTTCGTTTTGGTCTACTGGTTCTCTGAATGAAATTAAAGGCGTCAAGAAAATGATGAGATGTTCTTTTGCCATTATTCAAAGGGTGGTATGAGAGTGTCTATTTTCAGAGAAGATAAGTTAATTCATTGAAATGATGGATGTCTTGGCCCATTCATGTTTAATACTTTCCCGAAATTCTGCCTGAGAACAGCTGATGGATGTCATATTCCTTGAGTCAGTCACTTGAGCAATGTAAATCATTTAACCTTTCAAAACAGACTCAAATGAAAAATGACTCCACTGCTTATAAGGATAATGTGTCTGTGCTTTGATACTTGAATGTCACTTGGGTAACAAGGCTACTTAGTGGTGAACTTGCTCATCTCTAAGTTACCTGAATGTCAATCATTTCAGCGAGGCAAACGTGTTAACCAGTTTTATTTTTCCTTACTAAGTATTTAGGAGTTTTCCCCCAAGAAATTCTGTTGGCTAATTACTGTGAGAAATTATTGAATTTTGTCAGTCTGTATAATTAACATTACATGGATTGATGGGCTGGAGTGATGGCTCAGCAGTTAAGAGAACTCTCTATTCTGGCAAAGGACTCAGGTTCATCCTAGCATCCATATGGCAGTTCATAACCATCAGATATTCTAGTTTGAAGGGATATGATACCTTTTTCTGGCTTTTTTGAGTACCAGGCATACATGTGGTACACAGTCATACATGCAAGCAAAACACCCATTCTTATAAATTAAAATTATAAATTCAATGATTTAGAACAAATGAACAAAAAGAAATCCTGTATAAAGGCTGAACAAGATTAAGGGAATTGCTTTGTGTCTACAGCTGGTTCGTGACAGAAGCTACACTTCTGCTTAATTCTGCTGACCTCAAACCTGTTTGCACTACATTGATTAGTTTTTTTTTTTCTCATTAGTCAAAAGATTCAAATGAATGGAAATGCCTTGTTTCTTTACATGACGATGCTTCACAATTTTGACATAGCTGCTTGAGAGCAATGGCAGTAGCATCAACAGCTGGAGCCACTTGAGACACACATCAGGCCATTATTAACTTCAGTTAAGTGTGTAAATGGAAAGAAACTAGGCTGAAAGGAGGTTGTAAGTGTCACCAGCTTGAGGGCTGCTTCTTGGAGCCCAGATGATGCCGCCACCACAAGCCTCAATTAATTCAAATATTTGATGTTTCACCTGGAGGGCTTTTGTCTTGTTTTGATCTGATATTCCCTTGCTATCTTCCTATCCTTATTTTGAAGAACGGGGTATTTACTCTGGGCTGTTGTATATTGGAAGTGTGTAACTTGTTTTATTTTATAAGAGCTCAAAGTCAAGGGATTGCTTTGAATGAATACATTGGACTTTGAACAGTATTGGGATGATTAAGACTCTGGGGAACTGTAGAACATTTGGGAAGTAGCTGTCAATTGTAGGCACCACGAATATGACCTCTAGGATCTTGGCCTGGTATCCCATCTGGCCTGAGCCTCATGACCAGTTCATGGAACAAACAGCTCTCACTGCACGGGCTGAACCCTTTCCTTTGCCTTCCTAATACGTGAACTGGGAACTAAAAGAAATTGATCGCTTTCCCTTTAAATACCTTCTGCTACATATTTTGTCACATTTATACACATACAGATTTTTTTTGTATGTCAGTTACATCTCAATGAAAAATTATAAAAAATTATAGTGCGATGAGTTTTTTTTTAAGGCACCAGTCTTACTTTATATTCCCTTGTGATTTTATATGTCCCTGAAGGGTTCCTATGGCTTCCTTAACATTTTCTATTTTATATAGGTGAAGTTTTACAGTTTGGCTTCTTTCCAAATCCTCCTTTTGTTGTGTGTCTTTGCCTAGACTCTTCAGCACAGTGATCATTAAACAGAAACAGTACGAGCAAAACTCACCTACCAGTCTCACATCGTCTCCAAACACTAGGAGAGTAGCAACTTACTCAAAGACAGTTGTAGACTTTTCTTAAATGCTTACAAGTGAGGAAATTTTTCTTCTTTGCTAACTTTGTAGGGAGTGTAAATCATAAATATGTCTGGGAATTTTCTTAGGTTTCTTTTGTTCTGTGTCCCCTTTTGCTGTGTGTTCCTGCCATCTCTACACATTGCTTTGTTTTATTTTTGTATTTTAAAAGCTTTGCCTTGCATTTTTTATTTATTTCTCTATTAGTTGCTTTTCTGTTGCTATGGTATAAAACACTGTGGCCAAAAGGAATTGATGGAAGAGTTGATTTTGGTTTATGGTTCCAGGGTGGGGGAGGGGAGGAAGGAGCAAGGAAGGGAGGAAGGAAGAGAGAGGGAAAGAAATAGGAAGGGAGGGAGAAAAAGAAAGAGAGACAGGGAGAGAGAAGGAATGAGTTATAAGTATCATGATCATTTTAATCTTCAAACCTGCCCTCATTAATATGTTTTCTCCAGCAAAGCTGTTCTACCTACAGATTTCCAAACACCACCAACAACTCTGGACTACGTGTTCCAATGTCCAAAACTATGAGGGACATGTGTGTGTGTGTGTGTGTGTGTGTGTGTGTGTGTGTGTGTGTGTGT
>JANHMN010000002.1:71098323-71114314 GCA_030674055.1 Rhabdomys pumilio | reverse complement strand
GTGTGTGTGTGTGTGTGTGTGTGTGTGTGTGTGTGTGTGTGTGTGTGAATATGTGTGTATTTATCCACATTATGGTACACATGTGGAAGTCTGACGACAGTTTGAAGGAGCGGGCTTCTTCCTTTTGTGATATATATCCCAGAAGATCTGACTTAGGTTTTAAGCTTGCTAGCAAGAACCATTTCAGGAAAACATCTTGCTCACTCTGTTGCTTGCCTTTATTATTTAATGTAAGATAAAAAATATCTGACTTCCCAGAGGCCACCTTGCAGCAAGAAATCTCAATGTTTGGCCAGTGACTGATCACAGACATCCCTGCTTCTGACCTTTGCTGATGGTTACTGTGCTTTGAAGAATGCCTTTAATATAGTGTGTTTACGAGTCTTCTTGGCTTTTGCTTTCTGCTCAATTACTTATTTTACCTCTGCCCTTGTATGGTGCTTAGCTCGGAATGTTTAGCCACAGCCTTGTCACTACCAGCTTTAAGTAATTGTGTACCATGCTCCCCTCCTCACCCCCAGCCTCTTCCTCATCAAATTGCTAGCCAGTCAACCAGATTGTCACAAAATGCAGGGGTTGCCCCCTTAGGCTAGTTGTGACTTGGTATCTCCTGTGACTTTAACAGTCTGATGCCTTCTTGTTTCTGATAGTGTCATGAATGTGGGTTGGTAAGCTTCTCCTTGATGCTCTGGTCCTTAATCCAAATCAAGACAGTATCCCATGGATAACAAAACCTCTATTCACAGATTGTCCCCACTTTAGACTAGACTTACTGTTCTGGTGTTGAGTGTATGGGGAAGGTATGGGAGCACTTTTGGACTAGAACCCAAATTGGACTCTAGTTATAACCTCAGATTTCATGTCTGCTATAGCTACTGGCCCCTGGGTCCACCCTGAATCCTGAAATCTTTACTTTTAGTAAAGTTTTATTTATCTTGAAGAAAGAATGGGCTGACTCCCTCAGTCTACCATTCCTAAGGTGCTGACACATCAGATCTCATTTCAGTAGATACTCTCAGAGCCACACAGATGGAGAGGAGGGAAGGGGAACTATGGTTGAGTTGTATTGAAAGAGAGAAGAAGCTTTTCAATAAAAATATTCTTGAAAATTTCTATCATGAATTACAATCACTTGGCTGATTTTCTAAGTGATTAATTCACGTTGTTATAGCTCACCATCTCTGTGTGTGGTGACCAGCAGTGATAGCATTTTTCTGATTGAAGGCTAGCTTGGTGCTTCTTTACTCTTCTCTAGTCTTTATTATAGATAGCCCCACACTGTCTTTGTGAGTCTGGCCTCTGAAGGGCTTCTCTCTTCCCCTGCTTCATTTTTCAAAAACAAAACAAAACAAAACAAAACAAAACAAAACAAAACAAAAACATTTGGTGACCTTCCCAAATCTCATGTCTCGAGGGCATCTTTTCAAGTGTTCCTCAACTCAATTGGTACCATCCTCAGCCCTTCAGTGTTCACTCTTATAGTTTTCCTTTTTTTTCCCCTAAACTATACCATTTTTTTCTTTTTCTTTTAAAGGTTCCAACAATTCTTTTGTCTTTTACACCTATAAAAGTTCTAAAGAAAAATGGATGTCCTGTGTGACTCCGCTTCGAAAGTATGCAGTTTGTATCTGTCAAATGAAGCAGTTAGACTGGATCAGGTCTGAGAGTTCCTCTGACTCTGTAGCTCTACAATTCTATAATGATGAATTCCTATCCCAACTGTGCAACATGTTTCTTTAATAGATTTAATCAAATACATTAAAAGTCAGTTGATATATGACCAAGGAAAGGAATAAGTACATAACTTAAAAAACCATGTTCCTAAATTGCCGACTTAATAAAATTGTCTGAACGGGTGAGTGGCATTCAAGAATTGAAAGCAATGAGTCTTTTTTTTTCTTTCTAAGATTTATTTATTTTATGTGCATTGTTGTTTTGCCTGTATGTATGTCTGTGATAAGGGTGTCGAACTGGAATTACAGACAGTCGTGAGCTGTTCTGTAGGTGCTGGGAATTGAACCTGAGTGCACTGGAAGAGAAGCTAGTGTTCTTAACCTCTGACCCTCAATCTGTCTTCTCTAAGGTGCACTTGTAACTAAAAACGGTTGTGGAGGTCTTTAGGGTGCAGCAGCTTATTTAGAAGATGAGATGAGTATAGAGACGTTAACCATCAGGTGAGGCTGCAGAGTAGGCTACACAGAGGTCCAGGTCAAGATTTCAGACTCTGAAAAAACATGCCAGTTTCTTCTCATTCACAAGTCTTTGCTGCTGCCTGAGCTGTTTTTAGAAACACATTTATCTTAATTTTAGTTGTGCTAATTATTCAGTGCCTATTAAATAAAATATCAACGTGATTATTGAGACTGAAATGACTTGCAAAATGCTCATTGCACCTTTATACCTTAAGCATGTGGTGTGTTTCTAAGTGAGTCCTTGCAACTTTGTAAAAGCCACGTGGCACTGTACTGATACTTTTATAAAGCCGATTGATTCTTTATAAGGTTTACTTTAATTCCTACTTGGAATATTTTGAAGCAAATATGGTTATTTGCTTATTATCGTTTAGAGTATAATTTCCCTATGTTTTGCCTATCTTAGCCAAAATGCTGAAAAGTAATTTTTTTGTAAGTTTTTAAGTTTCTGGGTTTTTTTTTTTTTTTTTTTTTTTGGTTGAGAGGTAAGTACACTCCGAACTTAGTTGTTTCCTCTAAAAACAAAATAAAACAAACAAACGAACAAGCAAACAAAACAAACAACCCCCCCCCAAAAAAACTATTGTTTATTATTTTTAAAAGATTTTTGTTTGAGATTGTATTTTGATTTCATTTCTATCTTTTCTTTCTTCTCTCCAAACCTTCCCATTTACCCTCCTCACTCTCCCTCAAATTCATGATCTTTTTGCATCAGTTGTTAACACACACAAATATATATTTGTGTATTTTCTATCATTTATAATATATAAACACACAATATATACATGTTCATTTTATACATATATAAGGACATATATTATATCTATATAGCTACACTTTATCTATCTATCTATCTATCTATCTATCTATCTATCTATCTATCTATCTATCTCTAAGTATAATCTGTTGAGTCCATGTGTTATACTTGCATGTATGTTCTCTGGGCTGACTGTTTGGTACTGGATAAACAATTGGTGTGCTCTCCATCACAATTTTACCATTTTACTGTTGTCTGAAGTAAATTGTGTAAGATTGAGGCTGGGGAGGCTTCTCCAGGCCTGGTTTCTCATGCTTGTTGGTGTCATCCTTGTTCAGCTTAAGTCTGGAGGGTTGATAAGAGCTTTTTGTGCACTGCTTCTGATGTTAACTGGAGACGTAGTCTCACCGTAAACTCCATCATCTTCTGGGTTTTACAATCTTTCTACTACCTCTTCCACAATGTTCCTTGAGCTTTAGTTTTGGGAGTAATTTGTAGAAGTTTTGACTGGGATTGTGCTTCCCAACTCTGCATATTTAGTTGTTGTGGTTTTCTGTAGTGAGCTCTGTTGTGTCTGTTACAAAGAGCAGTGTCACTGATAAAGGGTAAAGACTACACTTGTAT
Source organism: Rhabdomys pumilio (assembly GCA_030674055.1). NCBI lineage: Eukaryota > Metazoa > Chordata > Mammalia > Rodentia > Muridae > Rhabdomys > Rhabdomys pumilio. The sequence goes on along the minus strand of JANHMN010000002.1, from coordinate 71,110,741 downwards.
AGGGTTATACATTTATAAAACAAACATTTACAGATTGTTCTTAGGTATTATGCTGGTTTAGTAAATTAGTGGTTGTAGATTCTCTTACAATAACCATGACTTTGCTAGCACTGAGTGGTTAGCTAGGTTTCCAGCACCTGGCATAGTCTTCCTCTTGTTGAGTGTGCCTTAACACAATTAGAGAGCTCTTGGTTATTGTCACGACATGTGTGCCACTACTGCACCCATAGAATTATCATCTCTTGCTGGGCATTGATATGGTTCATGGGCATCATTTCTGGGTGGGACTATTGGCTGCCTCCCTCCTTTGGAAGCATATAGTACCACTTAGTACCATGAAATCTAGTCCTCACAGAGGGGGCATCAGGCCAGTTCTATCTTAGGGGTCTTGGGCCCTCTTTCTAAAATACATGGTGTCTTCAGCAATAGGACTTCTTTTTCAACCTTTGGGATGCAACCATGGATAAACAGCAATAGGCTGTGAATTTTGAGAGTCTTTAAAATAGCCTAGGTGAACGATTCAAAAGAAGGCTTCTTATGTCTGGAACTAGGAATTTTATTAGAGGGTATTGGACTCTGGGAGGGACCAATATCATTCCAGGTGAGAAAAGTTCACTAAAATTATAATTACATATTTAAACACTGAATTATGAGCTTTATCTTTTTTAAAAGATAAACATTTAATAATGTAATTCCTTGTGGCTTTTTGCAGCCATTCACATTGGTTTTTTTTTTTTAACCTCCTTCCTCCTCCTGTATTTCTCCTCTCTGCTAAGGATCTCTCTCCTTTCTTTTTTCCTCATCTCAGATAAATAGTATCCTTCTATTCTCATCTGTGTCCTCCCACCTTCCTCTGTATTAAACACCCCCCATCTTTTCCCAAGGAGGCTCTATCTTCTTACTAAATGACTGTCTCTTGAACACTTACCACGTGTGGAGTCCTATGCTTCATAAACAGAGTTTTGATTCTTGAAATAAGTCTATAAGTTGGAACTGGTTTTTTGCAAATGGGAAAGCAAGTTGAAAGAGGTAAGTTAGACATTCACAGTTGGAAGTAGTGGAGAGTTTTAAAACACAAAGTCCTGCCCATGAAACATAAATCCTCTGCAAGAGCCAGCATTTGTTTTCCTTTCTCTCACTTCTACTGTATTAAGGAGTATTTGTGGAAGTTGGCTGTCTTTATTTTTTTATTTTTTGTTTTGGTTTCCATCTCTTCATTTTAGGAATGACATTTTTTTTTTCTCCACACATTGCAATGGTGACAGAGTTTATATTAATGTGTCCCTGAGTTTCCTACTGAGAACAGAGATGTTTAACACAAATAGGAGATGGCAGTCAAGCAACTGGCACACACATAAAAGGGATGTCCTTTTCATGGAATCTGCAGCCTTTGAAGACTACTTATTCATTACCTTTGTCTCTATGCAATGAGAGTAAACCAAAACAGTAGAGATGGGGGAAGAAGCAAGAGCTATAATGGCACTGAAGCTGAACCAGGTGTTCTGAGTCTCCCTCACGCATTTATACTTTAGGCAAAGGAAAACAATATATACTTCTGTTGTTGATCACACCAGCTTCAGGAGGCTTTCTGCTATTGGTGAACAAACAGTCTAGGAGAATTACTGGCACATCCAAGAATCACTTGAATAGCTCCTAGAGGCTTGTCCCTCAAACCCTTACTGCACCTTAAACTGATAGAATGTTGCGTGCTCGGTACAAACGATTGGCCCAGACTCCTAACCTACAGTTCTAGCAAGGCAAAGGAAATGGTGCCTCTCTACAGTCTGACTGGGTAGAGATGCCAAGTCATCTTCTTACACAGCTGCAAAGAGAAGGCTGTGGGTGAGGAGAGGTGATCAAGGTGAAGATGATAAGCCCTTCCTAAGGTTACATTTAATTTGATGCGCTGAAAGCTGTTCTTGATGCTGAATATTCATGTTTAGCAAGGAGTCCCAGGGGCTTTCCAACAGAGTCATCTGCTACAAGCTCTGCAGTGAGGGGAAATGTAGTTCCTGCTGATTATGTACCAGGAGTGATGGAGGTGATGAGCGAATGCTCCTTAACCATTTATTCACAATGCAGACAGTCAGAACACCAGAAGGGCTGCTACTTATTCCTGCTAAACTTGTTTTCTAGTGAGGATACACGAAGGGCAAACAGGCATAAGTAACTCTCTTTTAATAAACACTGATTAAACTCAGTAGGAGGTGCATACATTATTCGAAACTTCATAACTTTTTTTTGGCTCAGTTTAAATTGCCATAAATTACATCTGCATGACTTGGTTAGACACATCCCCACACCAAGTAGGGTAAAATGTCCCGGGATTTTTAACAGGGCTAAAAGTAAATTGAAGTTCAAATCGATCTTAATTCGTGCAGGTTGAGAGTTCTCTTTATCGCCATCCAGAGTCAGAGGCAAAGCCTTACTGTGACTCCATATGCGGAATGTTTAGTTATGCTCAGGGGAGATGTCCTAGTATATACTATTCCTTGGAGTTCAAGTTGGGGAAACTAGAGTATCAGGAAAGAGTGAATTTTAGTTATATTAGGAAAATAGCAGCAGGCCTCTGTCTTACTCCCATGAAATTAAGAATAAGGAGTTACATACATTTATGTTCACTGATGTGATAAACACCATGACCAAAAGCAAACGAGAGAGAAAAGGTTTTATTTTAGCTTACGGGTTATGGCAGGAACTCAAGGCAGAAACTCAAGGCAGGATCCTGAAGCAGAAACCAATGGAGAATTGTAGCTTACTGGCTTGCTCTTTTTGCTCTTCCTAACAATCTTACATTACCTCAGGCCACCTAACAAATGGTACTGTTTTCAGTGTGCTAGGTCTTCCTAAATCAATTAGAAATTTAGAAAACACTTCAAGGTGGGGCCATCCCACATGCAGACTCCAAACCCAGACACTATTGCTGATGCCAAGAAGTGTTTGTTGACAGGAGCCTGATATAGTTGTCTCCTGAGAGGCTCAACCATTGGACTGAACATGCGAACCGCAATGGAGGAGTTAGGGCAAGGACTGAAGGAGCTGAAGGGGTTTGCAACCCCATAGGAAGAACAATATCAACCAACCAGACTCCCCAGAGCTCCCAGGGACTAACCCACCAACCAAAGAGTACACATGGGAGGACCCATGGCTCTAGCTGCATATGTAGCAAAATGGCTTTATCTGCTGTCAGTGGGAGGGGAAACCCTTGGTGCTGTAAAGGCTCGATGTCCCAGTGTAGGGGAATGCTAGGGTGGTGAGGTGGGAGTGTGTACGTGCATGGGAGAGCACCCTCATAGAAGCAGGGGGAGGAGGGATGACATAGGGAGGTTGCAGAAGGGAAACCAGAAAATGGAATAACATTTGAAATGTAAATAAATAAAATATCCAATAAAAAATAAAACACTTCAATAACATGACATAGGCCAATCTGAGCTTGGCAATTCTTCAGCTGAGCTTCTCTCTTTCCAGGTGACTCTAGGGTCATGTTATATGGACAGCTGAAGCTAATTGAGACAGCGGTGGTAGAGTAACTGTAGGTATTTAAAAAAGGAATCATGAAAAATGAAACAGACATAGTTAACTTAAAATATCTCATGTTATGCATATTCTTTTGCCACTATCATTAACATAACCACAGTCTGTTCTTTGAGAACTCCATTCTCTAGATTTCTGTATCTTTTTTGGACGGAAGAGAGTGAAAAGGTATTTCCCTAATTCTTTGTTTCTCATATTAGTTGTGTATTATATTTCTTAATAGAGGGCGTTGATTTTAAAGTATCTGTGAAGCTGCTTGCTTTCATCCTCTATGTTTGTGTAATTTCTTTATTCATATGTAAAATTTTTGATAGTAGTCACATTTAGAACACAGCTCAAGATAATCCAACTAGATTTTCCTAAAATATTTTTTCATTTGGAAAATTCATAGCTCATTAACCTACATATTAATTGAATGTATTGATTTGCTCAGCAAAGATAGAAATAAAATTGAAATAGAAATAAAATTGAAACAAACCAATACTATCCGATGCTTGATAAACACAGAACATGATTGCTGGGCCCATGATTGTCCAGACTCAAAGGGCATGTGAATGTTGTAGTTTAGTAAGAAATACGTTCTTGCTCTCTGCTTCTGGTTCCTGATTCATAGTTTCTAAATCTCTCAAAATATCCAAATTGATATTTTTTTAATTATGAAATCACCTGTGACTAAGAGTTCCTATATAGCCACAGCATGAAAATGCTGGCAACCAAAGAAATGAAAGCATGATAAGAGAATTAAATGCTTTGTTCAATTGTTCAAGCTTCAAGGATGTGGGGGCTTATGAAGATTGAATTGATCATCAATTTGTTAACTATCTAAATCAATCCTGTCTGTGCATGAACCTTCTGTACATGCAGAAACAAACAACAGCAAAATGGTCTTAACAAGCTTCCATGGATGATCCTACAGAGTGCTGTGTGCAAATGGCCCGGAACCTGTGATCTCTCCCTTTGATGTCCACTGGGGCATTTGCCTGCTCATCTGCCTTCTCTGTAGTATCTTTTAAAATTAACCAGGAAACACACTCATCTCTGTAAATTTTGTGAATGCTTGTGGCAAATTAATTGAACCTAACAATAGGATCACAAGAATGCAACTTTATAGAGTCATTTGATGACAAATGCAGAAGACACCTTAAGCTTATGATTGGCATCTCAAGTGGGCATGGTCTATGAGCCTGTCCTCTATAGGATCTGTTGCTCTATCCAGGTTGAAAATGTCCAGACTGAAATGAGTTCTGGGACACCTCTGTGAAGTTCACTGGGGAATTTGTTTCGGTATGGAGAAATCAAAAATTTAAATGTGTCCTTTTGTGTATATGACAATAGAAAATATTTTTCACGTCTTATCTATAACTATCAATTTTCAGATGTTCGTTAATTTGGTACATTTATCAGAGGGAACAGAGTGATTGGGTAGCCTAGTAGCATAGCGTGTCACTCACAGAGTTTCCCAAGAAAATGTGCATAGAGGAAGACCTGAGTCACACCTTGTACTCAAAGACACATTAGTAATTTTAAAGACTGCTAAACTCTGCTTCAATGGGAAGGTTCCAAAGCATTCCATACTTTATCTGTTTTAGTCAGTTTTAAGCTCAGCCTAACACAAACTAGAGTCACTTTGGAAGAGGAACCCTCAGTAGAGGTATTATACAGATCATATTGGCCTATACAAGGGGCATTTTCCTCATTGGTTATTGAATTATGGGGGTTCAGTCCACCGTGAAAGGAGAATATCATTAATCAGGTGAGTCTGGACTCTATACACAAGTTAAACATGAGCCAGGCAGCAAGCCAGTAAGCAGCAGTCCTCCATGGCCTCTGCATTCGTTTCTGCTTTTCACTTCTGCAGTGACTTTCTGCTTTGACTCTTGTTCATGAAAGGATTATATTCTGTGAGCTAAAATAAACAATTTTCTCCCCAAGTTTGTTTTCATCGTGGTATTTATCACAGCAAAAGAAGCAAACTAGGGCACTATTACGTATTTGAATCTTTAGATTTGTGTCTTGAACTTGGAGTGCCCATAGAAGCTAAAAACTGCAAAGGGGCCATTTTGTCTGAGGAGAGAAAGATGATGAGGTGGGAATAGAAGCAGAGTATAGGCGCTGTGAAGAGGGAAAGTGTAGTTTAAACAGGCAGTGAAAGAGGATGGGGCAGAAGAGGTGGGGATGGATAACTAATATGGAGTGATTTCTCAAAGCCTTTGGAAGCTTATGGTTTTATAGCTTTACTAACACTATTTTATACCCTGCCCTCAGCATCGTATATGTTATAAAAAGTGGATTCCTTTGCTGTGTGTTTGTCTTCAGAATAGGTGATTAAATACGAACGCTTGTTTGTGGTATAGTCGCCAGGTATAGGATGGGAAAGTTTAGGTGAAATTTCTCTTTTGTCTAAGCAGTGAAAGAAAGGCTATTAAAAACCTCATGTGTCAGAAAGCACACATATTTAAATTCTGCATTGAGGCAGTCTCAAGCCCTGACATTCTGTACTGAACTGGTTAGCTCACAGATGTTACTGAATTATTCCGGTAAGGGAAGGGATTTCATTGTGACAGAACTGGACAGTGCATGTGCCCTTGGAAACATTTGCTGTCTGCTGAAAACATGCACCTAGCACTTTTAATAAGCCCTTCCTAGATGGTGTTTATAATCAAGTCCTGTTTCTCTATCCTCACAAGGGAACTTGAGAAATGCAATCCTGCAGTAATAAATGTTTGGTAGCACAGGGAAGGATGTAAGCATTTAATCATATGCCCCCTATTACTCCTTACCAACTATACTGCTTATTAGACTTTTTAGAAACTACATTTTAATTTTTTTAAGGACAGGGTCTCACTATGTATTTCTGGATGTCCTGCAACTCAGATGCCATTCTGTTCTTTGGTGTCACCCAAGGTGTGAATTCTGCATTTCACGAGCCACTTTTCACTGGAAAGAGGTCATGAGAAAAGAGGGCATGTCTCAAGAGTTAGCCAAATGCTTTATATTTCTTTATTTCTTCAAGAGAGGGGATTTCTCAATGGTTCTGAATACATAGGCTAAAGAAATACTATTGCTTCAGCCTCTCCAGGAGCTGAGAGTGTAGGTCTGTGCCATTATGTTTTGTTAATTACATGCTCTGAACTTTGCATGTAGAATATTGGATATTATATGACAGTGTAAAGACAGTTACTTTATAGTAATATGGATTAGAAAATAGGTATGTATATGTATATGTGTATGTGTATGTGTATGTGTATATGTGTATATGATGTATATGTATATGTATATGTATATGTATATGATGTATATGTATATGTATATATGTATATGTGTACATATATATGTGTATATATACACACATATGTATATAAATGCAGTGAATATGTTCACACACACAAACACACACACACACTCACACTACAATTTTTGATTCACTTCTCTCCTTACTTTTAGTTCTGTCTCATAGGTAGAAAATTATTATTAGAAATAATTGTGCATTTATATTTTTATATTTTATAATGAAGTCATATGCCAACTAATTGTAGTGGATTGTTCCTTGTGACACAAATATTTCAGACTGTTTCTAATACAAGGGATTTGGTAGGGTTAAGAAAATTTACTTTACTTTTCATTTGGTCTTTAGCTTTGTAATCTGGTTGTGATCATATAGCAAGCAATATGCTTGTCTTGATAAATGGAAGTGAGTTGCATTATAATCACTAAAAACAAGTATTACTAATCTTCTCATGATGCCTTTGGTGAAAAGTAAAGAAAGCATTTCTTAAATAATTGAAGGCTTATTAATGATTCATGCAGCTAGGACACTTGGGAAGTCCAGCTAGTCCTCCAGTACAACATCTCTCCCGATTGTCAGATGTCTGCCTTTGTTTCAAGCTGAGCTTGGTTTTCTAAAGACGTAGACCTTCAGCAAAGTTATCTATGTATTAATGACTCAGCAAGTAATGCACCAAAAAATGTTAATTGTTGTCTGTTATGGAATGATTGTTCTTCTTTTCTTAGTTTAAGTATTTTATATTTTCATTTAACCATGGTGAGGGATAAACTAATAGATGATGGTTAAAGTCTAAATCTAATTTCTGAAAAGGTTTGGATATTTGAAGTACATGACGTAATTCTTTCTACCCAAACGCTTTGTTCTTCTGCTAGGTAAACTGCCTGTCTGCTAATTTCTGAAGAGGAACACAATTGATAGAATACATCAAAAGCAAAATGAATGATTCTCAACAGCTACTGGAAATAAAGTGGCTTCACGCTTTGACTCAGCCATAATTCTGAGACCAAATTTGAAAATTTAAAACATTTGCATGTCGAGTAGGCAAGCATGTCTTCGCATTTAGAGATGCCATTCCTGAGCTACTGAGCATTAATTGTGCTTACTGAGAGATAATAGCATTCTGCGCAAACTCTTTACAAAAAGATCAGCTTGAAGATTTACAGGCTTGTGTGCTTTCATTGTTCTCTGTTTTGTTAGCTCATCAAAACTAGAATAGATTTCAGTTCTTCTCCCAGGCTTAGCAGCCTTTCTTGTTCAGCTTTGCCTATGTTATTGATTTGCTTTGGATGTTGATCAACAATAATGCTGATCCAAGAGCCTGCGCTTCAGTATTCCAGGGTCTTTGGCATGGAGTGTCTGTCAAGCACAGTTAATCTCCCTGTGGATTCCATCCAGAAGCACATGGTTTAGTGCTTGTGAACTTTGTCAGGCTTTTAAGATATCTTGTGGATATCAAATTTACCATAATCCTGGGACTCCAGTGAAATTTGGTGTGAAAGTTGATAGGGCTATGGCTTCATTCAGTTGCTGAAACTGATAATCATTAGAAGCAAATTAAACATGTTGAAGTTTGTTTTTATTCATCTTATGGTTAATATTTACAATAGCAATATTGGTGTGTCCCAGTGGAAGGAGCTTCTAACCTTCCCCATTCATTGGTAGCCTTCTTAGAAAGCATTTGAAGTCTTGTTAGGTTTGATTTATTGTATATTTTAATTTTCAATGCTTTGTAAGTTTCTTCTCCAACTTATTGATGAGGAATACTTCTATAAAACAATATCATCTATAAGTTAGATCCAATAAAAATAATTTAATAGTTGTTCTATGAACTAGAATAATAACACAGTATTAACTTTAGTGGCATGAAGTGTCGAGTTTTAGTCTTTTGAAGTCTGTTATGGGGGCTAACATTCCACATAGGACATGCTTTCATCTATACATACTTATTGTATCTTTTCCACTTTGGCCATGGGAAAAATATCTCCACCTCTATTTTCCTGAGACCAATGATTCCTACCAGTGCTCATTTTCCCATAAGTTTTCCCCAGAATATCATTCTTGTGATTCTATCATAACTTTTTTGTCAATAATTTTTTGTTTGTATTAGTTCATGGCAGAATATTATTCATGTTTACAACATTTTGTTTGTATTTCACCTCTAACCCGCATTTTACTTCCAGCAATGGCTGTCTAGATCATCTGGAGCCAGCTTCCTTATATGTTTTCATAGTAATTTGCTTCCTGTCCCACTAAAATTGAGTTTGTGAGCTTCTCTTTCCTTTGAATAATGACAAGTTACCAGTTTTTAGCTTATTTGGCCCAAGGCAGATCATTTGACATAGATGCTTGTGCCCTATTTTTTGTCTTAGCTTTGGTGACACTACTCTTCATTAGTTTTCCAGGTAACTTTCTGGGCAGTTTTTCTTAACATTTGCTAATTCTTGTCTTTGCTAATTTTTTTCTATGTTTTTGGAGTGTCTCAAGATTAAATCATTCTGTCATTTTTTAAAAAAAATTTTAATTTATTCACTCTTTCTTACCTTAGGAATTCATTAGGTTGCATATTTTTAATGCACTGAATATTAACTCACATTCCATCCCTAACTTCAATCTCTGTTCTTGTACTTCAGGTTTATATATTCAAATGTCTGCTTGTTATTTCAATCTGACATATGGTAGACTTATCAAATTTAATACTATATGTCCTAACCCAATTTCTATTCTTTCTCATATCATTCTTCTGAGACTTTACTGATTTTCATAACTGGAACTCATTTCTTTCATCTGTTCAGATAAAACAAAAATTAATTTCCTCTGCCAGAAGGAAGCAAAAAAAAAAAAAACCTCACATACACACAAGTGCGTACACACACATCTGCACACACACATGTGCGCGCACACACATAAAAAGAATAAAAACACAAAAGTAGCTATTTTGAAATAATAAAAAAAAGTTGGTTCCTTTCGGTCTGCACTAGTGACCTGAGCAGATCTTGGGCACCAGCTCTGCACCCAATCCCACAACACCTAGAGGAAGTTGTACTCTCAGGAGCTCTAACACGCCCAGGATCACAGGTATTTAATATGGGGAAGAGGACATGTTTGTGTTTTTTTCTGCAGGATGCTGAAGAGACATGGTGGCTGCCAGAGTGATTGGTGAGACAGGCTGATGCTGGGACAAAGAATGTGAGCTTGCTGAGTACCCTGACAATGGTGACTGGGAAGCTGTATTGAACATATGTTCCTGACATACCTTTGCTTGCCTATAACCCAGATGGGACAAGTACCTTGCCTCAAGCTTTTAGACACTGTGGAACAGAGAATCAAAAAGAGAAGTTATAATGACTCTTGTATTTTTCTTAAATGTGACCAGTTATTCTGACTCAATTATGGGCTGGTCTAGAAATCAATTCAATATTGGAAATAACAGTCTTCATTTGGAAGGCTGGATCTGGACATTTTCAGAGACATATTTGGAAGTTAGCTGCAGTACTCTATGATGTTATGTTAGCAAGAGATACAGTTGGGACAGGATCTGGATTTCAAAGAAGTGTTAGTACATGTGTTAAGGCTCTTTTAATTGTCAAGTTAAAAATACTATTGTTTCTTCTACAGTATTTAATGTAAATTGCATTGATTTATACTTTCTAATTGTGTTAGTGTGTTGAAATCAGGCATGTCAGTTATGGAGGTCTATCAACCAGTTTTTGTTTCATTGCCTCAAGCATCACAGAACCTTGGTCTTCTGAAAAAAGTTTGCAAGTACTGGAAGAAGTGAGTCAGGCTTTAAGAAGAAGCAAGAGGGTAGTGGGCTTTATTATTGCTGGTACAACAGCCTTAATTACATTAATTGCTAGCACCACTGATTCTGCAATAGCTTTGACACAAGAAGTTAAGACAGCTACTTTTGTTAATCATTTAGCAAAAAATGTTACTAATGTGTTGAGTATTCAAGAGGATTTTGATAGGCGTTTGGAACAATGGATTGATGTTCTTTATCCTATTCAAATTATTGAAAAGAGATTCAGAGTTTTAAAAGTAAGGAACCATCTCAAGTGTCATGCCAAACACGAATGAATTTGTGTTACTCCTAAAATTTACAATGATAATCATTATAATTAGGAAAAAGTTTAAAGAAACTTGCAGCGTATTTGGCATAATCTTAACACTTCTTGGATGTTTTAACTTTTCATAGTGAGGTTATAAATTTAAAGAATGCTGTTCTGATGAGCTTTGATGCTGCAGGTACTGCTGATAAAATTATCCATGGCCTGAGGTCAGTATTTCCATTTTGGTCACGCTTCAAGAATAATACATATGGCTTGATCATGCTAGCCTTTTATGTCCTGGCAATATTTTTATTCCTTCCCATTGTGTTAAAGCTTGTCTTTAGCAACATCAACATATTGGTGGTCAAAGCACATGACTTGAAACTGAAATTGGACCCCCCTAGACAGTTATTAATTTAACAGGCTGGCAAGCACAGAGCCTCACCAACCTAAGGCAGAAGTGCATTGCTTTTGATAATGCACATTCCATGATAAGTTAGGAAGGCATTCTTGGCAGAATGACATAAGATAGGCTCAGTCTTGTTTATGAAATTAAAAAGGGGGAGATGTAGAGAGCTTTGGGGGCTGTTTGGCATGAATCTTACATTGGCCAAGGACAAGGAAATGGGCTGCTTGGCAGGAATCTGACATTAAGCTAGAAGAAAGAAGTAATTTCAGGCAGGAATCCAAATCTTAGGCTAGAACAAAGAAATAATTACAGGCAGGAATCTAAATCTTAACTAGAACAAAGGAGTAACTTCAGGCAGGAATCTAAATCTTAGGATAAAACAAAGAATTAGGCTTCTGGCTTGAAAATGTCTTTGGACTAGGTCAAGGAAGTAGGCTCAGATATTTTAATCATTTTAGTCGTCCTGATAAGCCCTTAAAAACAGTGATCATGGTAGTGATGGGACTTTGTTTATTTTCTTACTTGTTCTTTGACTATTTGTGTTTATTGTCTTGCTTGTTCTTTGACTATTTGCATCTATTGTATTGCTAGTTCCTCAACCTTGAACAGACCTTAATATTTGCATGTAATTAAAATGATATAAAAGCAGATTGGGGAGAAAAAAAAAAAGAAAATACAAGAATTCCATGTTAGACATTGACATTCTGCTATACTCAAAGATCAGTGTCTTGCTCAGCTATCATCAGATAGGCTTCATCCTCCAGGGACTGTAAACAAATATAGAAACTCAAAGGCAGACAAAGTTTATCAAGTGAGAAAAGTAGGATCACTCCATCCACAATGGGAGGTATTCAACAGATTCCTACCCTCTGGGCTCAGAGAACCCTGAAGGAGAGGATACAGGAAGAGTATAAGAGGCTGAGCAGATGGAGAACACTCAGGTCTTCTCACAAACATAGAAGAAGACAGGTGCACAAAAACTTATGGAAAATGTGATAAAATGCTCAAGGCCTGAAGTAGTCTGCACCAGATGGGGTCCCAAAACTGACACAAAAAATAGACATAATCCATATATATATGTATATGTATATGCATGTGTATGTGTATGTGTATGTGTGTGTGTATATATATATATATATA
>JANHMN010000002.1:71037018-71098223 GCA_030674055.1 Rhabdomys pumilio | reverse complement strand
GTGTGTGTGTGTGTGTGTGTGTGTGTGTGTGTGTGTGTGTAATCTTACAGGTCCCTTACAGGTCCTTTATGTATTTGTTATGACTTTCTGGTTTTGTCTTTTTATGAGATTCCTGTGAGTGAGAATGTGTGTATCTCTGCATCTATATTTTTTGTGCTTTTTCTTTGGCTCTTTTTCCTGTTTATTTTGTCCTATTCCAATTTGTTTGGTTTTATGTTATCTTATTTTATGCTATTATTATTCTTTAGAGGCCTGTTTGTTATTTATTTTTAAAAGATAGAATCACTGTGTATCTATTTGGGAAGGGAGGTGGGGTGAATTCAGAAAAAGTTAGAGAGGGGCAAACTTTCATCAGAATGTACTGTAATTAGAAATGTATTTTTAATAAAAAATTAAAACACATATACACACACAAATACCCATTTCTAGGAGTTTAGAAAAATCCAGTTTCATTTTTAACTTAGTAAAAGAATTGATCTGTTTCTTGGCACTTTTCTCATGACCTCGTTAATTCAGCTTGATGGCTATTTGCTGAACACTCCTGTTTTGATCAGCTACTTAGTCTCTTTGCTTCTGGACTTGTTTCTCCTGTGGTCCACATTAAATATGGAAGCTGTCAGGATCTCATTGGATTTCAAGTAACATAGACAAACACAAGCTGCTGTGTGGGAGGTGTCCAGGTTATTGAAGTATACAGTTAGATATAAAATGTTCCGATGGGCTCCCCTCTATTGTATACACAACTAAATGTCTGAAGAATTAGGTACAATGGTGATGCTGCTCACAGATCCCTGACATGAGACCATGTTCAGATGAACTTTTTCAGTAACTCACTGCTGCCATCAGAGGATGCCTGTTCTTTAGGGAGCTCCCATGCTTAGTGTTTGTAGTTTCATTTATAGACATATTGTACCATGGCCATTGTATGGATTCTGTAGCTGTAGGCATCATTCCCTAGTGTAATTACATCACTGAAATGTATATGCCAGGAAGGATAGACAGGCTCTCATCACATTGCTTTAAATTTGGAAGGAAAACTCGTCTCAGAACCCACTAAGTGTAATTTCCCCATCATGCACTGAGCAAGATTTTGTTAAATTGGCTAAGCTGAAAATTTAGCAGGTGTAAGAAAAAGTAGATATCTTCTATAGTGCAAGGCAGTCTCTTCCAGGAAGAAGCTTAACAATGTAGCTAGGGTAGAGGGGCAGTGGTAGACAGCTAAAGAGTTTGTGAACAAAAATGTTGACTCCCTGTGGAAACAGTACAATCTTAAATTTAAATTTGTGAACACTGCCTTCCATTTTCAACTTTCTTGCCAAGTCAAAGTCTTTCTGTGGTCTTCTGGAACGTAGTGAAATGTTTTTTGGTTAAAGGAATGAAGATAAATATGGATTTTTTAAAAAGAAAAACAATGCTTCATTTAGTAAGTGTAGCTACCCTTACATGAAGAGATAGAAGGACCAATGAGATGTCACAGAAGAGAGGGAAAAGACTTTGGATAAAAAGAAAGAAAGGAGAAACAAATGTATTATAAGGTTTATCAAATAACAACCTATTGATGTTAGTTTATACACTATAAAACATGGGATACATACTATTAAAGTATGTGCTTTAATAGTCTTTTTTTTTCTTCCGTGCATACTGGAAATTTTGTGGATAAAGTGTTTTGATGATGTTATAGGACTTTGTTCTTAAGAAAAATTCTAAAAATACTTCATTTTTTTCATTTTTTCTTTTATTGGATATATTTTTTATTTACATTTCAAATGTTATCCCCTTTCCTGATTTCCTCCACCAGAACCCCCCCATCCAATCCTTTCTCCTCCTGCTTTTATGAGGGTGTGTCCCCACCCACCCACCCCCACACTCCTGCCCCCCTGCCCTAGTGTTCCTCTATACTGGGGCATTGAGCCTTCACAGGACCAAGGGCCCCTCCTCCCATTGATTTTGTAAATAAGCTTGCTCTGTTTAGAATGGCTTTAAGGTCAGACATGGTGGCATGCACCTTTAATCGCAGCATTCAGGAGGCAGAGGGAGCTGATCTCTGTGAGTTCAAGGCCAAGCTGGTCTACAGTGTGAGTTCCAGGATAGTCAGAGTTTCACACAGAGACACTGTTTAAACAAAAACAAAAACGAAACCAAACAAACAAATGTTAGAATGGTTTTAAATGTACAAAAAAATTGTGAAGATAGTACTGAGATCCCATATACTATGTACACATTTCAATTGTAGTGCATGTATCTTATGTTTTATAGTGTATAAACTAACATCAATAGGTTGTTATTTGATGAACCTTATAATACATCTGTTTCTTCTTTCTTTCTTTTTATCCAAAGTCTTCGCTCTCTTCTGTGACACCTCATTGGCCCTTCTATCTCTTCATTTCCTCTAATGTTTCTCAGACTTTCCTTGTGTTTAAAGTCCTCAACAGTTTTGAGTCACATTCTCTATCCATTGGGCCATTGTGCTGGCTCTCTAGTATTGTGACTTTTGTCCTTTGTCTGCTATTCCTTTCCTGGTATCAGGCTCTTGGTTTCACTTCTTTCATCTCTTACCTGTGTTGACTACAGAATTTCCTCCTTAGATCAGAAAGTTAATGAGTGATGAGAAAGTTGTCAAATCATTTTCTCTGCAAAGAAGAATTTTCCTGTAGAAGCCTCTTGACATTTAATGTTAATTGTGACTCTTCCTGGGCCAAATCAAGAGAAACCTTTCACTTCTTTTTTTTTAAACTTGTTTTATTTATTTTTTTAAAATACATTTCAGATTTTATCCCCTCACCCCGTTCCCCCCCACCACCCAGGAACCCCCTATCCTGTACCCCCTCCTGCCTCCACAAGGATGTGCCCCCACCTACCCCCCTCCCCCTCCCCCCACCTCTAATTCCTCCCTGCTTGGTGTTCAGCCTTTGTGGGACCAGGGATCTCCTCTCCCACCCATGCCCAACAAGGCAATCCTCCCCTAAGTATACAGCTGAAGTCATGGGTGCCTCCCTTTGTGCTCCCAGGCAGGTGGTTTAGACTTTGGGGAGTTCTGGTTGGCTGGCACTGTTGCTCTCCTCTTGGGGCCACCAACCCTTTCAGTTCTATTAGTCCTCTACTTTCTTCACTGGGAACCCTTGATCAGATCTATGGGTAGCTGTGAGCATTCACCTCTGGATATGTCAGACTCTGGCAGACCTTCGAGGAGACAGCTGCATCAGGCTCCTCTCAGCATGCACTTCCTGACATCCTTATCGGCATCTATCTTTGGTGACTGCACATGGGATGGATATCAAGGTAGAGTGGTCTCCTGATGGCTTCTCCTTGACTTTCTGTCCCACACTTTGTCACCTTATTTGCTCTCTTGATTCTGTCACTCCTTCCAAGAAGGACCGAGGCATCCACATTTGGTCTTCCTTCTTCATGATCTTCATGTGGTCAGTTAGTTGAATCTTGGCTATTTCAAGCTTTTGGGCTAACTGTCTCAGGCTTTTGGGACTGTTTAGATGGTTTATCTGCTCCTCGTTTAACTTTGGTACCTGGTATCTGTCTAGAAACTTTTCCATTTCATCCAGATTTTCCAATTTTGTTGAGTATATGCCGTTGTAGTAGGATCTGATGATTTTTTAAAATTTCCTCAGTTTCTGTTTTTATGTCCCCCTTTCAGTTTTGATTTTATTAATTTGGATACGGTCTCTCTGCCCTTTGGTTAGTCTGGCTAAGGGTTTATCTATCTTGTTGACTTTCTCAAATAATCAGCTCTTGGTTTTGTTGATATTTTTGTATATTTCTTTCTGTTTCTACTTGGTCGATTTCAGCCCTGAGTTTGATTATTTCCTGCCTTCTACTCCTCTTGGGTGTATTTGCTTCCTTTTGTTCTAAAGCTTTCAGGTGTGCTGTCAAGTTGTTAGTGTATGCTCTCTCCAGTTTCTTTTTGTAGGCACTTAGAGCTATGAGTTTTCCCTTAGCACTGCTTTCATAGAGTCCCACAAGTTTTGGTATGATGTGTCCTCATTTTCATTAAATTCTAAAAAGTCTTTAATTTCTTTCTTTATTTTTTTCTTGACCAAGTCATCATTGAGCAGAGCGTTGTTGAGTTTCCACGTGTATGTGGGCTTTCTATTATTTTTGTTATTATTAAAGACCAGCCTTGGTCCATTGTGATCTGATAGGGTGCAAGGGATTATTTCAGTATTTTTGTATCTGTTGAGGCCTGTTTTTTGACTAATTATACGGTCAATTTTGGAGAAGGTACTATGAGGTGCTGAGAAAAACGTACATTCTTTTGTTTTAGAATGAACTGTTTTATAGATATCTGTTAAATCTATTTGATTCATAAATTCTGTTAATTTCATTGTGTCTCTGTTTAGTTTCTGTTTCCATGATCTCTCCATTGCTGAGAGTAGGGTGTTGAAATCCTCCACTATTATTGTATGAGGTGCAATGTGTGCTTTGAGCTTTAATAAAGTTTCTTTTATGTATGTAGGTGCCCTTGCATTGGAGCATAGATGTTCAGAATTGAGAGTTTATCTTGGTAGATTTTTCCTTTGATGAATGTGAAGTGTCCTGCCTTATCTTTTTTGATTACTTTTGGTTGAAAGTTGATTTTATTTGATATTAGAGTGGCTACTGTGGCTTGTTTCTTGGGATCATTTGCTTGAAAGATTGTTTTCCATCCTTTTACTCTGAGGTAGTGTCTGTCTTTTTCACTGAGGTGCGTTTCCTGTATGCAGCAAAATTCTGGGTCCTGTTTATGTAACCAGTCTGATAGTCTACATCTTTTTATTGGAGGTATTTCTTTTCTGATCTAGTCTATTTGGAGTTCTGTATTATTTTTTGTATATTCATGGACATTTCTTTCTTTAGGCCAGGGAAGTTTTTCTCTATAACTTTGTTGAAGATATTTACTGGCCTTTTAAGTTGAGAATCTTCAACCTCATCTATACCTATTATCCTTAGGTTTGGCCTTCACATTGTGTCCTGGATTTCCTGGATGTTTTGGGTTAGGAAGGTTTTGCATTTTGTGTTTTCTTTGACAGTTGTGTCAATGTTTTCCATGGTATCTTCTGCACATGAGATTCTCTCTTTATCTCTTGTGTTTTGTTGGTGTATCCATTGTTTTCTGTTGGTTCTATGACTCCTGGTCTCTTACCTAGGTTTTCTATCCCCAGGGTAGTCTCCCTTTGAGATTTCTTTATTGGTTCTACTTCCATTTTTAGATCCTGGATGGTTTTGTTTAATTCTGTCATCTATTTGTTTGTGTTTTCTTGCAATTTCTTGCAAAAGGGATTTTTGTGTTTCCTCTTTAAGAGCTTCTACCTGTCTACCTGTGTTCACCTATACTTCTTTAAGGCAGTTACTTATGTCCTTCTAAAAGTCCTCTATCATCATCATGAGAAGTGATTTTACTTCTGAATCCTGCTTTTCCAGTGTGATTGAGTGTCCAGGGCTTGCAATGGTGGGAGAATCGGGTTCTGATGATGCCAAGTAAGTTTGGTTTCTGTTGCCTATGTTCTTTTGGTGCCTTTCACCATCTGGTTAACTCAAGTCCTACCTGCACTAACTGTCTCTTACTGGAGCTTGTCTTTCCAGTTATCTTGCTTGTGTCAGAACTCCTCAGGATCCAGATGTCTCTGTGATCCTGTGATCCTGAGCTTCTGCTGCTCTGAGTGCAGTGGCTCCTCTAGGATGTCTCAGAATATGGTGTCTTCACAGAAGCAGACCAGCTAGGTGTCTGCCCCATCCCCAAGGTCCAAGTGAGGGGTGGAAAGGGAGTGGTATTCAGCAAGGGTGGGTTTTGGGTGCCTGGTGGGTCCTGAGCACCCCCATGCTTCCAGTTGTAGCCTCTAGGCATAGGGTACTGTGAGAGGGTTCTTACCCATTGCTCTGAGTGCAATGCTCCGCTAGGATGTCTCAGGATATGGTGTCTTCATGGGGGCAGACCAGTTAGGTGTCTGCCCCAGCAACAAGGACCAAGTGAGGGGCAAGAACTGAATTTTCAGGCTAAACTACTACCCAGAAATCTTAAGAGAACACCTCATGCAAGATGACATATCCAAGACCAGCTTACCTGAGTGGAAGTTGAAACCATAATTGTTTTTCCTTTTCTTTATTGAATATTTTAGTTACATTCCAGATGTTATCCCCTTACCTCATTTCTCCCCCATACAGGAACCCCCTATGACATCCTCCTCCTCCTTTTTCTATGAGGATGTAACCCCACCTACTCCCCCACTCCCACCTCCCCACCCTCGAATTCCCCTACAGTCAGCATCCAGCCTTCAGAGGACCAAGAATCTCCTCTCTTACCCATGCCTAACAAGGCTATCCTCCCCTACATATACAGCTGGAGCCATGGGCGCCTCCCTATGTGCTCCCAGTCTGGGGAATCATAAGTTTAGATGGTGGATTATTATCGTAGCCAATATGCCACAGGAACACAAACTAAGAGTGCTTCAAACAATAGAAATTATTCTTTTCCTAGTTCATGTCATGATTGACAGCCTGTGTTCATGGCACTAAGTTGGGAATCTTGAATGAGTCTATACCCTGAGCTTCTGGGTAAGGAAGCTTGTGCCCATACACATAGCAAGGCAAAGTGAGAAAAAGTGTTCTAGGGGAGAAAGAGAATTTGCTTGTGGGCTGGTATTTGGTAGTTTTCAGTAGGTATCAAACAAGGTGGAGAATTTGCACATTTTGTCCCTTAATGCCACAGTAGCCTTGAACTTATATGTAAGAAGTTGAGCCTTCCCAGAGCCAATTTTCTTTGGAATTGAGGAATTAATGTGTGGAAGAAGTAGAAATGAACTCAGAGATGTACACTATGAACTGTCTTGCCCAATTCAACAAAATATATTTTTTCCTGATAACAAATAACTGTTGAATAAATGAATATATCAAATTTCGAAATGTGGACATGTAAGACACTACTGTACCATAAGGAACTTTGTATTTTATCTCAGATATGTTTGGTTGGATATACGAAGTCATGTAGCTTGTATACACATATAGTTCTCTTTTCAATTTACAATATTCTGTTTATTTCTGCAACAACTTTTGTTTGTAAACCAATATTTACTTGACCTAGGATGGCCAAGAACTCATTTTCATTCTGAATATTTCTAAAGTAGAAGCAGGAAAAACATGAACCAGTGAACAGTCTTTAATATGTGGCTTATAATATAGTTAAGTATAGCAATGTGTTGTTTTCAAATATATAAAACAGGATGTGTTTTAATTTGGGAAAAGTTGGTGATATTTTATGCTCAAGGAGTGCTAACATGGATCATTCTTACCTGCAGTCTCTGCAACTGATAGCCTTCTGTTCTTCAGCCCGGGAAAATGTGTTTCACATTACGTGAAGGCAGAAGCATCTGTTTCTGTCACCGAGAATACTCATCACTGTCATTTCACATATGCAAATAATGTAAGATCCTTTAAAAAAAAAAGAGCCTTGTGATATAATTGACTGTATATTGAGGTTTACGATGCAAGCTATTCTTCAAGACATTGCATTTAACTAATGACTAAACTTTGTGTGTAATGCATAACCAGAGTCTTGGGTTAGTTAATCATCTAAGCACAAACTAAAGCCATCTTATTCATATATATATATATATATATATATATATATATATGTGTGTGTATGTGTATGTATATATATACACATATATGATTATATACATATACACTTATATAGTATACATTTGAGGGTAAACTAAAGCCAATTCAATAAGTATTAGATATATATATGTGTATATATATACATATATATACACATATATATAAATGATTATGTAAATATACACTTATATATGTATATTTTTATCATATTTATATGCATGTGTATATATATGTTAGATGAGAAAATGAGAAAAGTGGTTAATTTAAGAGACTGAGTGGCTGGCTTTAGGCCAGGATTTTGATATTTGGATCTAAGCTTTCCTTACCATGAATAGCTGTGTGACTTTGAGCAAGCATTATATTCCTTATCCAGCGCTAGATTCTGAGACTTGGGAATAGACTAATGTAGCTTAAAATGTGCAGAATCAGCTATAGATGGTAGATAATGATTTTAATTAATATAGTGTACAATGACATGTCACTCAGTAACTTTGACTCTCATAGTCATAATTTTCCTTTGTTGTTCTGCTCTTCATGAAGAGAAAGTCTAAGCTTGGTGCTTACATGTCCTCATTACTAAGTTCAGCATTTTATAATTATTTTAATAGTAGAAGTCATAGTTGAAAAATCTTTGAGCAGGATAATAGCTAATTAAGATTGCAGAAGTACTGTTTTCTTTCCAATATATACATTGTTTCAGTCAATATAACATAAAATTTCTCTACTAATTTCTATTGGTAGAAAATGCTGATGTTAATGACTTTCAATTTTGTTGCATTTATCATATAGTCAAAGTGATGTTTAATTTGGATTATCACATTGGCTGGATCTGATTCTAGTAAGAGATAAGATACTGGACATACTTGTAAGGAATTTTCTCAATCAGGTTGGTGTAATAGTAATACTCATTCTAAGTGCATGTTGAACCTTCCAGCAGCAGACAGATAATCAAAAAACAGAGATCCCTAGAAGAAAGCTTTGCCTTTTGCCTTCCTTCCTTCCTTGTGTTACCTTCCTATCCTGATGGCAAGTTCATCTCTCCTCCTGCTGCTGTTACTCTTCATTGACACCAGAACCCTACTTCTCTGACTCTCTAACTTGATCTGAAGATCTTTGGTTCTTAGGAATCCTCTAGGTTGTCAGTAACAGAATGACCCCCTCCTGAAGCATCTAGCATCACAGACTGAGAAGCTTCTAAATTTTAGGCCTCTCCAGTATGGAAACAGACATGTTGTACCATGTAGATAATCTACTAAATACCCTTTAAATATGTCCCCTCTATAGGTTTTGTTCCTGAAGAACCCTGAGCATTGAACCATTTGAGTTAAACATTCCATTTAAATAAATATTTCCATTAAATATTAGTAAAGATGGTATGGAAATATGACATTTATCCTCAACACATAAAATGTATTAATTATGTACTAGTGTTTGGTTTTGGTCTGTTGGTTTTGTTCTGTGTTGGAACATATAGTAATGCATGAAGTAGATGGTAAATATTTCTCTGTCTCTGTATTTTTTTTTCAATTCAGTCTCTTACTCACAGAATAACTAACCCACTCCAGAGATGCAGGCAGTGATCCATTTATTAGGACAGAGTACTCATGGTCAAATATTCTATTGTTAAAGTCCTCATTACCTTTTATTTTGTTAACAGTGGAGTGAAAACATAGTCTCCACACTACCACAAGTGTGCAATTAAATTTCCTATATTTGGGACAATTTCTGGGGTCAGTACACTCAGAGTGCAGTGAGTGAACCACACCCCTGGGAAATCCACCTCCATGATCATGGTATCACTCCTGTCTTCCATACAGGATGGATTCAGTTGGAAGAAGAAGAGACTTTTGTAGAATTTTAGACAGAGGCATGAAGATCTCTGAGGTCAAGTGTGGAAAAAATAACTTGCAGGGAGTGAGGCCGGTGGGGGGGGGGTGTCCCACGGTGGTCTGGCAGCGGGGGCCTGGCAAGCTTCCCACACCACTGGAGGAGGGTCTCACATTCACACAGCCACCGCGGGCTGGTGGCTGCAGGTCAAGGTTCCAAAGGCTGGAAATCTGGTGGCAGGCACAGGAAGGCACAGGTGACACATGTAGTCTGATTTTCCAAAGCTTTTATTGTTCATGGCGTGGTGAATGGGTATAGATGGTGCGTGCTCCCCCCAAAAAGTCAGGCCTGGCTTTTTATAGGGAGGGGGAAAAGGGGCAGGAATAACTCAATTAGCTACACCTCTCGGCCTTTAGATAACTCATTAATATTTTAATCTCTGGAGGTGGAATCTTGTTATTCACGCCCTCTACCTGTGTGCTTCATGACTGAAGGTCGCAGGTTAAATGGAGTTACTTCATCCAAGGCCCAACAGTCAAGCTCAGCCTGATTTACTGAGAAAGTTCCAGAACATCCAACCTTAGGTATTGAAGTATATAATAGAATAAGGGGGCCGTGTCCCAGCCACAGCAAGTAGCAAAAAAAACAACAGCTTTGGCCATGTGGCTCTGGCTTTCAAGAATAAAAGGGACTACAGGGACAATTCATGTTGGTTAGCTGGAGCTAAGAAATTACTGGTGATTAAGAATAGACCAGCATCATTGAGGGGAAATCTGGGAAGTGTTTTCTGAGAATACAAAGAAGTTTTGTTCCAGAGTTAGCCAAGATTATAACTCAGGCTGCAGTTGGACTTGGTGATTCGTAAGAATCACCCAGGTGTTACTGGTTTTTAAGGTCATGGAGACCAGCTGAGGCTTGGCATTGTGGGAGATCACGGAAGGCCATTGATAAAGGTACAGCCTCAGTTGCAGTTGATGGCCCAGGATTAAAAATGTCATGCAAAGAAGTTGAGGCTTGGTATCATGAAGGGAACCTATGAGAGGCTATTGGTGAAGCCTAGTCGCAGTGGAAGACTCCAGTGAATTGCAGATGCCACTACTGTGGGATGATCATCAAGAAGAGCAGCAACAGTGAAGTGGAGTGCTAGAAATGTCAAAGCTGGGGAAGTGACACAATCCTTTTGGAGGGGCCCACAAGATCGTGAGTGGATTCCAGACATTGAAATAAGTAGCTATGAAATTGAAGCTGCCATGGATACCCCAAGATGTTAAAATATCAGAGCCATGGGATATCTACCTAGGAAAGCTGCTAACAGGGAGTGGACCCAGTGCAAGAGAAAGAAATTGTTGCAGCCAACAAAGACGAATGGAGTTGTAGATCTGAAGAGTGCTTTGAAGTCAGACACGGATGTACCTAGTTTGGAGTTTTCTTAGCTGTATTTTGGTCTTGCTTTGATCCATTGCTCACCGTGTCATTTTAGAATGGTAATATATATCCTGTGATGTTGGACATATGTGAACTGTATTTTGATTTGTAAGTGATTGCAATTAAAAGATTGCATGAATTTCAGAGGAAACTTTAAACATTGGACTTTTAATGTTTACACTTTTACATACTGTGGGGACTTTTGAAGTTGAACTAAATGACTTTTGCATTATTCCATGGCTAGGTATGGTCGCCATAGACTCATGTGCTTGAGTAAGCCTTTGGGGGCCAGGGAGTAGGATGTGGTGGTTTGAATATGCTTGATTCAGAGAAAGGCATTATTAGAAGGTATGACCTTGTTGGGATAAGTGTGGTCTTGTTGGAGGAAGTGCATCACTGTGGTCATGGGTTCTGAGATCCTCCTAGCTGCTTGGAAGACAGTCTCTCCTGACTGCAGTTCAACCGAATTGGATCTCAACTCTTTCTCTCATGCCATGTCTGCCTGGATGCTGCTATGGTCCTTCTGTGATGATAATGGACTGAACCTCTGAACCCATAAACCAGCCCCAATTAAATGTTGTCCATTATAAGAGTTGTTTTGGTCATGGTGTTTCTTCATACCAATAAAACCAAAACTAAGACAGGATCCTAGAGATCAGATTTAAGTTACTAAACTTGTTAGTGTGTGTGTTTATCTACTGATCCATCTGTTTAGTTCACATTCAGGGTTTATTTTACAAAGTTTAACCAGAGATTTTGCTAAATTTGGATATGTGGGTGGAAGAAAAAGTTTTAGGAACACAGCTTACTAATTTGTACTGGCCTGTCCCTCATGTCTCATTCAGCTTGCCTTTTTATCACCTGGATAAAAAATAATTATATCCACAGTGGTCTGGGTCCTCCTACCTCAATCACCAATCAAGAAAATGCAACACAGACTTGTCTATTGGCCAGTCTGACGAAGGCATTTTCTCAATTGGGGTTTTCTCTTCCTAGATGACCCTTGTTAGTGTTGTTGGAAAATCAACAACAACAACAACAACAACAACAACAAAAAACTAACCAGCACAAGGGACAGTCTCTTAGTTTGGATTTCCAATGCTATTAAGAGACTCAATGACCAGGGAAATTCTTATAAAGGCAAACATTTAATTGGGGCTGGCTTATAGTTTCAGAGGTCCTGTCCGTTATCATCATGGCACGTAACATAGTAGCACCCAGGCAGACATGGTGCTGGAGAAGGAGCTGAGAGTTTTGCATCTTGATTTGAAGGCAACTAGGAGAGACTGGCATCCTCAGGCAGCTAGGAAAAAGCTCTCTTTCACAATTAATAGAACCTGAGCATAGGAGAAGACCTTCAAAGCCCACCACTAGAGTGATTTCCTCTAACAAGGTCACACATTATTAATTTTTTCAGGAGGAAATGGTTTATTTGGCTTACACTTCCACATTAAAGTCCATCACTGTAGAAAGCCAGGACAGGAACTCAAACAATGCAGGAACTGGCGCAGAGGCCATGGACGAGTGTTATTTACTGGCTTGTTCATAATGACTTGCTCATTATAGAACCCAGAACCACCAGCCCAGGGATGGTACCACCCACAATTGCCTGGGCTCTCCCACATCAATCACTAATTAAGAAAATGCCCTACAGCTGGATTTTTTTTTAATTTTTAAAAATTAGATATTTTCTTTATTTACATTTCAAATGTTATCTCCTTTCTAGGTCTCCCTTCCGCACACTCCCTATCCCATCCTACCTCCCCTGCCTCTATGAGGGTGCTTCCTCCCACCCACCGACTCTTACCTTCCTGCCCTGGCATTCCCCTACACTGGGGCATCAAAATTCACAGGACCAAGGGCTGCTCCTCCAACTGATGTCCAACAAGGGCATCCTCTGTCACATACACGACTGAAGCCATGGGTCCCTCTTTGTGTACTCTTTGGTTGATGGTCTAGTTTCTGGGAGCTGGGGGGGGGAGGTGATCTAAGGCCATACCTTATAATATTACCACTCCCCATGGAACCAAGCATATTCAAACCACCACTGACCTTTTATATTCGAACCATAAAGAATGACTAGGTATCTAAAGGAGAATTCACTCAGTTTGAATTGTGTGCTCTGAGGAGATAGTCAAGAGGCTTTGGAGTCACAGGTGTGGAACATGGATAACGGGAACAATTTAAGGGAGCTTGTGAGGCAGGCACATAATTCTGAATCTACAATGATGAAATGTAGGAGTAAACAAACAGGAACTCAGGATAATTACTGAGGGTATTCAGATGAGTTTCCTGGAACTGGCACTTCTCTGTTTCAGAGTTGGGCTTAGAGTTGCCCAATTTGCACTATATTCACAAAGGTCTGATGCTTTCAGAAAGTGCAGATGGTCTTTGTAAAATACAATGCTGCTGCAGATGAAGTGTAAGATTTCAAGGGCTCTACAATGTAAATGTGAACAACTAAGACATCATCTCTGATTATTTCACAAACAACAGCATGGGAGTTAAAGTTAAAGTTGTGCATTGATAAGAGTGACTTTTGCATATGTAAACAAGACTGACTCCTGCACACTCCTGTGCATAGCACTTTGAAACTTTTAATTCCAAAGTTGATTTTGAAAATGGGAAAAAAATTCTGAGAGAATATTTTTTTATTCAAATTGATAGAAAGCATGTCGTGTAACTGATGCTTTTAGAAAAGAAAATGTTCGCATATGTCAGGGCAATTTGCAGCTATTATCACTTCACGGAGATATGGAGAAAATTGAATTGCTGACTAATGTAGTTGGGGGTGAAGGCCACCTCTCAGTAACCCAGTGACTGCATAATGATCCTATTTTAAAAATCTATCTTGCAGCATTCCATTTGGAAAAGAATTGTCTTCTCACAGAGTATACTTCATTTTATGGTATGTCATATTTGCTTATGTATATATACTTTGTATATATCTGCATGGCATATATTCATACAATAGAAGAAAAACCCCTTCTCAGTGTGTGACGCTTCCCTTCTACCTTTACTAAGTAGAAATTTGTGCAAAAGAAGGAAGAAAATCAAACATACACAGGCACAAATCAAAACACATCTTCAAAGTTTTAAGCAAATTGTTCATGTTTATTATGTATGTGTTCTTGCTTGTCTGTATCTGTGGCACGTACATGCAGGTGCCTCAGGGGCCAGAATTGGATATCAGATCCCCTAGAACTGGAGTTACTACAGGCGGTAACTCACCAATGTGGGTGCTTGGGATCAAAGCCTGGTTCTGTGTAAGAGCAGCAAGTGATCTTATACACTGGGCCATCTCTTCAGTTCCCACTCTGAAGATTTTTTAAAGCCATTCTGTACCGTGGGCTAATAGATGGAGCACATGCCCTTGATGCTTGTACATGGGAACAATAAAGGCAGCAACCTTACTGGGGGAACGTAAATATGCGTAAAAAACTCTAGTAGCCTTGTAGTAAAATGTGAAGTGATTTGTAGACTGTGGCAAAAGGAAATCATTGTGTATTAATTTCTATTTGAGTAAATCCGTTTTTTCCTTTGGAGTGTGTTTACATGTAGGCTTGTATGATGTGTTTGGAAATCTGAGGGTACGTATCTTCACCTGTTACTGGTGTAATTGATTTTCAATGTGCACAGCACATAGCATGCAGTGTGAACACATAAACAAAATAGAGTATGTTTAGAGAGCTGACTAGTAAAGGGGCCAACTACATTCACAGTCTTTGAGATCAACTAGTTTTGAAATACTAAAACTTTTTTTTTTTTTTTTTGTGCTACACAGTGTTTTCTCATAGCCCCCTGTGGGTTTTCTCCAAAATAAATAATCAAATGAGAAAATGTGTTACTGCATTTGATTGTGCATCATGGCATGCCCTTAATAGATCAGGTAATGGATAATGCTTTGAAGGGCTGTTGAAGGCATTCAAGGTTCGAGGATGTTGATAACAGGACATAGGGAGAACAAAGCTAGAGACTGATTTTTTTTGTTTAAGAAAACCCCTAAACTCAGCTAAAACCTTTAAAGATCCTATTCCTTAGATTTTAAAAAAGTCACAATGAGTATACAAAAATGATTTTATTTTTCTTCATAGCATCTATTTTACTTATTTCTAGTACTGCCTAAGTATCTGATGAAATCCTATAGTCTTATCTTAAGGTTGTGAGGCATACATATGGACTATTGGTATCTGAGGAGGCAAAGTACGTGTACATTTTCCATAATTAGTTCTATCGGTATTTTCCCGAGTTTCCCCCCAGACTCAAACCAAAGCTCAGCAGTTCAGAAAAGAAGTCATAAACAGGTGTTTTCCAGTGACATGTCAAATAATAATACATCTTGGCTACACATTTTGGTTCTCTGGAGATCCCTGATTCAAAGTTGCTGTTTTTAGTTGATCTTGATGACTCTTAATGGACTTGGCTTATTAACTAGTGAGTTGTCAAAAAACATATTATATATTGTTGACAGGTATGAGATGAGCTGCTAAGTAGTCAGTAGACAACACTGGAGATAGTCCTCATTTCTAATTAGGCTCAGAATCTACTTTGTACAATTTATTTTTTGTAAAAGCAACTTTTATTTGATGGATGTAATAACTGTCATCTCTGAGGCTTACTGTTGAATAAGCTCAAACTTTCTAGCTCTTTCTGAATTCTGGCTGTCTGGCTCAACTTAACTATTTTTGTCTCAAGCTTCTTTCCAAGCTGACTGATTCAAGCTGGCTTTTCTCAGCTTCTGCCTAAATTGCTCTACTTGGCCTAAACTAACTATGGCTATTTGTTCTAGTCTTCTAGTTCCTTCTCATTCTCTGGCTCCAACTGCATTTGTTGACTTGTACTGAATTGCCCAAACACAACTCCATTGTACTGATTCACTGAACTTAACTTACTCAACTGACTGAACTAAAGTCAATTATGCTGACTGCACTCAACCACATTGACTCCTATCTTTTAAAATCTGAACTCATCTAACTGATTTGAATTCAACTGACTGACTGAACTCAGAGATCTGTATGTCTCTGTCTCCTGAGTTCTTGGATTAAAGGTATGTGTTCCCATACTTGGACCTAAAATTATCTTTACCTGAAACTTACTCTATATCAGGCTGGTCTTTAATTCAGAGATTTGCTTGCCTCTAAGTCCTGGGATTAAAGGCATGTCTGCTTACTAGTTGGATCACACAGACCTAGACAGTCTTTGAATATGATTTCAAGCCAGAGCAGACACTTTGCTGGATTAAAATTCTTCTACAATTTTTGTTATTTTTGAGGATTGGATCTCAATCCTCTAAGCCTGGCCTAGAAATTACAATCCTGACTTGGTATATTCCTTTCCTGAGTGCTAGATATGGAAACTAAAATATAATGCTGGGAATGAAAATATAGTGCTGATATTTATAATTAAATTACATCAAACTTCTAGTTTAAGTTTGCATTCTAAGTAAAAAGATATAGATAATTTGCAAAAAAAAAAAAAAAAACCACCATTTACTGTGCGGAAGAAGAAGACTGAACAGGTAGGAGATAGTTCACGTGCTCTAAAGCACGGAGACAGCTTCCCAGAGTGAGTGGTTTTGCAGGATGCATAGCATTTGCTTTGTCAGCAGACGTGGAAATTGGAACAGAAAACATGCATCTGTGAAGGCCCAGCACTCATGTGGGACCTGCTGAATTTAGAATTTAAGATGGAAAAAGAATGTGGTAATTGGAAGTGTCAGGAACGTACAGGGCCTTCAGGCTGTCTTAAGATGAAATTTGAAGGACAAGGGGAGACTGTGTCAAGGTTTCAGAAAGAAGAATGACATTAATTACAGTTCTCTGAAAGAAAAAAAAATCACTCTGCCTGGTGGTCTGGGGGTGGCTGCTAGGAGGACAGATGGGAGCACGGAAGAGCACTTGGAGTGACAGAGAAGAGTTGTCTGGACAAGACAGTGTGCTAGTTTAGATTATGATTTTATCAGGGGGAAGCAGTGGATTGTAGACACTGTTATTTTTTACCTGGAGAAAAACAGAAGTGGAACAGGTGGTAGACTGCAGGACTAGAGGCCATACTGATAGCTGGCTTACATAGCCACCTGTTATTGAAAGAAGGCAGGTGCAGTAATCAAGATGTATACATAAATTAAACTTATATACATGGGTGAAGTTTCTAAGGTTTAGAGTATAAAATGGAGAGGGGAGAGAACTGAGATGGAAGCTGAGGGTTATCAGTTTGAGAATGTTGGAATCCATTTTAATCAGGAGACATACTCCTCCAGGGAAACTTTCCAGATATGTATTTCAGAATGCACTGCAGTGGCTGGCCAGAGCCCGCCCTTATAGTCATAGCAGGAGACCTCTCATTTCCCTGCTTTATGCTTGACCTTGGAGCTACTTCTATTCCTTTTTTCCCTCATTGTTGAAAACTCATCATGTACATTCTTGCTCCTAGATCAAAATGAAAGTCTCTTATTTATTCTCCAAGCAGGTATCACACCATTTGACTCTAGTGAGTCTATCCCAACATTGTAATTTAGCACCTATACTCAGGGTTTGCAGAATTTTATCTAGGCCAGGTAAGCCCCTGAGGCATCTTCCCAAACAAGTGGGAGGTGCTCAGAGCTCCTGCCTGGGCTCTGTTGATTGTGTTGATTGTATCTTGGAGTTGAGTCACGATTCCAGAGAAGTGCCTACTTTCCGGATTCTCAAGTCTACTGCAACCTATAAAATAACCAATGAACATAACTTTTAAAAACTAGTTCAAGGTATTCTTCTACAATAGAATAATTTTCTACAGAAAAATATGTTAATATTTTCCAGCTTACTACAATCAGTCATTTTTAAGGTAAAGGTAACTTTAAAATACGAGACATTTTAGAAAAAGTAACCTCTAAAATGTAGTACTTTAAATTGTTCTGTACCTTACCATTCTGGCTTTGAAGATAACCTTCACAATGGAAATTGATGTGGCGGGGGTTGGAGTTCAGAACTAAAAGTTCTGATGCAATTTCTCAAAGAACATCGCAGCCTATTTCTTCTGTGCTGATTGCTGTCAGAACTAAAAGGCAATAGCTGCCCGGTAGTAGTAGACGTTAACTCAGTACCTTGAAGAGTTTAAAGTCTTCTACTACCTAAAAAGCCCATTGCAGAGCCTTTTCACTCTGAACAACTGCCTCTTTTATCTGCGTTTGTGGAAGATTTCAGAGGGCAATCTGTTTTACACACTTCAAACATATAAGGCAGTATAAAGAGCGATACCGTTTGGTATCCTAGAAAGGATTATTGATTTGGAGCCAATTATTTTGTTCATTTCCATTTGCAAGCAGTTGTTTAGCACCTAATATGTTCCAAGATTCAACATTTATATGAAAGTATAAAATAAACTCACCATTCTCAGGGATATCAGTCTTTACTGAGAGTAGTTAGCACAGACATGGAAAATAATTACTGGATGTTTTATAAAAGCAATAATATATAATATATAGTACACAAAGATTGTGGGTTCTTCAAAATAATTTTTTCTCAACAGGGAAAAGTAATGTCGAGTGATGTCTTGACTGTATACATTATGTCAGTTAACCTGCACTACAAGGTAATATACATACGGAAGATGAGAAAACTGTCTGAGGATTTAAATGCATCACCATAGATCTTATAATAATAGATGGATGAAAAGAGATTCAACATATTCTGCTGGACCTTAAACCTCTTCTTACCTTGACTATCTTACATATTCGCTTTCCTAGAAAAGTGGATGCTGAAGAGGTGTCTGGAAAAGGGCACTTGGGACAGATAACCACAGAAAGACCATAGAATCAGAGACAATATATTTTGTAGGAGGTTCCTTCCTTGTCTTCCTGTACTGGAGACATTTTAGTAATAGATGATCACTAATGATCACAAGTTGTCAAAATTAGGACAGGATAATCAGGCAATGTATTCTGTCTCATATATTGATTCTTTTAGTTTTGGTTGTTTAACTTAGAGTACCCAGGGAGATAGTAATCTGGGAAGTGGATACTAAGAGGAGGTACATTAAGGGAGAGGAAATAGAAAACAGAAAGTAGAAAGGGTAAGTACTGGGGGCAGAAA
This sequence comes from Rhabdomys pumilio, assembly GCA_030674055.1. Taxonomy (NCBI): domain Eukaryota; kingdom Metazoa; phylum Chordata; class Mammalia; order Rodentia; family Muridae; genus Rhabdomys; species Rhabdomys pumilio. The sequence goes on along the minus strand of JANHMN010000002.1, from coordinate 71,079,294 downwards.
AGTATACAAAGCGTCCTATACTGTATTGCTAAACTGTTGGATATTGATGGATTCTGGGAAGAGGAAACTATTTTCTTCGGTTGTGTACCCTCCAGGCTCTGATAAATGACTCCAGAACTAGTGGGAACATAGCAGCCTGGGTTAAACTCAGTGAGTCACACAACAAAACAGATATAGACAGGAAGTTGAGAAAGATTAGTGAGGGTCATAGATTGGGTAGACAGTGATGGGAGAGAGTTAACAGAGGATGGGACAAGCCAGTAATGAGTATTCAATGGATACATGTATGAATTGGCAAAGAATAAATTCCATTAATCAAAAAAAGATTAAAAAATTAAATGTAATACTGTGTCATTGCAGCTGTCTGGTATCTAACAGTCCCGTGTAGAAATACAAATCTTTCTGTTATATTTTGATAAATATTTTGTTTCTGTTCATATAGATTAGTAGCAACAAATGGGAAACACTGTGGAGATTTTCTAATATGTGTTGTATTGAATACTACTGTATAAATGAATTACAGTTGTTTGCACTTCACTCTTCTAGAAGGTGCTATTGTAAATAGGGTTATATTTTTCTTGGTAGCTGGTAAATTTTAAATGGAACACTGGAAAGAAGCACAGCAGAATCACACATCTCTGTGTATTGATGCAATTTATTAAAATCTAATAGAAGAATGTGTTTGTTTCCATTTCTATATTATCAGTAGACTTAGAACAAAAGGTCAAGATATCTAAAACAACAAAAACACTACTTGGTTATTAAATATCTGCAGAAACTGAAGCTCCAAAGTATTTGTATTTCTTCTTTTAAAATGTTGTCCTTATTTAAATAGACAGTTTGTTTTGGGTTACCTTTGAAATGAATTACAAAGATGTGTAAATATGAATATTTGTTAGCTTTAGAGACTCATTAATTTGTTTGGAGTCAAAAGTTGACTGCTTTTATAATTCCAAAAAATTTGTCATTCAACAGATTGTAACAATTACATCTTTAATTCTTAATATAAAGCATTTTGAGTAACCTTGCTTGGAAATTAATATAATTCTTATTTTGATACAAAGGTTGTCACATTCTGCACAACTTTCTTTAAAGAGGAATTTGATTTGGATTGAAAAATGATATGGGTTTCTGATCATTAGAGCCTTGCCTATTTAACTCTTTTTGTTTTATTGCCTTATAGTTGGAATAAAAGACCTAATTAAATTTTGTATGGGACTACATTTAAGCTGGATACACGCTTATATTCTCAGTACTTAGGAGGTAGAGGCAGGGGAATAAGGAGTATAAAGCCAATTTAGGAAACATAGTATAATCCTGTCTAAAAGAATGCATTAATTTTTCCCTTCTGCCACAGCTACCTTCAGTAGAATGCTTTGTTTTTCAGGACAAGAGTAAGAAGCCATTTGAGCTCTTACTCCACATCTCCTGCGTCAACTTCGGATGACTTATCTAGGGGCCAGACATAAATCCCTGGTCCACATGATTATATTGAAAACCATGGAATAAATTATGGGAGTAAAATAGCACATTAAAATATATAATATAAAAAACCATTTTCTTTTTTTTTGTCTAGAGTCCTTGATCTAATAAACCCACAGCCGAGTAGGAGCATTTTTATTTTTGTAGCCTACCTATTGTTTTTATAGTGAGATTGGTTGAAAATGAAATAATGAAATAAAGCCATGTCTTGCCGGAATTATACTGAGTAGGTTTTGTGGTTTGAAATCAAACGGTTCCTGTTTGACAAGTATATTTATCCTTCATCTTGAACAAAAGTAGATGATATATCAGCCAAACAATGTTTGCCCGACCGTGTGTGTGTGTGTGTGTGTGTGTGTGTGTGTGTTTGATTTTGAAATGTGGATTTCAAGGATCAAACTCAGGTCTCTTTCTTGACGGAGCCATCTTATCAGCATGCCAAGGAGAGTTTTATATGCATATACTTTAACACTATACAGTGGTATATAATGTTTCTTCTTGTTTAGAACTTTATAGTCTTCTGATAATAGCCGTTCTTCTGATAACTCAGCTTCATGTTTCTTTGGGGCAAATAACATCTTCAGTTTTATAACTTGTATAGTTAGGGTATTATTTCTCAGCTTGTCTCTAAGATGCCCCAACTCCCTTTTCAGTGTTTTGTCTTTATTTTAGAGTGCAGAGTAGTCATAACTCCTTGGTGTTATTACTTTTTCTGCTTAATGTGATCAGTTGTCAAATGTGTCTGACAAAATGAAGAGCAAATTCCCCAAATCAGCATATGTTAAAACTTATGCTGCTGGCAATTTGGATATCCCAGAGGGAAGCTGAAAAGCATTTCCTTTGACTGAAAAGGTTTAGAGTAACAAGTAAACAAACACACAGTTGGATCCTGAGGTTACTAAGGTCTCTGGTAGAGCTAGTCCATCTGTGAAATTAGAATGAGGAAGAAATTTGTTCTAGTTGTGCTGACTCATCTCAAGCCAAGAACACTGTGGACACAGGGTATGGAATGTGCTCAGTTGGATAGAAATGGGATCAAATCATAAGGTTAGGCATAGTTCAGGCATCTACTGGGAGGTTTGTAAAACAAACAATGAGGAAGCATGGCCTTTTTGGAGTAAGTGTGGCCTTGTTGGAGGATCACTTTGGACATGGGCTTTAACACCCTTTTCCTAGCTGCCTGGAAGACAGTCTTCTCATGACTGCCTTTGAATCAAGATGTAGAACTCTGGGCTCCTTCTCCAGCACCATGTCTGTGATGACACTGCCATGCTTCCTGCCATGAAGACAATGGACAGAACCTCTGATGCTATAAGCCAGCTTCAATTAAATGTTGTCCCTTATAAGAATTGCCTTGGTCATGGTGTCTCTTCATAGCAATGAAAACCCTAACTAAGAAAAGAGTGACTGTCATATGAAAGAAACACCACTGTATACAGTTATTGAGTGGACTAAGTGAATACCACTTACAGAGCCTCCAACTGACATATATTGGCATATTTTAACCATATTTTGATATGTTATTAAACGTTTAGGAGCTGGGTTTTCATTAGAGTATCCTTTTGAAGACAGTAAGGATGGTTTGTTATTTGAGCTTCAAATACACAGTTTCAAATTACATCAGATGCAACTTGAGCAATTGCTATGCTGGGTGTATTGAGACCACATGTAACACCTGTGCAATTATGTGATTGTCTCCGTCTGTTCAGTGTATATAAAGAATATTGTAGACTCACTGGATTACATAACAGATGTTAATTTCTCATAGTTCCGGTGTCTAGAAGGCTGAGCTCAGGCTACTAGCATGTTCAAGTTTCCTTTGAGCCTTCTCTTCATGTTCATGTCCTCACATGGCTTTCTTTCCTGCAAATGGTGTCTCTCCTCTTTTTAACTACACTAATTTCACCATGAGAGCCCTTCCCTCATCTAATGTAATACTGGTTAATAGCAAAGCCCTTTACTCTAAATATCACATTACGGGTGAAGTTATCAATATGAATTCAGTCTATAGCAATGGCCTTTATTTTGTCTTTATGGCATGCAATACATCATTTTGCTAACTAAAATCAAACCTAAAAGAGACAGAAATGAACTTCCACTACTGTTATGTCAGCTCCTTTAGTAATTTTCTGTACTGTTCTTTTAAATGATACCCAGGCTAAATGATATGTTCTCCCTCTGGACAATTTATTCTTGGATCCTTCAGCATTTAACCCATGATTTAGGGAGAGTTGACTTAAGAAAGTAATCTGAAAATGGCTGTTTCTTTTTTTTTTCTTTTTTGAAAACAAATAAAGGGAAACATTTAGATTGCATTTCTTATATCAGAAAATTCAAGTTCTCATCTCTCTGAATAGCTGTGTGATTTGATAAAACTAATCTTTTTATGCCTTTATCTATAAAATTGGGACAATGCCATCTAGCTCCTCCTCATGAGACAATGGTAGTCAGATAAAATAATAAAATGAAAAATTTAGTGAAATATGATTCATAAAGGAAATGAGTTATTATTTAAACGAAAGAACAATAGGCTCTATAAAATTAATTAAAACCTTCCCTCAAGGAGTTCAAAGTGTATGGGGAAGGAGGTACGTGCTTCCTGTACAGGCTATTGTAATCAGGGAGAATTGTGAAATCTGTATAGAAAATAAGCATCAAGCCTCTGTAAATGTACTCCTTCTGGCTTAGCTACTGCCATCAAGTAAAATAATGTTTCCATTTAAAATTCTGGTAAATGATATTACTAAGTAGCTCATTTTGTTGAGGATATTATTTTCTGAGTTCCTTCCTTCCTTCTTTCCTTTTTTCCTTCCTTCCTTCCTTCCTTCCTTCCTTCCTTCCTTCCTTCCTTCCTTCCACTCATTCATTCTTTCTTTCTTTCTTTTTCCTCACCTAATGGGCAGGAAGTAAAATTGAGGGTAGGTTTGTAACTGTGTAAAGCTGCATGTGATGTGAACATTAGGGAGAAACATCTTTTAAATATCACTTTAATTAAATTAATTAATTAATTAATTAATTAATTATTCTGTAATAAGACCTTAGCAGGCTGTGCAGCAGCTCCTTCCATGGTCTCTCTGTGCAGCTGCCTCTGAATGTGCTAGAGCTAGCCATCTTGCTGCTTCCTGTTTTTACCATGTCCATCTCATTTGGTTGTTTATTCTAGTTCAGCCTTATTGAATCTTTCACATACCCACATATCCAGGTAAATGTATTGAGTATTTAGTAGAGCTACTTTCAGCATTTCCTCAAACCTGGTGAAATATTAAAGCAACCCGGAATCCATGTTCTCTGGCTAAAAGATTTCTTTTTTTTAGAAGAATACCAGTGACCAGTTGTATAAAGTCTGCTTTAGAGTGCTGGTAAAGCCGGGTAAGTTATGAGACTATTCATTGCCTTTCTCACTGCAGGACAGCATATATTTATCTCTGCGAAAGTGTGACTCTGTGTGCATGTAACAAAATATTTGTGATATTTTAAAATGGCTAAAAATGTTGAACCATAGGGATGATCCAGGCTTCCTGAAATGGATGTGCAGTACTGCTCTCTGCAGACTATATACATGACTTTTAGCAAACCTTACAGTGGCACCACATAGTTAGCTTTCCCTCCCCAGAGAGTACATCTAACTTTAGGCTCTCCAGCTGAGATTAGCAACTGCCATTCAGGAGGATTAAATAGTGCTTGGTAAGCTTTTTTATTCCTTAAAATCTTTCTTTATTTAAATCACGAACTCTTCATGATGGTCAGTCTGGCTTTACAGTCATCTTCCTGTCCCAGGCTCCTATGTGCTGGGTGACAGGTTTGTATCCCTGGGCTTAGACTTGTATGAAAAACTCTTGGTCTGCTATTTCTCTTTCTCTTTCCCACAAAGCATACCTTTGCAAGTGGAGAAGTCTTGGTTTCAAAGTCAGGTGGCATCTACAGTGTAATTTTGAATGCTTGTAGACCTCTATTCAATCAAGGACCAGCATTTCATATGCTTATTAAAGGCTTTATAAATGTATATAATAAATGCAGGGCTCTAAATGCCATATGAAATGCAGAAGGTGCTCAGTTTACATAAATTTCCTTTCCCATTGTCAATCATTTTTTAGGCCCTTTGGGGTCATTCATCATGACAGTGTGAGATCTAACTGCTAACAATTCCCAGTTGCCCATGTTTTGCTTTAAAGTACTTTCCAACTTCTATTCCGTCAACAATGTCACATCCGTTTACATCCTAAGTATGCATACTGGAAAATCTCCAAAAATGTTGACCAGTAAACTTAATAAAGAACAGTTAAATTAAGCCAATCCAACTTCAGGGCCCTTTAATAAATCTCTTGTAATGAAAGCTTCTGGATTAAAGTAAGAGTTACTTGAGGATAAAGTATTAATTTGGTTTTAATTTAGTGGACTGTAATGATGCATGTCATGTTATTAAACTCAGTTTTTGTCAGACTTGAGGACAAAGTTAATTTCCACCAGGCGAAGGCATAAAGCACAGTAAAACACAAGTGGAAGTAAATGAAAGCAGCAGAAATGTAGGATAAAATTTTATTTAACCCATTAGAGCAAAGCTGGGGGGGGGTTAATGCACATTATAAGCAAATTGTCTGTAGTTTATTGATTTATTTGAATTACTTAGCAGTGTTCTTCTGAGTCAAACTTATTGTCGATATCTTTCTGGAAATGGCCCACATGACATTTAAAATTCTTTTTACAAAAGATAAAAAAAGAGTTTGATAATAGGAAGCTTAAGTTTCAAGGGTTCATTTTATTTGTTATTAAACATTACCCGACTGGGATAAGCAAAATACCTTTACCAGGTAAATGTCCCTGCTTTAAATGACTTTACCAGGTAAATGACTCCCTGAGCTTTATCTCCAGTGCCAGCATGCTATATAGAGAGAACTGACTCCCATGCATTCTCTTCTGACCTCCACATCCAAGTCTGCACACATGTCTATATACACAAGCATGCAAAAATAAATACAGTAAAAAATTAAAACTGCCTGGCGTGGATGGACTTTAAACTATTAAAACACTGCTAGTTTGGGCAGACTGTGTGGGTGTCCCTTGCTTGGACACTCCCTTGGGCCTTTAACTAACTTGATCTTCATTCATCTCCTATTAAAATAAGTGCATCTTTCTGTTATTAAGCTCAGAGTTAAACAACAACAACAACAACAACAGCAACAACAACAACAACAAGAAAATTTGTGTTCTAAGTTCTACTGAAATCCAAGGGTAAGTAAAGGGGACTGGGCAGGGCCTGTACTTACCCGGATCACATGTTCTTTTGAGAATGTCAATGGACTGAACTTCTGTGATTTTTCTACGTCTAAGTTTTTGAGAAGAAGCCAAAGTATGGACTTTTTTGATTTATGATCTTTCTATTTTACCAACCATAGTGAGTTAAAATATATTCTTTCATGAAATAAATTGAGTTTCATAGAGTTGTTTTTATTTTTTGCCTCCTCACTCTACGGATTTGTAGTACGCCTGCTTCAGCTTGGGATTGCAACCATGCACCGCTGTCTTTGATGTTGTTGCTTTTTCTGGGGTGTGTGTGTGTGTGTGTGTGTGTGTGTGTGTGTGTGTGTGTGTGTTTTAAATTGGGCACAAGAGGGTTCCATAGCTGGTTTAAATTTAAGTTTCCTTTCAACTTTTCTATCTTTTCTCACTCCTAGCCACAGCAAGTTTGCTTGATTTCTTTATGTGCGTAGAAGACTTACACTAACTCACCAGTCATTTCCTTATTCTCTCCACATTGTCTGCTCCCCTGTTGTCGATGATGCTATATCCTCCTTGGTTACTCCCCATGTAGATATTTTAAACTTTAAACTTTATTATAGTTCAAGGGTCAAGATGTGAGATGGTTTCTGGAGTTTTGTCAACGTCTGCTTTTTGTACCATAGTAATTTTATTACGCAACAAATGACATTGCCCAACATTTATTTATTTGAATGCTTAGATTAGTCACTCATCTCTGGTTACTCAGTATTTGCAAAAGAAGAAACACAGTAGCTATACATAAGATGTCCATGGCTGTGCGTGGGACTTTCAGTTTATCAGGAATTAGTTGCTGTTCCTGTTCTTGATGAGCCTACTTTCCTGCAGGAGCATTAGACAAACTTCCAGGCTGTCTACCAGAATCCTTTGGCAGACAGAGCTATAGCAATTCAGAACCAGGCACCACAGAACTAAAAGGTCCATAGCTTTGTGTTTTCTCTGTCTATGTTCATTAACTTAGTTCAGTAAAGTCTGGGTAACCTTGTCTGCTACTTCCATTCTTCCAGAATTGTGTTTGATTAGAGATATCTTCATCTGGAAGGCAGAGGAGGGCAAACCTTTGATGATAATAAGTATTTTGAGGATTTCTTTCCCATAGCCTCTACAATGGACTAATTGACCACCATGTTTGTTCAGATGCCTGCTTTAGAGCTTTTTGAATGCTGATGATGGGGGCAGGTGCTTTATCTCGTTACTCTTTGCATCTCTTATGCCTACCATGGAGGAAGACCTCTAATACCTGGCAAACAAGTAGCTGAGAGGGAGTAAATGTGAAAGATGATTCATGAGCTCACGTTTCATTTGAAGGCAAAGGCTGATGGACCACAGCCTCCTTGGCTAGTCTAACATATACAAATAACGTGAAAGCTAACAAGACACCACACTGACACCTTTTAAAGATTTTATGCAGGTGTAATAAACACTGTACTGGGGATCTCTCCTGTTTTCTCAGCCTCTGATGACCTTGGAGTTTACTCTGTTGTTTGCTCAGCCTGGTTAGACATCAATGGCTACCCTCACAATCTTCTTGCCTAATTCTTAGAGATTATAGATTATTAAAAATGATTTTTTTTTTTTTGGTGACCAGAGTCATTTGGAGTTAAGTATGAGCCAGGCTGAATGGACTGTGGCGCTTCTTTTCCTGGATTTATGAAGGAATGCTTAAAATTATATGAGGCACTACACAAAAAAGACCAATTACTAAAAGTTTAATGAACATCTAATATACTTCATTGTCTGTACCAAGCACTTCACTGCAACTTCCCTGTGATATATAAAGGGAAACTTCAAAGAAAGCATGAAAAAATCACCCTAGGTGCTTAGACTCAGAATTGTTTATCTACCTTCAAAGCAGGTTTTTTTTTTCCCTATGATACAAAAACCTGTGAAGGCAATTTTACTTCAGTTGCTTCAAAATGCAATTTCACAGTGAATCATTGTAGTTGGTCTAACATTCTCTAAATTAGGAGCAACTTGAGGACAGTGGAGCTTTAGAAATAAAAGGATGGATAGGAGCCCTGCTTTTGGGAAAGTTATTTTTCTGAAACTTTCATGCTTTCTAAGTAGGTATTGGGCTTGCTCTCTGTTGTTTCATATTTGCCTGGTAAGCCAAGTGATAAGCCATCATCTGAAACACAGGTATTAATTTTGATTTTCTTGACATTTAAATAGCAGTTCATAATAGACAATTTCTACATATGGGACTAATCTACAGTCAATAACTGACCTTCCTTTAGAAGTATCTATTTACATGAACTTGAAGTCCAAGGTAAGATTTATGTTTAGAAATTGTGCTATTATTCAGACAATGTCTGATATCAGCTACAGGGAAAGAGACAGTATAGGCTTGATTAAAAACATGAGGTTAAGATTTTTATCAGCAATGATTAGAAATTGAAGTATTGAGTGGTTGGAGAGATGGCGCAGCAGTTAAGAGTGCTTGCTACTCTTCCAGAGGATTCAACCTTGGTTTCCAATATCCATTTTGGGTGGTTCACAAAACTGTTTGCAAGTTCATCTCCAGAGGATATGTCACTTTTCTCTGCCCTTTGCATGTACCACTGTACATGTGGTAAGCACACACATGAAGAAAATAAAAATAAATCTTAAAAAGGAAAGGAATTAGAAGTAATGAAACACGACCAAGAGTAACAGTAAAAATTGGGATCTTATTTTCTTTTGCAGGACATGATACATGGAGTTAGATGGCTACTGGAATCCATAAGTGGTTCTATAATATCATTGTCAGGGTTGCTGCAATTCAATTCTTCCTTTTCTATGTGATGAAAGCACATATATATTTCCCATGTTTCATTGGATGGCCCTATACCATGCACACACTGGCAACACCAGTGGACTCAGCGGTTCATAAAAAGAGTACATGAAGTTAGAAGTGAGAGGTAGCAGAAAAGATGTGGGGGAAGTTTCAGGGGAGAGACTGTGGGGTGTACTTGATCAAAACACAGTATGTGTATATTTCATATATATACATACACACACACACACATATATATATATACATATATACACATATATATATATATATACATACACACATATATACATATACAGACACACATTATACATATACACACACATATATCACATATATACATACATACACACACATGCATATATCTATATACATGAAATTCTTCAAAAATAAGAGTGCCACAACTATGGAGAGTGATGTGCATTTGCACACTAAAGATTCTAAGGATTTTTGGTCGTTTAGTGCTCTTTCATTAGAAAGACAAAAAATTTCCTGTAAATCCCCTGAATCTACTTCTGCTCCTCTGTCACTGCAAGAACTGTGTCTTTTGACCACATCTTGCTACAAAGAAGGCTGGCAAATAAAGGCTCTCATTTTTCCAGTCACTACTAAGTATACTACTATAGAAGGAAGAAAGGAATGGCATTTGGGCTCCAATCAGTTGTTTTTGTGTAGTTGATGTCTTAAAAATCTCTTTGATCCTCAGAATCTATAGGGTATAAGGAGAGACTCGACTTCTGAAAGTTGTCTCTGGCCTCCACAAGCACCATAGTGTGTGTGTGTGTGTGTGTGTGTGTGTGTGTGTGTGTGTGTGTGTGTCTGTGTGTGTGTGTGTGTGTGTGTGTGTGTGTGCATTCCCCATAAATAAGTGTTTTTAAAAAGGACTGTGAAAACATGAAGTAGAGTCTTAGATTTCTGAAAAACAGACTTGAAATGACGATTGCTACAAAAACAAGGAGGACTTTTTGGCTTGGCAAATCTCAGGCTGTGTTAAACTCTACATTCTCCTAAGGTTTCCCATACTATGAACCCACAAGAAAAAAATTTATTTTTATCGTTTAGCTAATGCCTAAAAATGTAGAACTTATGTTTTCAATGTAAAATTCTTACTTTGAGAATTTGATACGTGAGTTCTGTAGCTACAGAATTTCTACCTTTTCTGCTTCTCCTTTCTAATTCCTTCTGTGTCTCTCCTACCTCCTTTCAAATTTATGACTTTCTTTCTGAGAGATTAGAATTTATCAAGGGTAGGTTACTAGGTTGCCCTTAGTCGCCACTATATGTATTTGCAGTGTAGTTGATTAATGATGAAAAGGAGAAACAAAGATTTGATACAGTATGAAAGGAAGCCGAGGACATCATCTTCCCATTGTCTCAGATCACATCTCGCTCAGCCTCAAAATAGTGATTTCCAACCATTCCATATAAAGATATCACCAAAATACTGAAAAATCAATCATTATTGATTTATTTTATGTCTAATGCTAACATGCTATCTTTGAGAAAGTCTGGCAAAGTCAATTAGAGATGAACGATTCCTTTAGAGCAAACTTTGACTTCCAATGTGCAAAATAATGAGATTGACGGATTCTCTTTGTTATCAAGACACGACTATTGGAAACTCAAAGAGTAAACTGCACAAATAAGAAATTGCTTAAGTAAGTCCTTATTTGGTAAATTGAAATAAAGGTTTGTTTCTTGTTTTTGAGTTTGCCCTAAATTCTTAAGGATATTTTATTTGTGAAATTAACCATCTTGGGGTTTGGATCTTTCTCATCAATATTAAAGACTATTCTCAGGTAAAATACATGCTTTAATTGTAAAATGTTAATCTCTTAAATTGAGTTAGTAATTTTGGTTAATTGGTTTATCGCACTTAAACTAGTAGTAATTATAGGAAGCCTATTAGTGTTATAAATATTTCATTTAAACTATTTAAAAAGGAAAAGGAAAGGGGAACATTATTTTGCTCAATTACTCAGACTATTTAGAAAAATTTAGTTGATTCATATGATTTTGGAAAGGTTTTAAGAATAGAATTAAGTCTACCAATTATTAACTATTGCCAACTATAGCAACTGCAAAATGAAAAAGAATTTAAAAGACAGACAACTTTTTTTTTTTTTTAAGTGAGTCTATGGACTGATACAGTGGTCATGTCAATGCAGGCCGTAGTTAGCCTGAACTGTGTTAGGTCATGTGTTTGCAATTTTGCAAATGACAATTTAGATCAGGATGGATTTAGCTTGAAGAGTTTAACTTTATTCAGAACTGCTCGAAATTTTGTTTCCAGAGTGGTTTAGTCATTCTTACTTGGTAGTGGCAAGGGTCTGGGAGGAAACAGATCAGTTCTGCAAGACATTAAGCAAAACTAAGCATGTGTTCTCAAGTTCGTGTTCTCCTTAGAACTCATTGACTGATACATCACTGACTGGATAGGTCAGATGACCAAGGCAGGAGTGAGAGCAGAATAGGTCAACACAGGATAGGAAAAATCCACATAGTTGAAGTCAGCATTGGGTCAGTTAAAGTAAATAGTTGATCACAACAGTGTAATTTTTCTCTTGCTTGGAACTAATAAGCACAAGATCTTTGATTCTCTTGAAAACTTTACTGGGCAGCTTTGGTTACAGTATTACTGAGTGACTGTTGAATTATTAAACTAGCTTATATGTTGTTATCTAGTTCGATTATTTCTTCAAATGATAAGTACTACTCTTGGATTTGACACTTGATTTTTTTTCTTTTTGGAAAAAATTAAAAATTATAAGAAATTCCCTACATGTCTCTAATGTAGGCTTTTATGTTTCTTATTAAATATGAAGAGGCCATCTTTCATACAACAATTATTATCCTTTATTTAAAGGAGGCACTGTCGAGGAGAGAAAAATATTGTAAGTATTTCTGGAAGTAGATTATGCTAGACAAAAGAAGAGGAAAATATCTGCTAATTGGAGTCAGTTCTATGTAGGTGACGTGTAGCACATCAGGCTAGACCTCTTAGCAAAGCCTCCCAGATTTAGAACGGGCATTTGTATTGTGTTGAGACATTAACAAATTGGGTCCTACAGTGTACTCACCTCAATAGTGAGACTTTGTTATAATTGTTTATCTGCCTGCTGCTATTAAAAAGGCTCTGCTGCTATTAAAATGCTACTCCCTTTCCACAGACAATTTTTTTATACAGCTTAAAAAAAAACTGTCTTATATAAGCAGACACTTACTCTGGCAAACACAAAATTCTCATATTTTACAGTTTAAGAAATGAAGAGCCTTCCCAAGGCAATTTGTGTTTCCAAGGTGTATGTTGGAAATCGCATATGCCTCTAGCCCACAGTTAATTATTACTGTTTCTGATCTTGTTGCCACAAAGTAGAAAACATCTAGGCTGAAATTTCAACCTGGAGAGTTATCATGAAGGGAATACGAGTGATGAGCCTGAACCTTGGCAATTATTTACTCTGAAGACAAGAAAATGCAAGTGAGCCCTGTGTGTGAGCTTATGAAGATCTATAGCAACCATCTGTTAAAATAGTTCAAAAGCAAAAGTTTGGTTAGTTATTATTGACTGGTTTTAATAAGCTTGAAAGCTGCTAGTTTACCAGCAAGGGATTTCAATCTGAAGTTGACTCATTATTTTTCTATCAGCGTTTCACAATCAGTGTCAGATTACCAAGGCTCAAGCAGAGCAGCAGGTAGACCAGATGCTGAACATTAAATTAGCAAAATAACAAGCCAAAATTCGCCTCACAAGCTTTGATTCGTACTTGCCTTCCTCCCACACTTAAAAATCAGAATGAAGAACTGTTGGGACATAGTGCAGTTATATGGCACAGAGGCCTCTCTTAATGCATTTCACCTTGAGGTATTCTTGTGTTCTTTTATATGACAGCATTGTATGAGCAAATAGCTGGTGGAGGCGACGTCTCTGTTACTCTTCTAAAGAATATTTATACTTCCTCAAGAACAAATTACTTTGTGAAATTCATAACTCAGATATTGCTGCATCTATTTAAAAGATATTTTTCTCTTGTTTTTGCTATTTTTGTACCACCTATTTCCAGAGTCCCCTCTCAACCCTGACTCCTCCGTGTGTGTGTGTGTGTGTGTGTGTGTGTGTGTGTGTGTGTGTGAATTACTTTCTCATTTTTTCCTTCTATTCGTATGAAACTCAGAACCCTACCTATACTGATAGAAACTCACACATGGAGCCATATAGTACCACTGCAGCATTTATCAAATTTCAAAAGGCCATTGACATACTTGCAGAAAGGGAGAGGATAAATATTTCTAGTCGTCGATAGAAGAAAATTAGCTGATATATACAGATGTTGAGAAATTAAGTCTGTCCTTTCAACTTGGGTAACCTACCCCTAGAGGCTAAACCATATATATGATCCTTAAACTAACTGGTTGTCTTTCTATTATTTTATCATTTTGAATGATGGTATTCTCCATTGAACGTGACACAAAAAGAGGAGAAATAAGCTTGCAACAATTCTCAGAATATGGTCCTCTAGAAATAAAGGCTTCTGTACATCTGACATCACTTAGCAGCAGAAGAATGCTGAGCTAGTTTTCTTACTCTTGACTGGTAACACATTATCACTTCAATTTTTTGAGTAAAAAGCCAGCTTTAAAAAATAAAAGGACAGCTATACTTTTATAGACATCATGTCATCTATTATTCATTACACTTATGACTTCAGTTACATTTTCTTTGCTAAAATTTTGAAACACAAAAAAAACAATTTAATATCAAGAATAATGATAACACCATTGAATGATTTACTACTATGGTATTGTTCTCAAAAAATAAAATAGGCTATGGTAGTGTTCCCAAGTATATAAAATAGGCCATAGTATTGTTATCAAGAAAACAAAACAGACTATGGTCTTGTCACCAAGTATATGAAATAGATTATGCTATTGTTACAAAAAATTAAAATAGATTATGGCATTATTACTAAGAATATGTGTATTATACTGAATAAAAAAACTTCATTCATATCTGAAAATGAAATAAACACTTCTGCTGTCAGGAACTATCAAGACTGAGAAGTTTGGACTGGAGAGGTGGCTTAGCAATTAAAAACAGTGGTTGTTATTCCAGAGGCCTGGGCACAAATTCATAGTAACCATACGATGACTCACAACTCTTTAACTATAGTTCCAGGGAATCTGACACCATCTTCTGGACTCCATGAGCACCAGGCATGCAAATGGCACACATGAGTACATGCAGACAAAATACTCAGACATAAAAACTCATACATATTTTTATAAAAATTATGAAGTTTAATAACAGCTTTCTAAAAAATATTAGGCTTAGCTTCCTTGCTAATGATGGCTATATAACAGTTGAGAACCAAAGAAGTCAAAATTACCATGAGATTATTAAAAGTATCATAACAGTATTAACACATGTGGAAATATTCCCAGAAGGCTGGGTAAAATATCTTCAAATTTTGCGTTACTTGAGATAAATCTTCCTTGCACTTCTCATCAGGGACTCTGCTGGGCTGTAGAAAATTCTCCCCCAGTGATGTAGTTTTATTATTGAAATGTATGGAATGAGCATGGTATAGTGGATAAGCCTGTTATGAATGCAGACTGTCAAGCGTGTTGTTAGGAGGCTACTTTTTCAAACAAAAAATTGAAAGGCACATTGAGAGGATTTCCCCAAAGGAGTGAAATTCACAAACATGACTATAAATTTCCCCCAAACCCTACACTTTCTTACATGTTTTCATTCTGTAGACTGGAATCAGTAGACCCAACGCCCACAGGACAAAGTAGTGTGTTGGTTGTTCTTTGCTTGCCCACTGTCTCCAAACCCATTATGGAGAGTTTTAGATTTATCTATAAATTGAACAGACAGTGCACAGAGTTCCCTAAACAGCTTTCTTCTTGTCCTCAATTTACCCATAATTAACATTTTTTATCAATAGGGTTCATTTGTTGAAACTGATGGATTTGTATTGTTCTTTGTATTGTTATTGTGAACTATAGTTTATAATTTCCACTGAGGTTCACCTGCAGACTGAATATAATGTCATATAGACATCATGACAGGATCCTGTGAACCATTTTCCCTGTCTCCCCCTGTCATCTCTCTTCTGTCTACTTCACTCTCATGGCAATAGAGCTGATCTCTTATGCTCTGTATTCTACCTTTTACAGAAAGCCATATGGGGAGATTTCAGCTTTTGAAAGATGATTGCTTTCACTTAGCAAGATGTGTTTAAGTCTCCTCTACATTATACTGTGATTCAAGTGTGCATCTCTGTCCGCTGCTGCATCACACTGTTCTGTATGAAAACGCCACAGGCCATTTATCTTGGTTGTTTTCAGTTATTGACAATTATGAATAGAGATTTTATTAAAAATTTGTGTGTAGAGTTTAGCATAGAAACAAATTTGCCATTCACATGGGCAAATGTCTAGGAATTCCCTTGCTGGATCACTCAACAATAACATCTTTTGTTCTGAAATGCATTGATGACATCTCTCAAAGCCATTGTGCTGCTTCTTATGCCCAACAGCAAGAGATGGCAATGTCTACTGATTTACCCCACTGATACTCTTTCTCTCTGCCACTTTAGAATCTGATCTTTTATAACCTCTGTGTAGTAGTGTCTCATTGTTTCTAGTTCTTTGACTTCATAAATACAGTTGTTTTATTAAGCGTACTCATGTTTGTTTGGCTAAATACTGTCTTTTTGGCTGCTTTCATGGTACATGGATAAGAAAGAGCAATTTCTTAAGGTATGTGTCACCAGAACCTGAACTATTGTTTCCAGAAAAATCTTTGTGGAGAATTGTTCACAGCAGGTTTGCTTCCTAGTGCATTCCTTAATGAACTTAAGTGCATAATTCTCTCTTAAGTATCTGAGTTTGGTTCACCAGAAGATAATGAAGGATGTTTTTTACTGTATGATTGCTAAGGCAATCCTGTGCAAAGTCCATCTAGCATAGAATGCTATGAACCTCACGGTGTGTAATTTGTTGTGAAAAACAATTTGGTGGAACAACCAGATATACAGCTGGTATCCAACACTAGGAAACCATCATTATAAACCTTACGACTATGGATGGAATGATACTGAAGGCATAAGAAAGTCAGTAGTGTGTGGATGCTCCTGCTTGTCTGGGAGATAATGTAGCTTGGCTTGTATTTGAAATTGTTATAGCCCATAAAGATAAAACATTGTCTATTTTCCTTTGTCTACCAACCTTCACGATCATTTAAAAAGTAATCTTTTCTTATAGACTCTAGGTGAATGAAGTATTTATCAATTATCATAACTCTTAGAATAACGTTAAGTTGCTCCAGTTGTTATCTCTAGTACCACTCCAGCCCTGCTGATTCAAGCTTGAATCACAAAGCATCCAAAGTATTTCTGATAGCATTGTACCATAGTTCGTCATTTTTTGAACTACTGTACCAGTATATTTAAAGAAAGAACTCTTTGAAAATTGAGAACTGTTCAGTACGCAAGTGAAGCTTGGGGCCTTGAAATCCGTTTTGATTGGTAATTAGTTGATTAGTACTAAATAAAATTCCGTTTGATGACATGTCCATGCCTAATTGCATTCAGAACTATTTTCGTTTTCAAAATAGAAATGAGGAATTAGCATACCACAAACTCAATCTTCAACAATGAAGTGGCAGAGATTCTATTCTGCGGTCATCCTTGTAGTCAAGAGCCGGAGTTATTTGCCTTCTGATTACATGGCCAGAGGCTGGGTGTGGAGATAATGATTTCACAAACCGTCATAACTTCTCCAGTCATCAGCAACCAAATGGAACAGCACTCTTGGCTCACTGCTGTTATCTTTGTTTTGCAAAACACTGCCTGTTTCTTTCTCATCATGCTTTCTTTCATATTTCAAGATGTAATGGACAATTATCCCCAAACATCCATTCGGTTCCTGACTAGAAACAGACATGACATGAAAGTGACGTGACATGAGAGATGACAGCAAGCAATCAGCAAACTTATTTTCTGGGGTTGGTTCTGGCATGACAAAAATATGCCATTTAAAAATTATGCACGTTCTCTTTTGGCCTCTTGATCGGTATAATTCCTATCCTTCCCATGCCACATGACTATATATTACTATATATCAAATATAATAAGTAACAATACTATATGGGCAGAGACAAATCCATTTCTTTTAACATACTGTTTTTTCTGTGTGAGTGTATTTGTTGTACATGTATGGTGTATATGCAATTAATGTGTGTGTGTGTGTGTGTGTGTGTGTGTGTGTGTGTGTGTGTAGGTATGTGCCTATTTGTATTGTGTACATGTATACAGTTACATGGAGAGTGGAGGAATCCATTTGGTGTACTGCTCTGTTACTGTTTCCCTCTTCTGAGGCAGGTCTCTCATTGTACCTGGAACTAGGTAGGCTATCAGCAAGACCAAGTGATACCCCTATCTCTTTCCCTCACAGTCTTGGGACTCCAGGTGCATGGCAATATCTGGTATTTGATATGTGTGCTGTGGATTTAAACCCAGAATATCATGCTTGTGTAGCATGTACTCTTATCCACTGAGCCATCCTTCCGTCCTCACAAGATGTCTAGTCCAGTGTGTATCATTTTGCTCACAGCTACATAGGTGATTCTTCTCTGTTTCATGATGCTGCTTCTGAGCATCTCTTTAGTTCACTGTTATATAAAAGCAATTATTCTCTGTGTTCAGTATTTTCTGTACTAGTTTCTGGAAAAACATCACTTAATCCTTAGTATTTAAAGCATCTCTAACTGGTTTCACCATAAAGCTTTTCTATGCAGTTCAAATTTGTGGTTGTTCCTCTGTACAAAACAGGTTTTTCTCTCTGCTTCCACATAATTTCACCTATTAGACTGCCGTTTCACCTACATAGAGCATCCTTTTCACTGTTTTCCCTTGGCTATGATATATATTCTTTACCCTCTTGTTCCTCAGAGGAGTTTTTTCTTTTTCTTTTAAAGACCAGATGAAATTACCGCACCTATGCTTTGCTTATGCCCCTGTGCAGTTGCTAACTGCATCTTACTTTTTAAATGCCTAGTTATTTCCAACAGTACTCATGGTTCTTAAACTTTTTCTTGACTTGAATATTTATGTAGATATTTCCAATATTGATATATGCTGTTACCTTTTTATATTTTAACGATCCTATGATTAGGCTATATCACATATATCTTTATCAGAGCTATGCATAGTTAATGTTTATATTTACTTTAAAAAAGCTTTCTTTGATTTATCTTAAATTGATAGCATCTTCTATTCACACAGCCCGTGCTCTGTCTTTTACTGTAATGTGAGTTTTTGAGAGGCAAGGGCCATGCCTGACACATTTTTTCTACTTTCTACAGCTCTGTGCACATAATAGCTAATCAATAAAGGCTTTTCAAAGCAGTGAGATACATAAAATGATATAAAAACGAAAGGCTGAATATACTATTCCTTCAGCTCTGTGTGAAATGAGATCCTGCAAGGTTGTCTCCAGTTCATGTCATAAATCCTCCCCATCCTTGATGTCATCTGTGCCTGTTGTATACTCGTCAATATTTACTGGGAGAAATATGATGTCCTTTGCTTCTCATGATGCTCTGAGTGTGATTTGCTCCCTTCCACTCCACCCAACAACTACTTTGCCTGTTGGATCCAGAATGCTTAAATAGGTGATAGAACCCTTAGCTTTATTTTATTTATTTTTTTAGCAGATCTTGTTGGACCAGCAAGGAGGTCTATCAGTAGCTGGTTTGGAATCTTTTCACAAGAGTGCTCAATATACCGAGCATCTGCTTAAAGTCATCTGCAGATTGTCTGATGCTTCTTTCTGGATCTATCTTAGGGAAAAAAAAACCTAAATTGCTTCTGGATGATTTTCAATTATCTTTATGCTTTGCTGCATGGAAAGATTTTCTTCAAAATTTGAATTTTCCTCTGTATTATGCCTGTAAATTTTTTCTCCTTTTTTTTTTTAAAGCAGTATTTAAGTGTTTAAGGAATTATATTCACTTGCTCTTAAATTGAAACACTCCTTGGCCTGTTTCTATTTCCTTTTGTCCTTGCATTGTTGTTTTAATTTATAAAGGATAAAGCAATATCTTCTATACGATCATACAGTAACTTCCATCTCAGCTTATGGTTTTCTAATCTATTTAGATAACAGAAATAATTACAGCATCTAGTCTTGTATGTCTGTCTTATACTTGGCTCTAGGGGAAGCATTGTATAGCTATCATTTTATTCACTTTTTACAGCTTCTGATTCATTGGAATTTTTATTTGAGGCACAAATGAAATAACAGCATTGCTCTTATAACAATCATCCAGTAGCTTCTCATTTCCGTCAATGCCCTTGCTTTGAAGTAAGGAGCCTTGGTAACCTTCCCCTTGCTCTCTACTTGGCCACACATCTGGCCCCATCTCTGCTTCCTTCCCTTGTCTGAGATGGTCTTGTGTCTGAACTTTTTCCTTACTTCATCTAGTGTTTACCTTCCTAAGATCCCCTTGTCTAGTCCTAACTGACATTCACCCTCCAGTACTTATCCTGGCTTATTTAGTTTTCCTTTCTGATGCATCTGAGGTTTTAATAAATACAGTATTTGTTTTCAGCTCTCTTTTATTAACACATTTAAAATGTGATAGTTCAAAAATACTTATAAATGTTGGATAGGTTCGTAGTTAGGGCTAGAAATAATTAAGAACTTTCACTGTTTTCCCAGAAGACCAAAGTGTGGTTCAGGACCTGTGTTTGGTTCCTATTTGTAACTGCCTGCGACTTCAGATCTAGAGGTTTCGATTCCCTCTTCTGGATTCACACACACACACACACACACACACACACACACACACACACGCACGCACGCACGCACGCACGCACGCACGCACGCACGCACGCACGCACGCACGCACGCACACATGCACGCACGCACGCACGCACGCAGACGCACGCACACGCACGCACCAAAACATACACATACTCACAAACATTAACACAACTCAAATAAGAAAAAAATAAAAATATGAAGGCAGAATTTATAGCCTCAATTATTCAAATGAACATCCTTAAACTCTAGAACGGTAACTAATATATAACACTTATACAATAAGTTATCTGAGGAAAAAGTGTATGAGTCAAAGGCATCATATAATTTTTCATCTTTTGATCGGTGGAGCTAGAATTCAACGTACCCCATTTTATTTTTGCAATCCAAGTTTTGAATGTATTTTAGGAATTTGTTATATAAATAATAGAAAATTGCCCATAGCTCTCCCATAAGTAATTCATCTGCACTGTGTTGTTTGGTGAAGTAGAACAAAATTCCCCGTGTAGAATCAACTTGGCATCCTCTGACTTGCTTCTTTTATTTTTTACACTGTTAGATACATAATGCATTGAAGTTATCTTTTCTGAATGTGTTTTTTAATTGAAATGTGTCCATAATCTTCTCAGCTCTGAACCATCAAATCATGTGGCAGTTTGTTGAACAAAATTGATTTTGAGTGTGTGGCATAAATTCTCAACAAAAAGGAATCTTGTTTGTTGTTTGTGATATAGTGACTAATGCACTGGAAACATATTGCATGGACATTTCATCCCTGTCTACACATCTTATGCTTAAGAACCCTAACGGTAAATATTTGCTTAGAGGATTGCTTTTTGTTGAAAAGGTGCAAACAGCCCTGGCTCACCCCTTTAAAAAAAAAATCCCATTTCTTTTCTTTATTGTTTTTGTTTTTTAAATCAGAGTTTTGGCATGAAAAATAGTGAATCCTTTCTATATATAATTTGGGAGTGTAGTTTGGCTCTATGCTTCAGAATAAGAGCTAACACATCATAAATTGTCAAATAGGACCAGAGCATCATTTTGGAAAATGATTCCATGTGTGCCTTGTTAGTATGCAGTGTGATTTGAGCTGAGTGATTTCTTTGTTGGTTTCTTCTTATGGGAAATCTCAGTGTATAAAATAGCCTGTATGTGTGATTTCAGTTCTATGGCTACTAGCAATCCAAGTTTATACACACAAATTAAATAAAATTTCCTACCTGGATGCAACATCTACATTTTCACTCTTTAAATATCTGTTTTAAGCAGCAGAAGAGACACTGTGGCTGGTGGGAAAGTGTCAGCTTACTGCTTGTTTGTGGTCTCATTGATATGAGAACGACTTCACCATTCTTTTAGCAGTGGTCTAGGAACTCCCAGCATGGTGTATAGGTTTAGAAGAGGCACTAGGGTCTAGTATTTTTAGTTACCTTCCTGAATATAAGCTCTATTTTCTGATTAGTATTTGAATAACATCGTATTTCTAATCTTTGTTCTCTTAAAATTTCATGTACCATAACAACTCCTGATTCGTTTCTTCCCTCTGACCTAGCACAGAAAGAGAAAATAGATGTGAAAGGTTTCATATTAAAACAAATAAAACAAAACAAAAATAACAACCAGTGCCAGGCTTTGGTGGTGTACCTTTTTAATCTCAGCACTCGGGATGCAGAGGCAGGTGGATCTCTGTGATTTTGAGGCCAGTCTAGTCTGTAGAGCTAGTTACAGGACAGTCAGAGCTACATAAAGAAACCCCGACTCGAAAAACCAAAAGACAAAATTCACATTCTGGTAAAGATAGAAAAATTTAAAAACTAGAGAAAATAAATACTAATTCTTTGAATAAAAACGTCAACATGACTGATAAATCCCTTAAAGTTATTTGTAAAAGAAAAAGAACAAAAATTTCCGATGTTAAAAATGACAGAAAGATAGTACAAGGATATTTGTGCTGAGAGGCTTATTTCTGTTTCACAGAAGTTTCTGAGGTGGACTTTTATCCTTATTTTACATATGAACAGATTGTGTGTGAATGATTGCCAACTGGGAGTCAAATCCAGACATCGTTACTCCAGTGTAATGATGTCTAATTATTGCTCTAAATTGCTTTATATTTCTGTGTTGTAGTTTTTTTTTCTTGGTGGGGGTGGAGGTAATGAAATGATTTTTAATGATATTCTGCTATACACATAAACAGGAGCCCAGAATCATCACTATCAGAGAAAGTCCATCCAGCAACTGATGGAAACAGATGCAGAGACACCAAGTCAAACATGAGGTGTTGTAGTTTTGACTGACAATCCCAGTGTATCCTTTGTAAATATCCCTTCTAAATTTCCCAGTATGGAGTTAAAAGTGCTTTTCAGTTGAAGACATGTTCTGGGAAGATTCTGGTTGAAGAAGAGCCTCCCTTTAAATACTGAGTACTTAAAATTCATAGCAGTGCTTTGTAGAGACTCACCTATCACCAATGGGGAAGTCCAGTTTCTGATGGGATGAAGGGTTGGAGAGCTGAAGTCCCAGCCTGTAGTTCTCTCGTTAGAAGAATCTACATTCTCTCATTGTAAAATATGGCCTTAAGTTTTCAGGGACATTGGTAAGTGGGAGAAACTTCAATAAAATGATTCTTCAGATTGGAACTCACCTCTTCCTGACGACATTTTGTCTTTACAGTGGTAAAGAATAGACTAGAACTTAATGGAAATTGAAATAATTGCATAGTAATGGATATTATTGTAAGCTGAAAGACAGTTCCCTAAAACTTGAAAACATAATCTTTTTCTTCATCCTTTTATGCTCAATTCTTCAGTTTCTAACTCTATCCAACTGTCTACTTATTTCATATTTCTATGAGCCCTAAATATGACATGTGACTCTAATTTAATAATTTAAAGTTAAATGTCACGTGTGGGATTGTTAATCTTTCAGCATAACATAAACTTATTCATGGAAAGATATTTTGATTTAAATCACTCAGGCAGTAAGTATACTGGCTATTTTTGTGGGTCAACTTGACACAAGCTAGTGTCATCAGAGAGGAAAGATCCTTGTTTGAGCAAATGCTTCCGTGAGATCCAGGTTTAAGGCATTTTTCTCAATTAGTGATCAATGGGGGAGGGGCCAGCTCATTGTGGGTGGTGCCATCCCTGGGATGGTAGTCATGGGTTTTATAAGAAGGCTGGCTGAGCAATCAAGGGATGCAGGGCAGCAAGCAGCACCCTACCCTAACCTCTGCATCAGCTTCTGCCTCTAGGCTCCACATTGCTTGAGTTCCTGTCTTAAATTTCTCCAATAATCAGATGTTTTATGTCATGGTGTTTTGTTGAAGCAATAAAACCCTGACTAAGATAGACACTAATATTTGTACAATATAATATTAATTTTATATAAAAGTAATCTTCCTGATCCTGTCAATTCAGAGGACTCACTGATAGATGAAGTGTTTTAGAAATTCAATCAAATAGTTTTAGAAAGTACATTAGAATTCTTTCCTTGAGTGAGTGCTAACGAACAACTGTGTTTTGCTTTATAAGATTTATTTTTATTTCTCTCTCTCTCTCTCCCTCTCTCTCTCTCTCTCTCCCTATTGTGTGGTGTGGTGTGTGTGTGTGTGTGTGTGTGTGTGTGTGTGTGTGTATGAATGTAGCTGCTCATAGAGACCAGATGATGGCATTAGAGCTCCCGGAGCTGGAGTTACAGAGAGTCTTGTGCTACCCTAAGTGATGTGAGTGCCAAAAAGCAAAGTGGTCTTATGGAAGAGCAGTCAGTGCTCTTAACTGTTGAATAATCTCTGCAGCCCTGAAGGTAAAGACTGGAGGGAACGGTAGGACTATGTGAAGGGAGGTCTGAAAACACATTAACTATTTTCTAAAGTTTGGAAAATATGACACTGGTAGGAATTTCAATAAAATAATTCTTCACCATTGGAATTCACCTCCTGCTTATGACCCTTTTATTTTTATCAGTGCTAACAAGCAGACTAGGACTTGGTGGGAATAAACATAATTCTATAATAACTTATGTGAGTGTGAGCTAGAACAATTCCTAAAAGCACATAATCTTTTTCTCCATTTTTTCTGCTTATTACTTGACATGACACTTGAACTAGTAGTTATTGAATTCATGAAAATATTTTCAAAACAGTTTTAGGTAAAGGTCCTTAATGTAAAGTAGGTAACTATGCCCAATTTTTGTATTCTCTTTATTTGCAGTGCTTGGCAAGAACTGACACATAGGAAATTATCAAATATTTGCTTGAAGGGAGGAAAGATTATTTTATGTATATTAGAAAATATGTTAATGCAGAGCATTCCAGGGGTAAAGAGGAAGGGTTTTCTCTGCGAGCGTTTGATGAAATCTGAGTACAGAATGAGATTAGTTGGTATTCTCAGCACTGAATGGCTGTGTGCAAAGGCTCAGATGTAGATTTGGTTTAAAATTCTTCACAAGCTCAATAAAGGAGAATGAAGATATTCACTTCTGTTCACATATAAAGAACCACAGTGGACTTTGGTAATTTATTAAATTACATAAACCTAATTTATTTATAATCTCCTGGCAAGAGCTACTCTTTGTGAGACTTAGGCTATGGCATGTGAAGTTGCAGAAGTTTTCTTATTTTATTCTGCAGCTATGGAGAAACTATAATTATGCCTTTCTTTGACTAGAATATAGATTTCTTTAAATGTCACGTTAATATTTCTTTAATTTTCAGACAGTATATACAGACAAATCACCCGCTTCGTGCTAATTAGGGATTCACTCAAGTTGTAAGTCAAAAGTTTTCAAAGAATTGTAATAGGTCCTGGAGGAGGATCAAGGTTAATATTTTCTAAATGTCACATTGCAAAACAATACTGATTTAAGCTCATTTCTCTACGATCAGCTCAATAGTGTATTGACTATATTCAAAACCTGACAATTTGAAAGAAAGTAATCAATATCGTGAGTTAAATTTTCCTAATTTCAGTGAACATTCTGGTCTATGTTTTAGTTTATAGGATTTCCTGGCACACAGCTTCTAGATTCAGTTAGGGTGTTGACTAGTTGCTATATTTTTTTTTCAAATAAGTATATTTTCTAATAAGACTCAAAACAGTATTTATATTGGGATCTTGTCGTTGAAAAAATCTTAGCCAAAAGTAGTTATTTGCCGTTTAAACTAAGTTTATTTTTTCCAGTTATTTTTAAAATTTATTCTTCAATCTTTTTTACTGTTCAGACTTTATCCCCTTCCAAGTCGACCCCTGACTGACTGTTTTACATCCCATACCTCCCCACCTTCATCCCTCATACATTCCCACTCCCTGGGGTCTCCAGTCTCTTGAGGGTTAGGAGTATCTTTTCTGACCCAGCAGTCCTCTGCTATACATGTGTTGGGGGCCTCATATCAGCTGGCATATGCTGCCTTGTTGGTGACTCAGTGTCTGAGAGATTTTGAGGGTCCAGGTTAGTTGAGACTGTTGGTCTTTCTATGACGTTGCCCTTCTCAGCTTCTTCCCGCTTTTCCCTAACCCTCTGACCCAGAATTGTTCTTTCCTGAAAGAGTTGCAGGGACAAAAATGGAGAACAGCCCGAAGAAAAGGAGATTCAGTGACAGGCCCAAATTGGGATCCATCTCAAGGGAAAGTTCCAAAGCCTGTAAACTGTTACTGATGTTATGGTGTGCTTACAAACAGGGGCCTATCACGGCTGCTCTCTGAAAGGCCCAACAAGCAGCTGAAAGAGTCAGATGCAGATATCTACACTCAACTAATGAACAGAAGCTGCTGACCCTTGTCGTTGAATTAGGGAAAAGACTAATTTGATTTTTAGAATTACTATTACAACAAGGATTACTTTTTAAAATAAGAAATCTTTTACTTTTCTAGCTACAGCTTGTAGAAGAGGAAACACTTCAGGACATTTAATAATTACAATGCCCCAAATTAAAGAAACAAAGTAAAAATTGATAAGTAGCAAGCTAAAATATCGTATGTTGAGCAAACGAAACAACAGAGTAAAGAGACAACTTTGAAGAAAGGGAGAAATGGTAGTCATAGATATTATGGACAAGCAGCTACATGCTGGGGATGGGGACTTTCAGAGAAAAAATAAGGAACCTCAATGAGTCAGAAAAAGGATACTTAGATTCTGCCCAGCATCCAAAAGAAAGAGGTAGTAACAGCAAAAACAAAAGTTGCAAAGGTCAGGACTCATGAAGATGGACAGACTCACCCAAACACATAGAAACCTCATGGTGGCTTTTAGAGGGCTGTGCTACAGAGGTGAGGATGCTTGGAAAGAAAAGTACTGTATCTTATTAAAGAAATAGTTATCCCAACTGCCTCTTTAGCATGAGTTAAGGGGGACAGGGCTTCTGAGCTGAACTTGGCCAGAAATTTGCCTTGTCCATCTGGAATGCTAATTCACTACCAAGGCCGGACAATGCATTCTATTTGATTGATCAGAAATGTTCACTTAATGGGTCTTTATTTTTATTCTAAGAAAATTTTCCAAGAACATAAAGGATGGAAATGAGAGCTATTGTATTAAATAAATTAAAGACAAGTACTCTCTCATCTCTGGGGAGTAAAAAAACCACTCTGAAAGTGGAATAAGTTATTGAATTTGATTAGTGCACCTTGTATACATTTAGGAAAATATGCTTGACCTCACTAGTATGTAAAATTACTAGTATTCATGTTAGTAATAATAGAATTTGAAATGAATTCCCGTTCCTAAGGTCCTGATTTTCATGCCAATTAAGCTTTGGGGAAAAAGATTCTCATATCAATTTACATTCAAACACATTTGAGTGAAATTAGGTTTCACTCAAATATAGGAGTTAACAGATAGTAAGTACAAAATGTTACCCACATTTTAAATACTCAGTGAAAGATATTCCTGGGCACTTGGTATATATCTTCTCATATCAAAAATAACAGATTAAATAATAAATTTTTGAAGAATACATTTGACACTGCTTTCAAGGTCTTATTTTTGAACGCTCATTTATATATTTCAAGCTAGTATTATTTGAAGATTTATTATTTATTTAATGTAAACTTCTTAGAGAGTAATAACACAACAAAAAGAGGGAGTGTCTATTTTCATATATGTAGGTCTGTCAAATTATGCTCTAACACAGTCTAAAGCATGCATCTCCACAAGTCAGACATGAAAAAGGATTTCAGTACATAACTCTTCAGTTAGAGTAAAAATTTTCATGAACACATGTGAACTCAGTTTCTCTTGAATGACCAGTTGTGTCTTCACTGGAGATGTTATATTTTTATTGTTTGTGTCTAAAAGTTTAGAAGTCAGTGCACCATTGGCAGGAATTGGTCCTTTCCTTCCACGTTTACATGGATTCCAATAAAGCAACTCGGACTTGGATGCTACAGCTATACCAAGCATCTTGTCAGTCCAAAGGGATGTCTTTCAGAATGAAAAGAAGAATCTCACACACATTCTCCTCTGTCTCTTTCCCCTGTTCTTCCCTTTCTCTGTCCTATCCTAGCATTTTGAAAACATAGAAAATTGGAGTAGGAAATTGTGGGGTGGATGGGAATGGGGAGAGGAAGTTAAGAAGCTCTAACCCATCACAAACAACAAGTGGTGTCCTCTTCATTAGCAGGAGCTGGTCACTTCCATCACTATGTGCATACTGTCCCTCACTCCTGTTAAAGACAAGGATCCACCAGTTAGTTTTCTACTCTATAGTTAATTGAGTTTTGTGGAACACATGTTAAACTTTGAAGTAATAAATGTATTAGTTATCCTAAGTAGTCTGAGACTGAAAACTCCTTCATCATTTTTTAAACATTTATGGACTGTTCATAACGGGTAGGACATTTGCCTGCTTGATTAAGTAAGTGAACATTCACTCCCATCCCTCAGCCTTGACTATTATATACACATCAGCAATCTCATAGTGAAAGGTTTTCAGGTTCCTTGGTCACTTCATTAATCATATTAATGATGTTAGACACCGGAAGGAAGGTAGAGAAATAACTTGCCCTATCATTTGATATACTCTCCACTAGGGACCCTGTCAAGGACCTTTAAAGACATTGACATTGACAACAAACAGACACTTGATATTAGTCCTACTGAGAACAGTAATGAAGCAGCTGAATTTTCAACAAGTGACCTGTTACCTGTGAGACTTCAAATGACATGAGATGGTGTTGGAATTTCTCTCTCTCTCTCTCTCTCTCTCTCTCTCTTTCTTTCTTTCTTTCTTTCTTTTTTTCCTTTTTGGCTTAGACAAAATTAATATAAGAAAGGTAGTGAGAACAGGCAGAGGTTGGGGAAGGCATACTGGGTTTTAATACTTCATTTGAAGAGAATTTCTTCGGAAGGTCTGAAACAAATGGTTGCTTGGAAAAGCTAAGCATTAACTCTGGGTCTGACATTTGAAAGCAAATTATTCTTAAGCTTGCGGAGCCCCCATGTTTGCAGCTTGAAACAAGATACCAGCTACAGCTGGATGCTGAACAGACTTTGAAAACCAGGCTGCAATATAAACTATATTTGACTTCTTAATAAGATTGAGGATTAGAAACTCTCTTTGTGACAAAGTGCAAAGCAAACTTAATTAAAAATAAAAAAAACTGTTCTGTAAGAAAAGTAGATGAAGGAAAAAAAAGAAGACTAGGTATGATTTTTTTCCTGCAAAGCAATAACTAAGTAGGCATTTAGCCATGTCCTAGTGTGCACTGAACACCAGACCAAGTCAGTATTAGTCACGGAAGCTCTCATATCTGGAAAATGGGCACTGCAAGAGCAGGAAGCTGTGGAAATATTTGGGCTGCAGAGAAGCAACCAGGTGCTGGCACAGTCTAATGTTGCGATGGCCAAAACATAACAGTCTGTGGCGACAGGTCAGGGCACAGTGTTAGGTACTGGAGGGCATGGGAGACAGGTATAGAAGGTCACAAAACTGAATAAAAATATGTCGCAGGGGTGATGAAGAACTGGGGATAGCCAGTGGAGAGTCCCAGACACCAGGGAAAAGAGAGGCTCCAGGACCCAACAGGGATGACTTTAGCTGAAATGTGCAGAGAAGTTAGAGATAAAACATTTAGAGACCACCTGTAACAGATATACACAGTTGAGGGATGGGGGCACCCACTCAACTCAAAGTTTTTAATCCAGAAATGTTCTTGTCCAAAGGAAGAAAGGGGTGAAAAATGGAGCAGAGACTTGAAGGGAGGGTATTTCGGGAACTGCTCCACCTGGGTATCCATCCTGTCTGAAGACACCAAACCCTACACTTTTGCTGTGGTCACAAGGCACTTGCTGACAGGAACATGGCATGGCTGCTTCTTGGGAAGTCTGGCCAGAAACTGACCAACACAGATGTGGATGCTTAGAGCCAACCATCAGACTGAGCTCAGAGACCCCACTGGGAGGTTACAGAAGAACTGAAGGAGCAGAGGGGAATTGCAATCCCATAGGAAGAACAACATTACTTGGCTGGACAACCCACTGCTCCCAGAGACTAGACCACCAACCAAGGAGTGTACTGGTAGGGATCCATGGCTCCAGATACATATGTAGCAGAGGATGGCCCTGCCTGACAGTAATGGGAGAGGAGGCCCTTGGTCCAGTGCAGGTTTGGTGCCCCAACATAGGGGGATGCTGGAGTGGTGGGGTGGGAGAAGGTGGGTGGGTGGGTGGAAGGGCACTCTCGTGGAGGCAAAGGGGAGGAGGGAGAGGGTGGATGTGGGATTGGGGGTGGCTGGTGGAGGGCTAACCGGGAAGGGGAGTATCATTTGAGATGTAAACAAATGGAATAATTAATAAAAAAAAAATAAGACTAATTAAGTCCTAAGTAATCTGGTGAAAAAAAAGTCAACAAAAGGTTGAAGGTAACTTTAAACACAGTAACACAGTGAGACATACATAAAGACAATGCCCATAATCAAAACTTGAAATAATACTGGAGTATATGCAAGAGGACACATTTAAGACTCTATATCCACATTGTAGAAGGAGCTGAAAGAAGACAAAGATATGGATAACTTACTCAATGAGATTATTGCAGAAAATTTACCAAACCAGAAGAAATAGATATCCAAACCCAGAAACTTTAGAACCTCAAATAGTCATGACCAGGGAAGAATCAATCTAGAAACATCATGGACAAAATATCAAAATGAAAAGCAAATAAAGAGTATTAAAAGCTGCGAGAAGAAAGTCCTAAGTCCAATATGAAAGCAAACACAAGAGAATAAAAATTCAGATCTCCCATCAGCAAATCCCACTCTCAAGAAACCATGGAATGATACCTCTCACAGTCTGAAAGTAATTACAAACCATGGATGCTATAACTACCCACATATCATAATTGATTGATAGATGAAAACAACTCAAGGCAAGCACACAGCAAAGGCAGTTCAGGACAATGCCATTAGCTCTAAACAAAATGAAACGAAACAAAACAAAGCTTACATCAAAAACATTAGGAATTTCATGCTCAGAAGAATAAGAGAAACACCCCCAATTCTGAGAATACAGGTAAGAATACATTATATTCTGGGGAAGGAGCAAAGTATTAATATTTTGTTTAAAAAAAACCCTCTATAATCTGAAATAAAAGAGGAAAGTTTACTTTGAGGAGAAGGATGTTTGCTAACAATCAATTTATCATTCAAGTATTTTAATATTCAACACAAGTTTTAATTATGGAACAGTAAATAAATGAACTATTTCTGTGTCAGAAAAGGAGTCCTACTATCAATGCTGAAGATATGCATTTTCATTTCTGTAGCTATATAAACTTTAATAAAGACTTATTTATGGTTGGGAGTAGACAATTGTAGCCTGGATTATTTCTTGATATACCCATCATTTATACTCTTGGGTACTTATTTTGTCTCATTCTTACATTTAATTTTCAGCTTAAGAATCAGCAAACAAAGCTCAGATAAACTATTCACAAATAAATTGAGCTTAGTGAATAAGTGGTCACACCAACAGATTTGGATGTACATATGTCTCAGACACCCATGGGACTTGTTAGAATGTTGAACATACCATAGGCTACAACAGTGAAGCGTTTCAAAATAATTTCCCAGATTTTATTATGTTGTAGTGATATAAATAAATCAGAGATGAAAGAAAAGCCATTTCTGCTGATGTTAGAGCAGAGAAATACACAGGAACTTTAAAGTATGAAAAAATACGCACCTAGCAAAAATGCATACACTTCCAAAATACGTTACTAAGACTGGATTATGAAAAGAAAATATCCTCTGAAAATCAGAATAGAGCAATCATGTGTAATGAGTTTCAATTAATAATCAGAAACTTAGCAAGAATGAAAATGCCAGGCCCCCATAGAGTCACTGGAGAATTCTACAAAACATTCAACTAAGCAGCTGGTTCTTCTCAAAAGCTAATGTTCCCAAGTAGTTGAAGAAGTACTATGGAAAGTGCTCATTTTCCCAGCCAGCATGCTTGTGCTACCAAACCAGCTAAGAGCACTACAAGAAGACAACACTACAGGCTAAAGATGAATGAAGTTGCAAAAATCTTCAATGAAACACTAGTAAATAGAACTAAACCATACATTAACATTTATGTACACTGTACTCAGGGACAATGAGTCTTCTTTCTTTCGTTTTTTTGAAATACTGAAGAAAAATCAGTTAAGACTTATTGATCTTGAAAACATTGGCTCATGAGAATTGTTTTAATGTTTCTCATATTTGATTGGCTGTTACTGCAGTCATAGGATAGACTTGTAGTATATATGAGTGATTGTCTCTGCTTCTAAATGAAAGGTTGTTAACAACTTCAATAAATCTCTACAGAGCCATTAATGCCAGCCAGGGCAGTCTATCTTGGAAAAGTGGTCTTTCTTGGGAGCCTAAGATCACTGTTCAAGGGTTTCCAAATCCCTTTCAAGTGATATCTAGAATGCAGAAGGATAAGGGGTTCTCTGAATGTGTGCTTAACTATCTATAACCCTGTATTAGCCATGTCTGAGTAGTCCCGGCATGTGGGAAGGGATAAAAATGTACCTTTGTAAATGATTTCAAGCTGGATACCTAACCTGTCAACTTATTCAAACCAAGGTAGACTTTTGTCGCTCCGATACTCTTTCTTCAGATGAATAGAGGTGGAAAGACAGGAAAGGCTTTGGCTCATTGTCTCCTGTTCTTCAGTTTGAACACATTGCTGCAAATATCTGATTCATAATTTAAGGTATCCCTTATTGTGATATCTGAAACCTTGTTCCAAAGAAAAACTCAACAGTTAAGTTGGACCTGCAGAAATAATGGCAATATGTAGCTCCTTAATTCTTTTTCATATTTTCTCTTGTATTTCCTTTTAGAAAATGAGGTTGTTTTGAATTTCAACTGCAGAATTTATTTAAAATCAAGTTGGATATTTTGGAACCATAAGTCTAGCTCTTTGCACTGACTTTACTCCTTTATCCAAGATTGGAGTTAAGGCTGAATACTAGAATTTTAATACCTCATTTTCCTGTCCAAGATCTCTTTTCAGACCACTACAAGTAGCATCACTTGAAATGCCTTCCTATTCCTTTAAACACAGAATCTATGCATTCTCTTCTGTGAACAGAGCAGCTTTTGCCATCACATATGGTGTGGCTCTCTGGTCTCATTTTATTATTGAGGATGGTGGCTTTCAGAGTGAAAAATATATTGAACCTCTAACTCTGCTTGTCATGTTTTTCTTTTTAAATCACTGTTCTAAAGTGTCCTCCAGTAATTCAGATAAGTCTTGGTCTGCTCATTGTGGCTTTTGTCTTTTCCTTTGTATCTGTCAGTGGTTTTATATTGGTGATTTATGTAGATCGAGCTAAGAGACGGTTTAAGGTGCCAGTAAAATGTTGGATATTTTGAACTCCAACTTAATCAAACTCACTGATTGAAAATCATCTCTGATTTTACTTGTGCTTAACCATACACAGCTTTGGCATAGCTGTCTTTATTTCAAGTTAATGAAAAATTGGAATTAAACAGTGGTCTTTTCCTGACTCATTTCTAAAGATTCATTATTTAGCTTGTCAAAATTACCACGGTGCTCTGTAACACCAGACTTGGAAAAAAAAAACCATTGGATACCATCTGGTCTAAGCATGTCTCTTATCAGATAGAGAAGGATGAGTCTGTAAGCCTAAACACAGGCTACCTACCTAAAACCAGAATTCAGATTTCTGATCTCCAAATCTGGACACTCATTTCCTTCAGTGTATGGAGGACTTTACCTTTAGTGAGGAATGTAGTTTTATAGTTTGATTTTCAAGGCAAAGGACTGCAGGGAACACAATCTTGATTCATCTGGAAAATGTTGGTGGTGTTGCATTAAAGAAAGGAATGTAGCCAGCCCTCAGATTTGTTTAATCATGAGGGAACCTTATTTGTTCTTTTCCTTTCTCTGACATCTTCCATCTGTTGCTAACAAAGGATTTTCTCTGCATTTATTGAACAACGCAGAGAACATTGCGTGTGAAGGGAATGAAGAATCACTGAATTTTTTTAAAACTAGAATTTATAAAAGAAGATGTTACTTCACTGACCCTCACCGACACAGAATAGCACTCAAAACTGCAAGCAAATGATATAACCCATATCTGCAGTTTGCTTTGAACATTTATAATGTACATTTGTTTTCTGGGTTGCTTTCAGCCTTGGGGAAGGTTTTAGCAAATGATTATCACAACATACACACACACCCCGCCTCCCCCCAACTTTTGAGTCAGGGGCATGGGAGAGTACATAATTTAAAATTAAAGCTCTGCATTCAGCTTAGCCTGTAAAAGTTGATTGTATGGGAAGTCTAATACATAATAAAATTGGTTACATTATTTTCTTTAAGGCAAATTAAAATTTAAATAGGATGAATAAACAGTAGGGAAACTGGCTGAGTACATAGTTTTAAATTAATTAATATTAAATTGGTTTCAGGTTGAGGAAAACTTCAGCGTCTGAAGGTGAGTGGTATTTTCAGAAAATGGTATTTCTACACTTTAACTGCAGACAACTTGACTCTGGTTCTTGTAGGTAAATAGAAATTTGCTCACAAAGTTTCTTAGGTTACTAATCAGGATGATACCTGGTAGGGGTTTCAGCAACCTTTTGTAACCCAATGTCCAGGATTTTGTGATAGGAGCTAAAGAACTGAGCCAAGACAGAGGGTAGCAGAGGTGTAGTCTTACAAAGCATAGTAAAGGGTTGACTCCACAGAATAGGAATATAGCTCAGGAACCTTTCTTTTTCATTCCTGAGATTTTTCTTTACAAAGAAGGAAGGGAAGGATATTCTTCCTGGAAGAGGACTCTTCTTTGGCTTTTTTGGGAATTATTATTATTATTATTTTTTTGTTTGTTCATTGGAGGTACCTACACAGGCTTTGGGAATGTCACATTTTGTGCTGGTATAAGTCCTCTGTGAAGGTCATGACGAGAAGGGATATGCTGTGCTGGGATGCTACAAGGAGAAACAGCCATGACAACCGGAACAGTGAAAGAATCATTAGACTGCAACTCAAGGCTGATACTGAGTGAGGGTGAGAGGAAACAGAATTTGTGGAGAGGCATCTAGGCTAAAGAGGTTCAGGAAAAGCATCAGGTCACATTGAAGATGGCTTCCAGAGAAATCTCACATTTCCTAGAGATGAGTTTGTTGAGTCCTGTGGCTAATAACAATTCAGACAAAGATTTCAGAGTGTAATGGATAAGCTTTGGTCAATGAAGCCTTCTTTAATTGAGTTTTGCAGGCATGTTCTCATAGATATCATATCATGCAGTTATTATGCAATGGTTTGAATGAGAATGCCCCATATAGGTTCATATGTTTGAGTATTTTGTCCTTTGCTGGTAACACTGTTTTGGGAAGGATTAGGAAGTGTAGTTTTAGAGGATGTGAGTACTAGGGTGGGCTTAGAGATTTAAAAACCCTATACAGGGCCCAGACTTTCTCTCTGCCTCCTCCTTGTGGAACACATAAAATCTCCCAGCTACTGCTTCAGAGCTATGCCTTCCTGCCTGCTGCCATAATCCCCATCATGGTGGTTAATGACTTACACTCTAAAACTGTAAGAAGGGTTCCAATTAAATGCTTTCTTTTATAAAGTTGCCTTGGTCATGATCTCTGTTTATAGCAATAGAAAACTAAGACATGTTATACCAAAATTAAGGTATTATAGGCCTAGTCAAGATCAAATGATTCCCACATGCAGTCAAACTGCTAACTATGATATAGAAGCGAATGAATGTCTCCTTATAGAGGAATGGATTCACTATGCTCATTTGTGAACTATGATATACTCAGCAGCAATTTATTAACAATCAGGGTAGGAGCTCTAAAGACTAAGGATGCTAGCTGGCTGGTTTTATGTCAACATGATATAAATCAGAGTCATCTTAAAGGAGAGTGCATCAGTTGAGAAAAATTCTCCCTCAAGATCTAGCACTAGGGCATTTTCTTAACTAGTGATTGTGGGACGGGTCCAACCCATTGAGGGTGGTGTCACCTCTGGACTGATGGTGATTTTGTGAGAAAATAGGATGAGCCAGCATGCCATGAAGAGCAAGTGATGAAGCAGTTATCCCTCCATGCTCTCTGCATAAATTCCTGTCCCAGGTTCCTGCCCTCTTTGCTTTTCTGCCCTGAGTTCATGAAGTGATAGATGATGGTTATAGAAGTGTAAGCCTCCTCAACTTGCTTTTGGTCATGATATTTCACCATACCCATAGTAATTTTAACAAGAATGATAACTAATTATCTTCCACAATAAATATTTAGATAGACAATTCCAATATTTGTTTAGGTATTGAGTGATGTCATCAGGAACCCCAGCACATTCTATCTTACCCTCTGTGGTACTTGATCTGTTTGGTTTTATTTTGCTCTTAATTGTGTTAATGGATTGCTGACAAATGACTGCTAAAGCTGGAAGTGTAATGAAAGTTGCCAAAATAGAGAGCTACTTTTTTTTTTTTTAATCTTGTAAAGATAGACCACTGGTTCAGAAGACTTCAGCTCCTAGCTGAATTTCCCTTGAGTCTTACTTTCTAGACAGAGTTCATATGCTCCTAACTGGAAGCAGACAATGGGATTGGGTTAAAAAAAATCTGTCTACTATTAGAAAAATAATAACTATTCCAGCTACCTAAAGTTTGAACAGTGTTTAACTTCCAGAGGAACCTTGCTAGATTTTTGGTACCTAAACAAAGTAGTATCATTGTGTCATTGAGAAAGATGCAAAAGGTAGACATAGAGGAACATGAGAGTATATCTGGAACTTCACCTCAAGAGGCTCTGAGTATGTGGCCATTTGGAGCTTAAGATCTGTGTAATGAGAAAGTCGGGAGCACGTATTGCACATAAGTAACAGAAATACCAACTAAAGATTGGTAAAAGAGACATATAAAGTCTCAGAAAACCTCAAGACAAATCAACTATTTTCCCAGGCACATCCCAAATGTATAATTATAATGTGTTTCTACAGATGACCTTGTCAATGCATGTTAAATACATCAAATTCATATCTGCATTTTAGCTGGATCAGAATTTCTGCTTTAGAATACATTCTAGGGAAATAGCCAACCACACATTTGAAGGTTTGCATAAAGCCTGTTTATTTTAGCATTATTTATAATTATAAAAGCTTCATAATTGCTTGGGAACAAGTAAAAGCTCATGTTTGTGAATGGAATTTAGCAATTTAAGGGATAGAAAATGTTTCTGTTGAATTGATCAGGTTTGCAAAAGTATATCCCTAGGGGGGAAATAGCTACACATTAGAACTTGGCATTTTAATGTCAGAATCACTGCATATTTATTTTACCTTCAGGGTTGTGGTTAGAATCTGAAATATCCGCCACAAGTTCACATTTTCAATTGTCTATTCCCAGCTTGTCTTTCTGTTCTGAGGCCACTGAGTCCTCAGGTGGTCAGTTCTTGCTGGTGGAAGTAGGTCAAAGAGAAAGACATTTGAAGGTCATATTTGCTTGTGCTTACGGTTCTGCTCTCTGATTCCTGGTGTGTCACTATAGGCTTGTGTCGTCATGAACTGGAATCATGTTTTCCCTACCATGCTGAACTAAAATCTTTCCAACAGGAAAATAAAAGAAATAACTTCTCTCTCAAGTAATTTCTGCCAGTTGTTTTGTCAAACAATGAAAAGAAGTAAGCAATGCAACGATCTTTTCCAAATGTACATGGTATCTATGTGAAAAACCACTTTTCCTGAAGTAGTACTGTATTATAAGGTTGATTTCACACACACCGCCCTGTGATCAGTCCCCCCAAACCATGTAACCTTTGATGGAAAATTCAAGTTGCACTGAATAACATCTTGCTTACAACATCTCATACTACGGATGAAGAAACTGAGGCCAGAGATGTTATGTAAGGTGATTCTCTGCTGATAAGCAGAACCTTCACTTGTCAACCAGTAATTTCCTGAGCTATGATGGTCCCCCTCAATTCCTACATTCATTATCTTTTTTTCTTTTTTCCTCTTTTATAGAAAATAGATTTTTTCTCACATACTATATCCTGATTACAGAATCTACTCTCGCTACATCTTTCAGTTTTCCCTGACATCTCCTCCTTACTATATACAACACCTTTCTGCCTTTCATTAGAAAGACAACAGGCTTCTAACAGCAATAAAATAAAATAAAATGTAATTGGACAAAGTCTAACACTATTCCTTTATTACTAATGGACAGTAATAAAATAAAACATAATAAGATAAACAAAGACTAACACCAGAATAAGACAAATCAAACAAACAGAAGAAAAAGAACACAAGAAAAGGCACAATAAACAGAAATATAGAGACCAACTTGTTTGCACACTCAGGCGTCCCATAAAAACATTAAACTGGAAACCATATATATGGGAGCGTCTCTGATTATGGCTGAGCAGGGCACTGATCTGATTTATATTGTTATTTTAAATATGTATTGATTAGTTATTGACTATAACATGATTTTATAATTATTTACTAAGTTTAGAATATATTTGAATCTTGAAAATAGTCATAAAACTAGTAAATAGAAGAACAAAAATTAAATATTTAAAGTTTTTATAATCCTGTTTTCTAAGTGGACCTCATGTTGAAAGACATTCATACTCACCAGATGCCAGTTTATCATGTCTATAAAGATAGATCATGATTTATTTTTGCCTACTGTCTGGAATTTGTGATGAATTAAGAAAGGTAATTAGGTAATAACCTCTTTGTAATGTATTGCAGGTGCTATTATACTGTACATATTCAAAATATCATCAGTATTGAAGTGTAGAAGATAGAAAAGCTTAATCTGTCATTTACTGTAAATTATGCTACCACTTAAATCAAGACAAACCTTTCAGTAATGTGATAACGACTCTTGGATGAAATGTCAAGTGACTGAAATGATGGTAGGTGGGCAAGGAGAAATGAGTTTGAGGCTGATGCATTCTTAATAACATTATGTTTTTCATTTTATGACCTTTTATTGTTCTTGCTATTTAACATTTAATTTCTTAGATAATTGATAATTTTCATTAATGATACATCTTTCTGTTTTAAAATTCTGTTTTAAGCCTTGCGTTCAATAATAGAGAGTGTTTTTATAACGAGTTGCATACTGTTCTTAGTTCTCTACCTCATTACCACACAGGATCTCAGTTTTTTTCTCTCTTCTATTTTCTTCTTTAACTTTTCTTTTTAAAGGATGAAGACTCATTAGAAATCCAAAAATTCTTCGGTACTCAACTTCTATGTTTCTCCAACAATATTGGTTATGATTCTGTTGTACATGGTCAGGACCAGAAAACAGATATTACTGTAATATTAATTACTATTAGCTTAAATTCAGGCCCTATTCTGAATGATTCATCTTTTACATGAAGTGTTTAGAGTATATTATTCTATAGAATCAGTGCATCTACCCATGTATTAATCAGAACAGACATGTTTCATTACCATAAATCCCTTATTGTTACCCCTGGATAGTCATACATACAAATTTTTAACTCCTGACAACTACTGGTCTCTTTTCAACTAGTGTAATTTTATTACTTTGAATATGTTATATTGCTGCAGGATATTCCATCACACTGTAAACCCCAAGATTATTTGTTGAAAAAAACTGAATACAATTATGAATCTTCAAAGTTGACTAAAAGCACTTGATGCCCTGTCTTCCTGCTGGAGGTGGGGTCAATAAGTTCCCTCTTCCTACTGTCAGGTATTTCATCTAAAGTCCCTCCCTTTGAGTCCTGAGAGTCTCTCACCTCCCAGGTCTCTGGTGCATTCTGGAGAGTCCACCCCAACTTCCTACCTCCCTAGGTTGCCTGTTTCCATTCTTTCTGCTGGCCCTCGGGGCTTCAGTCCTTTTCCCTCACCCACTACCAGATCATGTTCCTCTCTCCCCACCTCACTCCAGTCCACTTTCTCTTCCAGGTCCCTCCATCCCTCCTCACTTGTGGATGTGCTAAGAACAATTAACCTACATTATACCTTCTTAATAGTTTTTTAACTGAACAACTTTCAATACTGGATTATTAGCTGTAGATATAATGTTGTACAATATATTCCTAGAATATGCTTGTTAGTTAGTTGTTCTAAGAAGTCCGACAGCAGCTCAGAACAGACCACTCCAGACCACATGGTTCCAAGGGGGAGGAGGTTTATTCAGGAAATAGGGCAAAGGTGGGGAGAAGAAGGTGGAAGGATAAAAGAGAAGAGAAGTAGAGGCTGGCCATGACCACATGGAGAGAGAGGAAGGGGGTAGGGGACAGAGAGGCAAAAGGGTAAGAGAGAGAGAGAGAGTAGGAGATTAAGAGAGTAAGAGATTAAGAGAGAGAGGAGGGGGCAAGCAGCCCCTTTTATAGTGGGCCAGACCTACCTGGCAGTAGCCAGGTAACTGTGGGGAGGAGCATACCTGGCTTTTGTCAGGTAACCATGGAGGTGGAGTTTAGACAGAATACTCTCAATGCTTATTTTACAAGATTAAAATATTTAATCCATTAAACAGCAAGTTTCTACTGCTGCCTCTACTCTACCAGAATTTGATTTTCTTTTTCTGAATTTGATGTCTTCATATACCTCATGTGAGTGGGATCAAATATTATATGTTTATTTGTGACTGGACTTATTTTACTTAGAATAATATTTTTCAAGGTTCATTCGTATTATTGCACAGAGCAGATATTACTTACTTTCTAAGGTTGTATGGTAGTCCATTATATATGTATATACACGCACACACTCACACACACTCACACAATTTGTTTATCCAATGGAACATCAGGCAGTTTTTATTAGCTATTGTGACTAGCTGTTTAATGAACACAAGAATGACCTATCATCTATCTATCTATCTATCTATCTATCTATCTATCTATCTATCTATCTATCTATCTATCTATCTATCTATCTATCTATCTATCTATCTATCTATCTATCTATCTTCTATCATCTATCATCTACCTATTCTTCCATCCATCTACACACATAGACACATGGACATACAGTCTCTCTCTCTCTCTCTCTCTCTCTCTCTCTCTCTCTCTCTCTCTCACACACACACACACACACACACACACACACACACACTCACGCACTCTCACACACACTCACACACAAACACATACACATACACACACTCAGGGGGAATTTTAGTAGTTTTAAAGAGGAGGGCAACCAGGCAGCAGGAGAATTGAGAAGAGAAGGGAAAACAGCCATGTCCATTGAGTTAAGCTGGCCTGGAGATCTACCACAAGGCAGGCCAGGGAGTAGGGAACTTTAGATAAAGAGTAGGGAAGCCCAAAGTAACTTCTATTCA
Source organism: Rhabdomys pumilio (assembly GCA_030674055.1). Classification (NCBI taxonomy): domain Eukaryota; kingdom Metazoa; phylum Chordata; class Mammalia; order Rodentia; family Muridae; genus Rhabdomys; species Rhabdomys pumilio. The sequence goes on along the minus strand of JANHMN010000002.1, from coordinate 71,038,120 downwards.
ACATTTGTATTTCAATCCTATTCCATCAACAATAGGAAGTGGGACTCATAGACCATATCAAAATTACACTTTTATCTTCCTTGGGAGCTGTACTAATTCATATTTATCTAACCATTTCTTAGTGCTACATGCTTACTCATTCTCATTACTTTGAAATGACTTATTTTTTTCCAGTGTCAAGTTGAAGGTCCCAGAACAAAATGTAGATAACATAACAACACTCAAAGATATTATAATAAATTACTATGGAAAACAACAACAATGACAACAACAGAATAGGGAGACATTTGTACATGGTAGTTTAAGTCAGATGATGAATTGGATACCCAGGTGAAGCATCTGTCTTACAAATATTTCAGGCAATATTTGTGTAAATTGTGTGTTTTAAAGTTGTTTTAAACTAGTTAGAAATATCCAGAAATAAAAATAATATGATTTTTAAGTTTTCTTACTTTTTACTTGTTTCTACTTATTTTTTCCCTAAAATCTGGCTTTTTGTTTTTTAATGTTGGTACTTGACATTAAAGTTGAAGCTAAGTCATTAATGACTGTTCTGTGTTGGGTACATCTTTTTCGTTTGTCATGGTTCCCGCAAAGCATTTGCAGATTAGTGTGTTAGACATGCAGATGCAGCTGTACTTGAGGCATCTGATAAAGAGGCAGGGTGAGATGTTCTCTCAAGATGCCTTCTGGCTCTACCATTGAGAGGTTCTTGAATTAGAATTTAAGTCTTCTCTAGAAAGGCATTCCATGTACCCTGATTTGCAAAAGATTGTTGCTGTAACAGCTAATAAAATCTTCTAAGTCAGAAAGGATTGGAATGTTGTAAGACTTTTAGTCAACTTTGGAGATTCATGATTGTATTTACATATTATTAAAATATAAATGTGTAGATAACAGTGTTTACGTATACTTGTGTGAGCTTGTTTACCTTGCTGTTCCCTGTGTCGATCGTGTAATGCTGTGCATAGAGAAAGCCTGACTCTGAGGCTCCTGGGAATAATTGTTTTCGTAAAAAAAAAAATTAGAAAGCTAGTGATTGAGAAAGATTAGACATACTTGAGCCTTCAACCTTTTCTCTCTTCTTTCTTGGTGTGTGTGT
>JANHMN010000002.1:71011389-71037008 GCA_030674055.1 Rhabdomys pumilio | reverse complement strand
TGTGTGTGTGTGTGTGTGTGTGTAGTGTATATACTTGTACAAAAGTGTGCATGGGTGTACTCACCTGTATGGCAAGGTAGTTGACATGAGAATGTCCTCCTCAATCATTTACACAGCTTAATTTAGAAACAAGGTTTTTAACTGGCTGGTCAAGAAGCCCCCAGGATTCACCTGTCTCTATCCTCTATCACTGAGATTGAAGATGCGTACTGGCACAATTTCTTTTTTCTTGCATTGACGTTAGAGATGTGAGGCCATGACTTTATGTTTGATTGAACTTTACCAGCAGAACCATCTTCCCAGCCCTTACTCTTCTTAATGAAGAAATACAACAAACTTTCAGAAAAATTTCTTACATTTTTATTATTCTAAAATCAATATGGTATGCACATTAATGACTAATACAACATTCCTTGGGACAAAGAAAATAACATTATATTCCAAGAAGAATTGTAAAATTAGAGGAACCATCAGAACACTCTGTGATCAGTGCCTTGCAAATGACAAAAACAAAACAAAACAAAACAAAACAAAACAAAATATAACAAAACCTTCCCCCCATGCCTCCAAACATTTATGTTCTCATTTTTTTTTTCCTCATAGTCTTGAGCCAGACAGCTGCCCAAGGCTGGGTGTCAAGATTCTCAAAGGTAGAAAACTTATCACATTCTAATACTGTTTATTTATCAAACAAATACTTCTTGAGTTCTTGCAGTTTACAGCCACTGAGTGCAAGTTAGTTAAAGGAACGAAACCTAGCCTTCAAGAAGCATGTAACCTTTCAGGAGAAGCAAACATGATAAAGCCAGTCATATCTAACTACCTCTGACTATGAAGAAAATATGCATCTGGCTTTTGCAAGTGTTTGAGAAAGTACAATATTTCTCTTTAGGCTTGACGGCCTTGAAAAGACTCTTGTATGAAAAATTGGCACATATACTGTAATGGAAATAGAGCCACAAGGACAGAGGCTGTAAAATGAGATGTACTACAGTGGCCCAGCCTCAGGACTGAGCACTGGTGACCAGTGACCGTGATGATGAGTTTGGTGGAGATCAGGAGGGAGGCAGAGGCTGACCTAAGACATGAAGAACTGGACCTTCAACTGTAGCAAAGGGGGTTAGGTTTTATTTGAAGTACATCTGGATATTTATTTAATTGATCTTTTTCTGAACAAATAGAAAAATTTTAGCTCTACAGCAAAAGAGTTTTTCATGAAATGAACGTGACCAGGATATTGTCTGTCTTCTATCACCATCTGCTGCTGTTACTTTGGGTCCAGGAAAAGCTTAGGAGAAAAATTAAACTACCGATAAACATTTAAACAATGGAGACTTGAGGATGGCTTTGACAAGGTTGGTAGTGATAACAGAGTTGGGGGATAGTGTATATTGGGGGATTATGTATAGTGTCTTTTGCTGATAAGTTTTATGTGGGGTATGAATAGGTGAAACAATTCCCACACTTCTGATTCAAGAAACTGGCAGTCTGAATGTTGTTTACTGGCATGAAGAGAGCAAAGGAAGAACAAGTCTAGAGGAAGAACACTGCATTCAGAATTTAGTTTGAAATAATCTGGTGGAGAAGACCGAGTGGAAAAGATGTACCTCAGAGGAGAGGCAAAGGTTATGGCTCTGCTCTTAGGAACCACTTTTTACTTGATTAAATGTGGCATATAGAATGATCTCAGATTTTAATGTTAGCGTTTTTCTTATTAGTGAACAAGAATATTCTTAATTAAGTATTTTATTTATTTACATTCAAAATGTTTTCCCCTTTAGGTCCCCCATTCTAGAGTTCTACACCCCACCTACCCTCCCTTTTGCCTATGAGAGGGTGCTCCCCTACCCACCCACTCATTCCCACCCATGCCCTCAGGCATCCCTATTTTCTAGGTCAGCAAGTATCTACAAGCAGACACACACTCACACACACACACAAACATACAAATAATATTAAAAAATTTAAAGAACTATACTCATTTAATTTTGGATTTTAAAAATCTCATATTAACTATCTTATTTTATTAATAATATATTAATTATATCATATTAATTTATTATATTCACATATTAAAATGTATTTATATAAATTTATATAATTTATTACATTAATAAATTATGTTAATTTAAACTACTCTTATATATGTACCACATACATACAGGTTCCTGGGGAGTCCAGAATAGAGTATTTCATCCCCTTGGATATGAAGTTAGAGTCAGTTCTGTCCTAATTGAATACAGAAAACTGAACCCAGGTCCTTTGCATGAGCAGCGAGCCCACTTAGTGGCTGAACCACGTTTCTATCACACAATAAGTCTGATTTTTCACATCTTATGAGAACTGTTTTTAAAGCAGTGTGAGGAGAGAGGTAAATGCTACTCACAGATTTACCCCTGGATATAATTCTTTTGGGTAATTTTGTTGTTCTTTTAGGCCTCTATTTAATGAAACTCTTTGATATAGTTGAATAACTGGAAAACACATTTCCTTATCAATATAATAATAATAAGCAAGCAATGCTGACTCTGTCACATTCAACTATAGGCTTTACATTCTACCTTACTAGATTTTTGGATTCATAAATTTAAGTTAACATGCACAATAGGGCAGAGATTCGTTTACTGAGTAAAACTCACTCACAAGGAGGCAAATGGAATATTGTATATGTAGAAAGCTGTGATTAATAGTATGGTCCAACATAGACATCAGTCCTGGTGTCACCAGCTCTTTGTTATTTGTTTTGTTTGTTTTTAAATCTTCTCAGTAGCACTTGAGGCTTTGTGGTGATGGAAGCCCTACAACCAGGGAAGCCAGTCCAGAGTAAGAATGAGGTTGAGATGTGTCCAAACCCTGAAAACCACACTGAACATTTTGTCCTGAGACTGACAGGAGCAGGACTGTCTTCCTCCTTGCTTTGGGCTTGCATGTCACAGCTCACATATGCTTCTGCAACCCTTCCCTCTGCCACCCGTGAGATAGGTAGCCTGGTGGCCAAATTACAGGTTTAAAGTCCTCTCTCCCTATAAGGACTTGTTCAGCAAACGTTTGGAATACCTCTTCACGCAAATGAAGCACTCCCAGGACTTCAGCACCAGCCAATGATGTACACTTATCCCCCCAAACACTTATCTACTCCCCAAGGTTTATATAGCCTTTGTCATTCCCAATAAAAGAGAGCTGTTTCACTGAGAACATCTTGGAGAAGGCTGTTTGTCCTGGCACTAAAATCGACCAGGTTCCTGCAAAGCTACCCTGCCTGGAGGAACTTAGTGCTTTGTATTCTGGCCCAGTGGACATATGTGCCTGGATACCTCAAGTGGAGAACAGCAAGGTTTAATAAATAATTAAGAAAACTCTAAATTTTAAAATGACAATCTCCTGAGACTTAGTTTTGTTATCAACTCTATGAATATTACTCACAATTGGGTTTTTTTGGGGGATCTCAGAGATGAAATATTTTTCTGTATATATAGATATGTTTAGTTATCAAATAAATTGTTCATTTGATATTTGATATATGCTCTGATGTTGACTTTAAAGCTCTTTAGAAATAGGTTAGGTTTCTTTTTTTTTTTTTTCCCTTTGGCTCTGCTTTACTGACAGACAAATAAGCAGTTGTTTTGTCTGGGGATTTTTTTTTCTATTGACAACTGTATGGTTGCTTTCTATTTAATTTTATGGCTATTATGGTCTACTAAGTAATTAACTGTGCATTTTAGAGAATTTAGAAGTTAAGAAAAGTGATTTGGCTGCACTGTTGAGTAGTTTTCTTATTCATTAGAGTTCCATCTGTGCTAAACATTATCACAGATCTTAACAGTGTAGAGCCACTGATGCATTTGTGTCGAGACGAAAATGATGCCTGGGAGAAGACAAAATTAACTCATGGTATCTGATAAGTCACGACAACATAAAAAATATAAGCAATACAAAGCAGAGCCAAATTACCATCTTCCCAATTCATGTGTATAAGAATGTTTATGTATATTTATAGACAGTTTCAAAGATGTATTTATTTGTGGTTGTATAGGACATGTAATTTGTTAACAGTGACCATGTGCATGAGTTTTTCCTCACCCCAAATTATCCTTACAGTAAATCTTAAGTGTGTTAAGGTTTCACTCCTCAAATCTATGGGACAACCCTTCTTTGGCATGTCTACAGCATACCTTCCTGTGGGCTTCAGAGTCATCATTCCAAATGCTACGAATAGGTAGGTGCTCCAGGAGGATGTTCTAAGGATCATGAACTTTTTCCAGTACTTCTGTGGTTTTCACTAATGGTACAACAATGAACAAGACAATATCTCCATTGTTCTGGTCCACTGAGCATAATCTACAAGTAGAAAAGAACTCCAATACTGTCTCCTTTCAGCAATGTTTCATTGCTCTTGCTGTAAGGCTACAGTTCTTCATAGAGCCCTAATGACTCATCAAATCTGGCCTCTACCTTGTCTCTATGGTACAGAGAAAATTACAGCTTTCTACTTCCCCTTTCTCTGAACTCCAACCTTATTTTTTCTTTTACAGTTCTTCTTATACACATTTTTTTTTGTCTATCTCAACATTATCTTCATGAGCTCTCCACTAATCTCTAAAAACCACCATCACTTTATTCTCTAAATTTACTGCTTCTGGAACTTCAGAAGATGCTTCATAAATTTGTAGTTTTTTTTTTTTTTTAAAGTTACTGCCAGTTTTTTTTCTAATGGTCTACAAATCTCATAAAGGAAGAGATTGTAATCTGTTTCAAGATTGTATTTTTGTACCTAGGACATTGTCTAGTGCCTAGCATATCAAAGCTACTAGTTAGATAGTTACATGATGACCACATGTTTGTGTGTGAATCTGGACGACATTTGTGAATCTATGTGGACACTGTCGTCTTCTCTTTTCACCTTCCCCAAGAAGGATGCATAGAGTTTTTCATTTGACTACTACTTCTGTGATTCAGTGTCCCATCCACTCTCTGGCTTTAAAAGCAAGGCAGCAACCAGTGCATAATGTTGTATTTTAATATCATTTATTATCTTTTGACACAAGCAAGAGTGCAAGAATGCTTTTAATTTTAAGGACAGCACCTCATAATACAAGATTCCCCCTCCCTTCTTGAGTGTTTTGGATATTTGTTATTCCCTAGGCCTCTGTCGTTCAATTCTTCAATAATTTTGAATAATTAGTATGGAGTATTTTCTGCTCTAGTCACTGAACAATTCAATGAAAAAAATTGAAGTATGCTTAATTTAGTCAAGGGTATGAGTAAGTAATTTTATTAATCAAATGTATATTTGAAATAATGTTTTAATGAAGTGAAGATGAAAACAGTGATTTTGATGACAGAGAGATCTGGTTTGAGAAAGCACATGTCATCTGGGTATTGAAGAACATGAGTAACATTGTGGCAGCAGGAAGTAAGGTGACATGGTCTCTAGGTAGTGGTATGGAAGGAAAAGCAAGGTATACATTGGAAGATGTAACTAGGAACTGTTTGGCAGTCAAAACAAAGAAAGGGGTGTGTTCCATAGGATGGAAGGAGAGGCAAAAGTTGGGAAGGGGTCTGAAATAAATGGCATATTCATCAAGGTCACCTTTGTCTATAGTCAGAGCACAGAGGCCACATTAAAAGTGCACAAGCAAGAGATTTCTAATGCAGTGATAACTTGGTTATAAATAATAGAAGTATAGCTCCAAATGCTTTGAACAACTGAGGTACTGACCTGCCTGGTGCAAGCAAAAAGGAGACAAATGTAGAATAGTCATGGCTTCTCACATGAGTTCATGAGACGATATTTGTAGGAAAAAAAAATAAAAACGACCGGCGAACTGCAGGGTCTCTCACACCATGCTGTGTGTAGTCAGTTGAGAACACCCTGGGTTCCTCCAGATGGAAGTTATGCCCGGCTGTTCACCATGGTTCCTCATGGGTTGGCCCCAACACACGAGGAAGTCTTTGGTTTCCAAAACTGGTTTGTTGGCATGGAGGATGGTGGATGGATCTGGATGCACAACCCACAAAACCCAGGGTGGACTTGAGTTAAATAGGGAGGGAAAGAGGGGGGAGGGGCTGGGGAGGAATGCTTAATGGGCTCCACCCTCTGGCCTTCAGGTACCTCATTAGCATGTAAATCCCTCTAGGGCCTGGGGGCTGTTCATCACACCCTCCACCTGTGTAAGTGACTGAAGGGTAAAGGTGGAATGGAGATTAGACCTCATGTCAGACCCGTCAGATATTGGACATTTTTCCTGTTTCTCCATTGGCCTTAGGTGTCTTCATTCCCAAGCAGCAAGATTGTCACCAGGAAGTCCAGGGTCAAATCTCTAAAAGCATTCAGGAGAAGGGTATGATTTATGTCTCTTTGCCCTTGGGGGAATGGACAAAACAATGAATTTTGAGACACCTCTAAATCTCCAATGGGTTAAGGCTTCAGGTTCATTGAGTTACTTGAATTCATACACTGATCCCAGTTGATCATGGTTGGTCAGCATGCAGGCTGGTCATGTGACCTCGGGGTGCTTTGCCCCAAATGAAAACACAAGGACTCTTTCTAAATGTAGAAAAGAAAGACTGTTAAAAGTAATCAAGCATGGGGCTGTCTGCATGGGTCAGTTGATAAAAGTGTCTGCTGTAGAGACCACCTTGTGTGATTGTGATTTAGTACCTTTATTCAAAAGTGTTTTTGTTTTCAGAATGAATAAGAAGTGAGTGTGCATCAGCATAAGATGCTTATCTGGACATTATTTAGATCACATCCTGTTGTCATTCAGAGTACTTTGCCATATATACAGGATTCAGGGCTCAATGTGCAACCGTGTGTAATAAGGACCTCCCTGCATATTCAAGTCTTTCCAGACTTTTGAGAGAAGGCTGAAATAGTCCACAACTAACATATCGTTTTCACTGAAAGACAAAGGGGCAGGTAAGGGAAGCACTGGTCAAGGGCACCTTGCTGTACTCCTAAGTTGATTTTGCCTTATATATTCTGCCCCATATATATATTTTTTTCTGGCTACACAAAAGACTTACAATTCTTTTCTTTTACATTGTTACCTATACATTACCTGTGCCCTTCCCCCAGGCCTGAATAGGCCTGTGAGTCATTTACCACAATAGACCAAACAAGAGGCATTGCCTTGCCAGCCTTGGCTCCCTGAGGTCTGCTATGGAGCTAAGAAGAATGGACTGCCTGCTGAGCTAGCCTTGACACCTTCTGGACTGCTATCTCTTTACCCAAGGGCTGAACAGAGAAGAGACTCTGGGGAGTGGGGCTTACCCTTTATATGTGAAAGCAAAATATTAAACCTTGGGCCTTGATCAGAATACTTTATCTTGGCCCCATGTTTCTCTCACCTTCCATTCCCGTTCATTCCCAGGCTTCCTCTCAGGAGAACCCCGGTACCTGTAGCTGCAGGCGGCTACAATTACCATCTTGATAAAACTTTCCAAAATTTCACTATATTTGAAACCAAGAGTTTTCTCATTGTGGCATTTCTTTGTCACATCTTGATTTATTTTTCCTCCAATGTACTTACATCATTGCCCCAGTAATATGGGATTTACAATTATTTTTTACCTTTTATGTACACAATAGATTAAAGGTTTGTTTTCTTAATTACTACTGTATTTTGAGTATAATTTCTGGTACATAGCATGCCTAATAAAAATAAATTAGTGGGGCTTTCATTGTGTTGCAAAATGTCTTGGCTCTCTTGGAAGATAGTTCATAATTGGTTATGTATCATAGTCTGACAGTGATAGATAGATAAATAGACAACCTATCTGTGGCAATTGATTATGATGAACATCTCTTATATTCTAAGAGACTGGAACTTTTCTGGACCTTACAGTTGAGTTAATAATGTACTTTAAGTAACTTAAGACTGCTTTTTTTACTATGTAATCTCCCTGTTTAACATGCCTTTAAGAGAACAATGGAAAAATCAACCTTATTTGCCTGGAATTTCCCACATAACCAAGTTTGACAAACAAACTGAATACTGTAGTGTGAAGCTGTGTATGTTTCCATTCCCCTGACCCAGAGTAACACATTTGTGTCCTAACAATAATTTTCTGAGAGGAGCAGAAATAGAGATTGAAAGCAGTCTTATAGGATGAATAGCCAACAGAAATATTAAACACTACATATGGATCTTTCTCAATTAACAATGATGTCGGTTGTACTGTTTGTTATTTGGCCAATTGGGATCCATCGTAATTGACTTGGTCTTTTGTAAAACTCTGTTAAATTTTTTTATAAAGAATCTCTCATTCCTTCTGCATATGATGTTCTTTGGGATGTTTAGTAAATACAGAGCAATGCCCCTTGTTAGGAACAGAAGGACATGTAAAGACACATAGAGACCAAGACACTCATACATTCAGACAGACATACACAGGGGCAGATTTACAAGACAGACTTCAGGAAGGCACAGATTCAGTCTAATAAACAGATCTGGCAGATGGAAGACAGGAAGGGCAAAGTAGAGAATTCAAATCTGGGCTCACTTGTAGATGAAGACTCCCAAATGAGGGAGACCCTTACTCAAATCTTGGGAAATCACGAACACCCACAAACTCCAAGACACCGTACCTGGATGCAATCAGCAGAGGTTTATTAGGGAAGAGAGCTGGCAGCCAGCGTTCAAACTGCACACTCATACAGGAGTACAGTTTGACCCCGAGTGGTGCACTAAGGAGCTTTTTATAGTAAGGGGTAGGGAAAGGAAGGAATTTTCGCGCGGTTACACATGATTGGTTGTATTTTCACGCGGTTATACATGATTGGTTGTTTTATAAATTTTGAACTCAGCAAGCTGTAACACTGGAAAAGACCTCAAAGGGGTAGGGGAGAGGTAACCAAGATCAGTGGAAAGTTAGTTAGTTCTTGGAACCACCCAGATGTCTTGCATCTTTCTTTGTGGCCAGGAATGTGTCTTCCTGCTTCGGGCCTACCCCACCCACAGGTGGATTTTCTTACCTGAGGCTTGAGGAATGTATCCCAGGGCAGTGAAAGGCCTGGAATCTTACATTCAGTTCTGCTTTCTTGGAACTAGTGAGCCTGTATATATTTTATAAAATGGTCTTTATAATTTTTCACTCTACAGTAGACACTGGCACATTATTGGTGAGTCACAGTTTATGACTTGAAGCTTATTATTAATGCATCTAACTGACCATGTTTATGAATGCAGTGCAAAATCACTTTCTAGAGACCTTGGTTTGCATATTTTTAAACTTTTTTTTTTCAAAATTAGAGAGATTCTATGTTAATGAAGGCAACCTGATCAGTCACTCGGTCTGACATACTGCTGGACCATGTTAGGCTTTTCTGCTTCATCAGTAAGGAAAAACTCAATGGAGCCATCAGCTGCTGAAAATCATAGCAGATTAAAAGACTGAAATGAAACAGTATTCTTCATCCAATTTTTAGAAATCATACTGAATCCTTATAATATAATTGTTTTCATCTTAAGTTGAATTTACCTTCTGATATATTTATTTTCTTCTTTTGCTGTGTTTGCGTATTTAAAGTTATGTCATTTAAAAATCAACTTAACTCTACAACTGAGCACCTAATTGGGAAATTGCTTTAAAATAAAATGGAATAGTGAACGGAAGCACATGAAGTGAGACATGTTAGAAGAACAGTCTCTATGAGTAAGTCGGATGAAATGAGCATTTGCTGTACACTATATGCCTTCCTATGTGTCATACATTTTATTAGCTAAAAACTGGGGCAATGAAGATTAAATTACCCAGTGGAAAGCCACTGAATCTGCACTTTCACTGACTGAGTGAGAACTACAACTCTATGTCTGTCTTGACTCACATCTCATGCCCCAACTGTCGTAGCGATTGCATTGAGAAGGAGAAAGAAATGGCATTCAGTGATCCATCAGTTCTCCAAGCAGACAGAGGTGTTTGACACTTAAATTTACTTAGTGGATTGCATTTTTCAAAGGGTTTTAAAATCTCTTCTTATCTCTGTTTTCTTTTTTTTTAAATTTATTTATTTATGCTTTTAACTTTTTATTGATGAGTTTCATATTATGCATCCCAGTCCCATTCATCTCACTATCCCCTCGTATCTGTCTCCTGCCCTTGCATCAATCCTCTCCTGAAATAGACATTGCAATGAGTCATTGGTTTGGCTTGAGGTCTCTGGCTTTTGTGACACCATCAATACTGGATCCCCATCTGGACTCTCCTAATTATCCTTATGTTTTTTTTTAAAGTTGAAAATAGATTCTTCTCTCATCTGATGCATCCTGTCCAGTTTCTCCTCCCTCTACTCCTCCCAGCTCTCTTCCCATCTCCTCTCTCCAAGGAATCTATTCCATCCCCCTTTCTGTATGTATATACTCTATGTACATATATTCTCTATGTACATCCATGCCTTAATTTTTATTTTTGTTTATTTTCAAATATTTTTAAAATTCTAATGATTGGAAAGACAAGCACATACCTGCTTTCTAAGGTATCATTAGAATGAATGGAGCAAATGGGTAATTTTCAGTTATTTCTCTTCTGCGTATAAATTGGCTGAAATGAAAAGGCATTACTTTATTAATAAAAATTTGGCAGTAATTCAGACAGGAGCTAGGCAGTGTTAAAATGAAGACTCATCTTTGATATGTAAATGCTTTATTCCTCAAGAAAATTAAACACATATATATGCTTTCAGGAGAATATTTAAATGTAAGGCAGTAGTTGTTTTGGACTTTAAAAGTCTTCATATTTTGTTTGAAAAACACAGCAAGAAGCAACTGTATAGGCCTTCTGTGAGGATTTGCTTTGAACCTTTCATTTTCCAAGTTTAAACCAAGATAGTTGACTCATGCACCATCACTGTTAACAAATGGCTAAGTGGAATATGAACTATTTCTCATCTAGATCATTTCTTCTAACAACATGGAGATAAAAGGTATCAAGTATATCTGAGAAATGAATTATTGAGTGAAAAATGCCCATGTACACTCGACTTCCAGTTGGTGGCACTATTAGGGTGATGTTGGGGGGTGTTATGGAACATTTAGGAGGTGGAGCCTTGCTGAATGGAGTATATCAATGTGTGTGTGTGGGGGGGGGGGGGGCTTTGAGAATTTCTAGCCCTGCTCACTCTCTGCTTCATGTTTATAGTTGGAGATGAACTCTCAGCTTCCTGCTCCATGTGCCAGCTCTCACGTCTCTCCTTCTGCTATGAACTTCCCTCTGGATCCACAGACCCAAATAAAATCTGTTCATAAGTCACTTTTGATCATGGTATTTTATCACAACAACCCTAAGTAGTATAACATTCTGAATACTGATATGGCAATTCTCTATGATTTCCATTGTATACAGTCTCCTCTAGTTTGTAAGACTTCAAACCCATTTTGTGAGCAGATGTGTGGATTTAGTTTCCTGATTCTGCCGTTGCTACATTGTAACATAATGAATAATGTTTATGATTATTAATTGGGCCAGTCAGGAAAGTATCTTGAAAGAAAATATATTTGATGCAGGATTAGGTATTTATAAGAGAATTTTTAAAAGCTTGAACATTATTTTTTAATATTGAGACCTTTTATTCAGTCCTCAAAAATAACATAAAAGATGATGAACTATAATTTTATCATAGGACAATTAGCTAGGAGAGTTTTTCATTTTGGAACAGAATTCTACAGATTCTACAGATCCAGTTAATGGCTTCTTTTGTGTGTGTGTGTGTGTGTGTGTTTTTAATATATAATTAACTTAATATGTATTAAAGATTTTGTGTAAATATTTATTTAACTTCATACACAGACATTATGTAGAACCAAAGATTGACGAGGTGATTTAAGGAGAAATACCCAAAGACCACTGCCAAACTCACTGTCTCTGTAGGGTCACATGACTGCTTACCACTCTTCTCTTCTGTCTTTTAGACTCATATGCATTCCTGCAACCTAATTTGCATCTGCTTCCTGTTGGCAAAGGAGCGTGTAAAACCCAGTTCTCAGGTTCTGCATCTCTGTTGTAAAGAAATAGTGCTTAGAAGAGAGGGTAGCAGCTGTGGACTCTCAGCAGCCATCACATTGGAGAATGCTCCCTGTCCCCTTTAATTCTACAAGTGATAATTCCAAGTGAGGGGGGAGAGCAAGAGGCTTGGAATTTTAAGGAGCTTGTGAGCATAGCCTAGGACTACATAACAGGCATATTGACAGGTATTAGGAAAAGCAGAAGGCCCCTTAAAAGACACAAAGTTAACCATGTTATTTGCTATTCTCAAAGGAAGCGTGAGAGGCTCTGCTTAAGGACAGTATTGGGGATTTTACGGAACTTTCTTACTCTTCAGACTCTCCATTGAACTCCAGAAATGACAAGGCTATAAGGCAGGCACTGTCTCAGAGGACACTCCTGACAGGGAGGAGAATCAGAATTTAAAGTAGAGGATTTCACCGCAAAGCCACCTCCTCTGGCACTCAGGGAACTCTACATATTGCAGTTTCTCATTAACTGGTGTTCACTCCTTTCACTGTTCTTTTGTGAATTCTGCATATGACAAAGACATACTACTAACTGTCTCTCTTAGGGGGCACAGAAAAAAAAAGTTGTATTCTGGTTTAGATCAGCTAGTTTAAGCTAGAAAGCAAATAGCTTCTTTAGCTCTGAGAGGAAATACAGTTTCTAAAATAAAATGTTTTTACTTTTAGAGTCTGTGCTGGATAGTTTTGTTGGTGTTTGTTTGTTTGTTTGTTTGTTTTTGTCAATGACACAAGCCAGGATCCTTTGGAACTCAATTAAGAATATACCTCCATCAGATTGGTTTGCAAGGGAATTTTCTTGACCTATGGATGTGAGAGGGCCTAGCCCACTGAGGGGCCATCCCTGATAGGTCTTGGTTTATATAAAAGAGGGAGCCATAGAGATCAAGCCACTAAGAAACAATCCCCTGTGGTATCTGCTTCAGTTCCTGCCTTCAGGTTCCTGCCTTGACTTCCCTCAATGATGGTTTGTTAAATAGAAGTATAAAAAAAACACTTCCTCCCTGAGTTGCTTTTGGTCGTGCTGTTTATCCCAGGAACAAAAATGTCACCAGGACAGGCTACATGGAACCAAGAAAATACAGGTGCCAAGTGCAGGTTTCACACTGTGTAAAGCATGGTGGCACTCAGCTCTGAAGACTGGAAACCAAGAGAATACATACAGAAAGGGGAGGCGGTCCTGAGTAAGCAGGCAGGCCAAACTACCCTAGTCCCTTCTGGAAAAGTACTCAACCTCTGGATGTATTGCATGAACTCGAAATATAGGATTCAGATTGCATCAGCATAAAGATTTTGTTTCATTCTGAAAGTAAGATTTTCTGGTTTGTGAAGCATTACAACAGTATAAAGATTCTTCTTGCCGGCCATCAACTGCTGACAATTGAGTAATCTCAAATTCATTGTCAAATGGTGGGGTTGTGAAGCAGTTTATGTAGGTGCAGATAATTTCTCATTTTGAAGCACGGTTCGGTTAGGTTTTTTTCTTTTCATTTTTAACATTTCTGTATCTGCTGCATATATTTTTAGCTCAAAAAAAAAAAAGGGAAAAAAAGAAAAAGAAAAAGAAAACACCTAAATTATTTAAAAGAATTTTTTACAGATAACTGCTAAATTTGCAAGTTTATAGAATGCATATAATCTTAGATTGAAGAAACCTAATTAGAATCTAAGTTGGAAAAATAGCAGGGTCTACACAGTGTCTGATTGTTCTGAAGTTTCAAGCTGTACTTTTATTTAAATTGAACTGCTTTTGTGGTTTCTCTTCATTTTAGTCTGAAAATTAATAGGCTAGAAGAAGCTAACCTTTTCTAAACCAACTCCTACTGAGGTGACTGACTTGTGCTAGCTCATTCTCATTCGGATTGAACTGATATACAGAGGAGATATGCAACACTGTTTTTTTTTTTTTTTAAATCTGATTTCTTTTAATTGGTTCCAGTTGATTAAGCAAACATTACTTTAATGAAGTTTCTGAGTTTATTACGGTATGAGGTAATGTGATGCAATTCCAGTATTAACTTGTCGCCTCAGGGCATTGATGCTTTATACTAGAACATATTTTTGTCTTTTGGGGATAGAATAATTTTCCTCCTGTGTGCTCATTTTGGGGTAGGTACATGGCGTACAGTGTAGAAGGAGGCTTTTTAAACTTTCTATCTGGACGGTGAGAAAATGTGTTATGATAGAAAGACATTACTAATGGGGTGGAGGCAGGGTAGGGAACGAGAGAAACATTTCTGGGGAGAACAGAGAAAAAAAATAATGTGGGCCAACTATTTGTCATTACTGGTATGTACAAGAAAATGCATTGCCCTGAGGTTAAAAGAAACTGGGCTTGGAGTGAACTCAGTCAACAGCTACACATATTTCATTGAACAAGACAGCTAATCTTTCTGGTCTCAGTTCGCTCACAATGAAGGGCTGACCCTGGTGATTTTTGCCCAGGTCTGAGATTCTATGATGCTATTTTGTTCAATTGCTGTGAAAATTGACCACAATCCATTTAGCTGTTGGTAGTCCATTCCAGGGCCATATTTGTGAAAGTTTTGGTAAGAAAAAATTGAGAAGAAGAAATTGAGAGAGAGGAAGAGGAGACATTCTGTGAGATAGTCTTATTCTTTAATGACGGCAGTTCTCTCCACTTTAGGAAGGTCAGATTGGTTCAGACTGAAACTCTATTTTCTTTCAAAAGTTCTACTTCTGAGGATTTGTTGAAATGTAACTCTGTCCTTCCAATCTTATATACCCAGGAGAAATACCCAACTCTCTCATGTGTGAGTTTCTAGGGTGCTTCGTTGTATATTTAGATGCATGTATCAATGGTATCATTTTGCTTTATAAAATGTTCATATATGTAAAAGTGTTTGATTTTCTTTTCATATTATTTGAATTCTTTTTACTATTGGTAGTTGTTACTTATTCTGTATAACAACCCAATATACACCTCCATTTCCTTTTTTTTTAATACCTCGCATCCGTATGGTACCTGAAGTGAGATGAAAATGATAGCATGGGCACTCTAAGTTTAACTAAAGTCTTGGTTCTACTCAGATTTCCTTGAGTTTTTTCCTCTTGTCTCTAGTAGTTTCTCAGAGTTTCCTTATTTTTGATTACCTTGATAGTTTTGAGTATATGCATTTTCTAGAATATTCTTCTGTTGTAATTATACATTATCAATATGTCAGCCTTGAACTGGCATAGTATTTGAGAGAAAGACTAGTAGAAGCTAAGTACCATGCCACCCTATTGAATGAAGACTGCATATTGTTGACATGTTAATGTTGTTTACCCTACTCTTGATTGAGAGGTTAAAGTAATATCTATAGGGGTTCTCACTAAAAGTAGATCTCATTATCCCATTTTATGCTTTGACTTTTGCACGGAAGTCATGTATGTGTTATGCAATTTAGGAACATGCTGTTCAGAATCACTTCCTGGAGAATGGAACACCTTCATGAATTATTTGTCTTTTTCTGCTTTCATCATCTGTCTATTACATGTAAGAATATGACATATTATAATAAATAATTTCAAATACATGAGCATGCATTTTACACTTTGTGTTATAATTTAAAGCCACTTTCCTGATGTGTAGACTGCCATAGGTTTCCTGATGTGTAGACTGCCATAGGTTTTGACCTCACATCAGCACCTTTGTTCTTCTTTGGTCATGGGGTAATCTCTAAAAAAGCAGACGTTATTTAGAACAAGACCATCTAGACTAGTGTATTTTTTGCCCAACTCCTAGAATAAGACATGTCTCCAAAGATTCACTTTACTTTTTGTTAGAAAGAGGAACACTCTTTCATTGCTGAAGGGATTACAAGCTGGTACAACCACTCTGGAAATCAGTCTGGCAATTCCTCAGAAAACTGGATGTGAGGACCCAGCTATACTGCTCCTGGGCATATGCCTGGAAGATGCTAAAACATGTAATAAGAACACATGCTCCAATATATTCATAGGAGACATATTTGTAACAGCCAGAAGCTGGAAACAACCCAGATGCCCCTCAACAGAGGAATGGATACAGAAAATGTGGTACATTTATACAGTGGAATACTGTTTAGTTATAGCTATTAAAAACAATGACTTCATGAAATTCGCAGGCAAACGGATGGATATAGAAAATATCATCCTAAATGAGGTAACCCAATCACAAAGAACACACATGGTATATACTCACTAATAAGTGGATACTAGGCAAAGAGCAGGAATACACACAATACAACTCACAGACCACATGAAGCTCAAGAGGAAGGAAGACCAAAGAGTGGATGCTTCAGTCCTACTTAAAAGAGAGAACAAAATACTCAAGGGAAGTAGAGGGTGGGAGGGAATTTGGAGGAAGAAAAAAGAGAAAGGGGAAAAAGAGGGGAAGAATCAGGTATGGGAGGAGACGGAAGAGATGTATAGAGGATCAGGAAATTGAACAGAGGTGTGTAACAATGGGGGATGGGGAACTGGGGGGTAGCAACCAGAAATCCCAGATGTCAGGAAAGCAAGAGCTTCTCAAGATCCCACTGGGATGACATTAGCCCAAAAAACCCCACAAAGGAGAGGGAGAACCTGTCGAAACCATATCCAGAGGTTGGGAATGGCCCCCTGGGCCATTCACCCATCTTCAAAATTTTAACCCATAATTTCTCAAGTCTAAAGGAGATACAGGGACAAAGAGTGGAACAAAGACTGAAGGAAAGGCCATCCAGAGACTGCCCCACCTGGGGATCTGTCCCACATGCAGACACCAAACCCAGACACTATTGTGGATGCCAAGATGTGCTTGCTGACAGGAGCCTGATACAGCTGTATCGTGAGAGGCTCTGCCAGATTTTGATCAATACAGATGCAGATGCTTGCAGGCAACCATTGGACTGTGCCACAGGGACCTCAATAGAGAAGTTAGGAGAAGGACCAAAGGAGCTGAAGGGGCCTTATCTGCCATTAATGGGAGGGGAGGCCCTTGGTCCTGTGAAGGCTTGATGCCCAGGTGTAGAGGAATGCTAGGGCAGTGAGGTGGGAGTGGGTGGGTGGGTGGGTGGATGAGGGAGCACCCTCACAGGAGCAGGGGATGGGGGGATGGGATAGGGGTTTACAGAGGGGAAACTGGGAATGGGTAACATTTGAAATGTAAACAAACAAAATTTTCAATTTTAAAAAAGAGTAAGATTTAGGCTTTAATGTCTGACAAATAATAAAAAATTTCCTCTGTGGGGTTTCTTCCCCACCTTTTCTTTATGTTCCCAGATGAAAGCACACACACAGCCTTTACAATTTTAAATACACCTTAGGCAGCACAATAGCTGGGCAACTCCATGCTGTTAGAATCTAGCTTCCTGTAGATAACCCGAAGCCATTACTCACTATTTTTATGTTCCATCTGGGCTGCTCTTAGCTCCAATTGGCCAACTCACATGGCCATGGTTTTTTTTTTCCTACCTCATGAAGGCTTTCTTTCCCTCTTCCCTAATAATTCCTCTTCTTTCATGGTGGTTTCTTTCACTTCTTTTTTTATTCCCTCCTCTGACCCAAGCATAGGAAAACTCAATCCTACCTATCTCTCTTCTGTTTGGCTAATGACTGCCAGTATCTTTATTAACCAGTCAGAATTAACTTGGGGGCAGGGTCCCAGAGGCTATGTGCAGACTCCAGGTCTTGGGAGGGGACACATTTAGCATTACAGTAGACAGTAAAAGACAAAACGTCAACTGATGTAAGTGTTGTTGTTTTTTTTTTTTTTTGATATGTCTACAGCTGGGGAACAAAATTTTATATATATATATACATATATATATATATATTATATAGAGAAAGAGTAATATAAATAAATATACATATATATATATAGTATGTGTGTATATTCCTCTTTCTCTATAATCTTTTATATACATTTATACATAAATGTATTATACCATGTCAAATGGAAGTTCATGCAGATGTCTTGAACTCTATTATCACTTGCTTGTCTGATACTCTAGTAGAGAGGAACTCAGCGCCTCAACACATCAACCACTTGATTCAATTCCAATGTACTGTATATAGGTACTTTAGTATATAACACACACATATATGGTTAGTGCTTGGGTAAAATTCTATGTACACTTTATTTTAAAGCCTTCCTTCATTTCAAAAGTCACTTAGGTGAGTCTATTCTTCTGCTAGCCAAACATACTTCTCAGTAGTAATTCATACTTTTAAAATATAGACAGATTTCTACATTATAGCCTTTACCATATTTGAATGTTTTACTATTTTAATACACATTAATTCTTTAATTGTACTTTAATTCTTGTTGTTTCTTCTCAATCCTTTTACCTTCTTTATCGTGTGATCTATGCTTGAGATGAAATTTCAGTAGGGTACCATGGTAATTCCCCAATATGTTATCCTTTGGACATATTAGTTATTGTGTCACTTGTCCCTGCTGCCTTATGATTCTGTGTTTATATATCTTATTTCATAGTGCATTGTGGACTTTTCACATCCAGCAATTAATTTTTTTCCTTTCTAGGTCTTATTCCAATGATTATGTATTAAGTACTCATTAAATGTGTGGATTGATAATCCGTTGACTAGTACCTTACCCTGTAGCATGCTCATGTAGTTGGGCTGCCTCCTTTAAGAAAGCTAAGCTGCTCTTTAGATGGGTAGAAGAAACATATGACCTATTGCCATGTGTGATGTCCAGAGCTTGGGTCTTCAGAGTCAGAATGATAACAAGTGAACTTTGGGTCTACTGCTTGCATGTGGTATGCCTCTGAAAGAACAGATTTTTTTCAATGTCTTTTCTGTGAATGGCAATTAATAATCGAATGAAAGTCACAGTGTTAGCTTGGCTCAAATCAGAACATACTTATGAAAGCACTGGGCGTAAGGCCTGGCACATGCTGCTTTAAACACTTGCTATTATTATTATTATTATTATTATTATTGAATTATTTTTATAGAAATGTATTCCTAGTAGCCCCAGCTGAAATACCTTTCCTCTTTTCCCATTGTGTTCAATATGTTTTTGTTCTCAGTGACCTTTCCTACTCTAGTTCTGATTATTTTTCTCATCTTATTTGTGTGTATATCTTTTCCCTTGTGGTGACCAGAGTTCTTGTTTCTCAGAACACGTTCCCTCACTTGGATCCTGGCTTGAGAAGTAATTATTTTGGCATTAGCTTCCATTGCCCTGAATTTGCCATCTGTTGCCAACATCACTGAGCCGATCCCATTTTTAGAAGTCTGGCAATATTTTGTAATTTTACTGGCTCTATTTCCAACTTTAGTTTTGTCTCTCGAATGGCTAATGTGATTTATTTCTGATATACATATATGCATACATATTTATGTACATGTATATATTTATATATAATACATATACAAATGTGCACATGTATATGCATATTATATATATATGTATATATATATATTTATACTTGTACATATACTTATACATATACCCATATACCCACACACACATACACACACACACACACACACACACACACACACACACACACACACACATTTGCTTTGAGAATTTCATACCTGAACTGTCCCACCCCACCCTCTCTCTCTTACTCCTCCTGTTTTTCTCTTTCCCGCCTAATTTCAGAGTTCTTCTTTAATTCTCATTATATATATATATATATATATATATATATATATATATATATATAATATGCATATACGTATACAGAGCCAAATGATTCCATATGTGTAGGCTTGACCACTGGGAGTTGGACAGTCCATGTAGGAGCTTGTCCTATAAGGAACCTGATTCTCCACTGAGGCTCTGTAGCTCTTCACATAGGTTGAGAAGATGAGGCGTTTCCCTTGTCCACATCGGCATGCCATCTGGTAATGTCATTATGCCATCTTCTTCAGGAAATATTATTGCTGAGATCTCATGGTACATGGAATCCCCTGTAAGTCTCAGTAACACTATCTAAAAGTAAGTATGCTGGACTTTTGACTCTTATGATTTTATTTTTTCACACAGCATCTATAATTTACAATTTGGAGAAATGTGTATTTTACCTTTTAAAATCCTATGAAATATGAGGGGGACTAATGATTTTAAATAGTGGTTGATAGCATGAATGCTGGTTCATGTATGGATTTATTAACTAAGGGGTATGTAAAAATTGACTCAGCTCTCATTTCTAAACCACGAGTGGCAATGGTGCTCAGACAATGAGAAATCTGTGTTTTATAATAAGTTAGCCTCAAGACTGCCCTGTTTTGACTTCCAAACCAGGTTCACATAGTTTTTTTTTTTTTTTTAAATGTCATTTTCTTGGACCACTCAACAGGCTGATTTTGCATCCCCAGAGCCTCTGCTTTCCATGTCATATGAAGGCTACTGTCAGCTGGTCACATCCTTTCTTTCCTTGCATGGTCTCACTTATCTCTCATGAGGATACAGCCTGCTGTAAACTGTAGCAGAGTACCTCTTAGCCTCCTAATTCTCTTCATCTGCCATGAAAACATGTTCTTGAAGGAACTATAGGAGGACAGTTGCAATGCATGATCCTCTCATAGTCCTTGTTATTTCTTTCAGAGCAGCCGAAGAGCTGCTTGTTTCATGGGTGGATGATGCTGACTGAGAGATGCTTTGTTGATCTGAGGAATTGCTGCCTTAGTCAGGTTTTTGTGAAGATGTATTTCATTTGCATTTTAATTGTTGGACTCCAAAAGTGCAAGCGTGAACTCTTGAGAATGCTAGCTCGAACACTTCTAATTATCTCCTTTGGACTTGCTTGCAATCTGTATACTCTGTCCCCTAGGAATATAGCTAAGTCATTTAAATATGCATTTTTTTTACTATAAATTAGAACTTGACAATCAGTTTTATAAAAGCAGTACCTAGCTTTTTGGCAGCAAATAAATGGTTAAAAAAGATAGATATTCTTATGTGCTATTAATAAAGGAGTGGGGAAGTAGTTGTATCTGTTCACACATGTTGCAAAAAGTGTTAATTGCTTTAAGGCCTTGGGAAAGTTCATCTAGAAGCACGTAGCATACATTGACAATCTTTTAGTCTTTGTTTCATCTAATTTATTATGAAACTCCACTGAACACTTCCTGTGTCCCAGACATGTGTTAATGACTTAGAATGTGGCCATTGAAAAACTATCATTACTGTCACAGGGCATATTCTTTTTTGAATGAGAATAGAAATGGAAGACATGCAAATAAACAAATAAATACTAAGTATGTCTGGTAGTGTTCGTGTTTTGGGGAAAGAGTCAAGTTGAAGGGAAGGCATGATTTCTTTTCTGTATATGATCAGAAAACTCTTACTGTTGAGACAATTAGGTAAAGACTGACAGGAAGGTAGGAGGGATTGCCCACCTCTGGGCAAGAGAGTGCCAAGGAGGGAGTTCAAGGAAAGGTGAAGAATTCTAAGGCAGGAGTTTGCCTGCAGAGACTCAGGGAGCACAGTTGAAGTCCAATTACCTAGAAGAGAGCTAATGCACAACAGTACTAGGAGATGGTCAAGATGAAACTGGCTAGGAAGATCACACAAGTTCGTCATTTTTTTCTAGGGGACTGGGGAGACTACAGTTTCAAAGAGAAGGCTGACACAATCAAAGTCACACCATGAAAGGATAGAGCAGCATAGGTGAACTAGCTAGGATATTACTACTTGCAGACTAGTACTGTTAATGTGAAAAAATAATGGTAGTGGTACCCGAGACTAGATGTGCAAAGATGTCTGTTACATCACTGTTTGTGTTGTCTCTTTGATATGACTTGAGTGTGGGGTATCAAATAGCTCTGACTGGATACTAAATACGACAACCATCAATGGAATAGTGTCGATTAAAAGCAGGAATTGAAAAAGGTTTTATCTAGCAGGTCTAATTCCAATTTGCCTTCTTCATTGCATAATTCCCAGTTGATTTTTTCAGTTTTATTTATTTGTGCTGTCTTTTCAGGTGATAAAAGGATTATGCATCTTTGGAGGTGAGAAACCTGTTTATTCTCATATTCAGATGATTTACAACGTATTCCAATTATTAGCATAAGAAGTTAATTAATATTGATTATTAAAAGCATTGAATGGGAGCTGAGATTAAATCTCCTAGAAAAATGTTTTTCATTCTTAAGATAGAAATTATGTCATAGATTTAAAATTTTAATTTTCTTTAATTGAAAGTTTTCGTCATGTGTAGGATAAAAAGTAGGACCAGCACAGATGGTTGACCACCATATAATGAAAGCTGTGACTTGCTCTCTGGGAATGCTTGCCAGGCTGTGGTAGCCTAGCATAGTTTCTGACTTGTAGGCCTATTGTTTTGGTTTGCTGGGACATCTTCATGTATCTTTGAGTCCCATTGAAGGGTTTTTATTGCTAAGGCAAATCCCATCGAAATGTTTCTTTTCTGTTATAGAACTCGGATTTCTGATTTAAATTCAGATTTTGAAAACTGAATCAATTCAAAACTCTTATCCTTCATATTTAAGACACATCATTGATCAAAACTAGCCTGACTTTATATTTTATGAATAAATAAATATCTCATAATTTATACTTCCTACTTATTTGGTATCTGAGGATTCAAAAAAATACTTTAGTGTGGACATCCATTCATGTGTGCTCAAGTGTGTGTGTGTGTGTTTGTATGTGTGTGTGTGTGTGTGTGTGTAGGACAGAGTCAACCTTGAGTATTGTTCCTCAGGTGCCTCTCACTTTGTCTTTTGAGACAGTCTCTCTGACTGGGAACTTGTGCTCACCAATGAGGCTAGGCTGACTGGCTAGCAAGTTTCAGGCATCTGTCTGTCTCTATGGCTCCAGGGCTAGGCTAACAATTGAATACTACCATGCCCTATTTAAGTAAAAATTTTAAGGGATTTCTGTCTCACCTTCCTTATTCTTACCTTTGAAGTTTCTTGTAATTAACCTAGTCCTGATGTTACTTCCCAATGTCTAATTTAATGGCTTGATCTACACATTATCTTAAACAATCACTCATGTTCTTGTTTTCACTCATGAGTTCATAGTCTTTCAGCTTATTCAACAAATCTTGCTGCTTTCCTGTAATGGATGAGGTACCAGTTAGAAGGCATTGGGATACATGATGAAGCCTTTAGAAACATGTGTATGAATTATATTATTAAACCATTCTGTAGTGCTAAATTATATAATTAAACAAAACAAAAAATAAAGCCAGAGCAAGGAACCCTATGAAGCCATGTTTCCAATGCTGTATTTACCTGGATGGGCTGAGGTGAAAGCTGGGTAAAAATGTATTTAGTTATTTATCTTAATTTTAAGACAAGATCTTGGAATCTCCAAGCTGTCCTCAAGTTCATGACTCTCTCTTAGCAGTTTGTGCTGCTGGGATTGAAGGCATGCACCACCACACCTGGCTGTATTTGTTTTACTAATTGGTTAAGTAGGAATACAGCAGAGTCAGACAGAATCTAGTGAGTAATAAAAGGAGAAATATCAGAGGGCTGAAGACCGAGTGCTAATGGATAGGTGCAATGACTTTCTGTGTGCCCTAAATCAGTGTTTATAGTTCCAAAGTAAGTGCAGTTTTGGTGTGAGAGCATTAGGCATGGCTGGGATTTTCCTACTGTGCTTCTAGAGTCTACATAAAGAATATCAGAGGTATAGCAGTGAGGGAATTGGAGGCTTGTTTTTCTCTCTGTTATGAAGAGGGAGGGCAGGCAAGGGAGGGGAGGAGAGACAGAGAGAGAGAGAGGAGAGAGAGAGAGAGAAAGAGAAAGAGAGAGAGAAGACAATATGTATGTTTGGAGTGTGGTTACAATACCAGCCTTTACAGTTTGAGCTATCTAAGGATGGACAGAAGGACATGAACATGACAGATGGTGGAAAGGTGGCTGAGACAATCTGTTATGTCCTTATGCAGATAAACCTCTGAGACTCAGTATATTGAGGAAATGGTGTAAAAATAAAGGAAGATGGTCACCTGCAAGAGGAATTATTGAGAGTCTTCTGGATCGTAAGATCTCTTATTTCCTTAGTGGACTAACCTACTGATTGGTGTGTGGCTGAATGACATTCCAGAAGGTGGAATCCTTCTGCCTCTGCCTTTGCGGTGCAGGGATTAAAGGTCTGAACCACAACACCTGGTTGCATTGTTCTTCTAAGAGGATGAATGAGTTGCATAGATACTCATAATTTATGATTAGCATCGCTGATGGCTTTTAGAGCATACTCAATTGCTAGTATTATAACAGTCTTGCAAAGGAAACCTAACAGACATTTTTATATTAATATTATTTGATTACTTCCCTATTGCAAAAGGTATAATTAAAATTTCTAGATCAAAGGGAGTTCACTTCATCCTTTTGATAGATATTGCTATACCTCATTCAGGAAACATTGTGGTTTACCCTCTATTTTTTTTTTTTTTTTTTAACTAACGCTTGAACCGTTTGAAGGAAGTACATCCCTGGGTGTAAACTTCTGAAGGGCACTTCCTTTTGTTTCTTTGTTTTGTGTTAACCATGGAATGGGCTGCTCAGCTCTGATTAACAGGCTTAACCATAGTGATTCTCACCATAGCCCCAGGAGCAGCAGATCAGCATGAATGGACCCACCAAGAACCAAAATAAACCTTACTTCCTCTCAGCTATGTTTCGAGTTTGGTGGTTCTCAGCCTTCTTTTTTTTTTTTTCCATTAGTACATATTTATGACAAGTTTATTTTATAATTACATCATGATTCCTTTTCCCTTTCCTCCACCAACCACCCCCAAGTCGCCCAAATCCACGTCCCTGATTAATATTGCTACAAATATAACTGTATGTATATATATATATGTGGCACTCATCTGTTGCTGGTAACCAACAGCTATCTAATTGGGGTCAACGTCTACTCAACAGAAGAGAATGATGCTTGATACTAGAAACCTACTCAACTCCCTGGGGCTACTGACGTCATGAACCTTAGTTGAGAATATGCTATCACAACTTTGGTTCTCAGCCTTCTTAATCCTGTGATCCTTTAATATAGCTCCTCTTGTGATGACTCCCCAGGAGAAAAAATTATTTTCATTGCTCCTTCATAACTGAAGTTTGCTACCGTTATGAATCATAATGTAAATATCTGTCATGTGGGATGTCTGATACACAAAACTTGTAGAAGTGTTGTTCAACTGCCAAGGGGGTCAAAATTCACAGGTTGAAAACCATTGCTTTAGGGTGTTTTGTTACAGTCATTGAAAGCTATCAAAGTAGTATCACAGTTTCTATAGTGAATCGTATACTAAAACTATCATGTCACATAATTACTTATCTGTAACGATAGCAGCTAAGATATATTTAACATAATTCCAAAACATATTCTATTTTAGCCCTCGTGGCACAGTTAAAGTCTCTAATCTTGTTCATCCCACGTATCCACCACTTTGTCTTCTTTGTTGTGTCTTCCATTTGGTTTTGACTGTCTTCAAATTATTCGGTTTTAATGTTCTGTGACTTTTACATCTTGTAATATTGAAATGATTGCTAATTGCATCCAAGAATATAGTTTAGAATTCCTTTTCAACATTGTATCTTGCATCTCCAGAAGGTCCTTTATGTCTGTTTTTAATGTTCTCTCTCTCTCTCTCTCTCTCTCTCTCTCTCTCTCTCTCTCTCTCT
>JANHMN010000002.1:70981063-71011379 GCA_030674055.1 Rhabdomys pumilio | reverse complement strand
CTCTCTCTCTCTCTCTCTCTCTCTCTCTCTCTCTCTCTCTCTCTCTCCTGTCATGCCTCCCTTGAGATATGAGGGTTTATCATACATACTTAAACTAGAAGCTTTAAAGTCTTTTCCTGCTGTTTGTATTGCATCTGCACTTTCTTTGTTACTGACCGTTAACTATTTTTTCCCCTTATATGATTGGTCAGGGTTTTCTTATTTTAAGAACTCTAAACCTTTTTGATGAAATACTGCACAGTGAGTGCTGTGTTTTGAGGAACAGATTGTGCCAGTTTTCCCTCCCATCAAAGAAGGCTGCTGTGCCCTTGAAGGAGTTGCAATACCTTGGTGCTTCCAAAACTTGCTCAGAATTTTTGCTTGATGCTCTCTTATTAAAACTGCTTATACTCTAGATGTACCAACATCTTTTAGGGTGCCTGCCTAGTCATTGAACTTTTGCATTAGCACTCTATTAACTGTTCCTGACTTCTGGTTTTCTTACTGAATGCTCTTGATGTTCAGCACAAAACTCTTCTGATAGACAACAAATTGTTAACAACTTCCAGTATTATTCATTGTTTTACCAAATCTAGTTTTCTTGTCATTGGAGTTTTACTATTTTTTTCTTTCTTTTTTTGTTTTTATTGGATATTTTATTTATTTACAATACATATGTCATCCCTTTTTCCTCCCTAGAATCCCCTATCCCATCTCCCACTCTTCTTTTATGCTGTTATACCATTTTGATTACATGCATGTATTAAGGTCAGTTTTAGGTTGTGAGTTGAGCAATACAATATATGCAAATAGTCAAGGAACAAGCAAGACAATAAACACAAATAGTCAAAGAAAATGGAAGGCATTAAACCCAATTACATGAACACTCCTGTGATCACTGTTTCTAAGGGCTTATCAGGATGACCAAAGTATCTGAGCCTACTTCCCTGTCCTAGCCCAAGGTCATTTTCATGTCTGAAGCCTACTTCCTGTTCTAGCCTAAAATTTAGATTCCTGTCTGAAATTATTTCTTTGTTCTAGCCTAATATCTAGGTTCCTGCCTGAGATTACTTCTTTGGTCTAGCCTAAGATTTAGATTCCTACCTGAAATTATTTCTTTGTTCTAGCCTAATGTCAGATTCGTGCCTGAAACCTACTTCCTTGTTTTTGGCCACAGTGGAGGAGTTTTATTCCATATATGTATAGCTTACATACGCCTACAAAGAGTTCTGTGAAAGTTTCAGGACCTCTTTTCCAGTTGCTTCCTCTGAATACTTCAGTATCTTAACCACTTCCATCCTGTATTTCTGTCTTTTCAAACAAGTGAGACTACTGCTCTAAGCCTAACTAAACTGAGAGCTAAATAGCCCCTTGGCCAGGGCCCATTTAACTCCCCTCTCTCAACACTCATAGACATTTATTGTCTTTTATCCCTGTCTATGAGATTTAATTTCAGTTTTTTATCTAGTTTTGTAGATTTATTGTGACAGATAAATGAATCCATAGTAATACTATATTCCCCAATGAAGTAAATTTATGTATTTTGAATATCTGCAAATATTGTGTAGTACAGATGCTCATATTTTATAACTAATATCTTATTGGTGGCTATTAGAGTAGACTCACTTTCTAGTATTATAATAGTGTTGCAAAAATTTTAATGCAGGTATCATTTCATTAAAATGTTTGCTGATTTTTCTATTTTAAATGGCAAATTTGGAATTTGTAGATCACAGGCAACTTCCTCCCTATTTTTGACAGATATCGATAAACTTGCTCCAGGAAATATTGTGTGTGGTATACCATGTGATTTTTGGGAGTATTGCTAATGGTATACTTTTTTCTTAATACTAAAATTTTCAAATTTACATAGTTATGAGTAATCACAAATTTTCAATGTCTTGAAAAGCCTGATTTTAGTGTTTTATTCTTCAAATTCCTATATTTTCCTTTTTTTAAAGAAAGCAATAAAATGTAGTTTTAAACATTGACAATGTGATTGAAACCACTCTCTTTGTGTTCATATGAATGTAAAAAATTTTTCCTCATAATATTTTAATCTTTGTACTCTTAGTCTGGACTCTGAATAGGAATGACTGGATATCACTGGAATGTACATTGTAAAATCAAGAATGTACACACTTAGCACACACATGAATGTTTGAACTAGTTCAAAATTTTGTGTGTTTTTTTAAAAACTGTGATGTATACTATCTGATGTAAGCTTAGAAATCTTTGTCTGAGGAAGAAGATTCTTATTCTATTAATTTTTCTTTTCATTATAACCTACAAGTCATTTATTATCTGTTTTGAAAAAGTGTTATTTTTTTATCACCTCTATGCATCAGTGTCCAATGATGTTATTTTCTCTGTTTGCCTGAAGTATATCTTATTAACTATGATTGTCAAATTGAAATGTAAAGAGAAATATCTATTATGTATTTACTAATGAAATTCTCCTAAACATTTTAGCTTTAAACTGAAATATTTTTCTTTTTTAACTATTTATTTATTTATTTATTTTCTGTAAGATTCCAGATACTAACCTTATGATGGACAAACCCAACATAAGGTTATGCTTGTTTTTTGTATGACTTGGAGGTCTCTGAGATATTTCCTTCTTGATATTTTCTCCTTATGCTGTTTATTGTAATGTTAAATACTCTCCCTCAAGATCTGGAGTCTGCATGTAGCTTCTAGGAACCTGCTCCTAGTTAATTCTGATTGGCAAATAAAAATGTCTGCAGCCAACAGCTGGGGAGAAAAGAGATAGGCGGGGTTTAGGTTTCCCAGGCTAGCGATCACGAAGAAGGAGCCATAGAGATAGAGCCTCCATGGAAGAATGTGCAGGAGAGAGAAGGAGAGCCACCATGTAAATGGGTCAAGAGATTGTGGCCCAGAGGGCTGCTCAATTGTGACAGGAGCCACAATGATGGAACTTTTATCAGTAGGAAAGTGGATTCTAACAGCATGGAGGTTAGGTCGTTGCCCAGCTATTGAGCTGCCTAAGACATATTAAATTATACGGCTGTTTGTGTTTTTCATAAGTGTTCAAATGCAGGAAGAAACCCCATTCTAGGATTTATTAAAATTCTTTTTATAATATTTCTGTTTTAAAAGTAAGTCATTCTTTGGTTTGATATGAGGAAGGGATGTATATTAATCTGAGAATTTGGATATGGTCAATTAAGTGTTAGCTTATACTGAGTCAGAGAGCTTTGTTTTTGTTTTTTCTTTGACATTAAAGCTTAAAATTTTTGCAAAATCATATTTATTGATCTGCATATGTGAGCATGCAGAGGTCAGAGGACAACTCATGGCAGTCAGTTTTCTCTTGGTCCTGGGGATTGAACATGGGATATTAGACTTGGCAGCTGGTGCCTTTTCCTGGTGTCCCATTTCTTTGGCCTTTTTATTTGTGTCTATTGATATAGTATCTGTTGATAACCTCCATTTCTAGCAGAAAACTGTTCCTTCCTGGAGCCTCAGCTGAAGGCACATGTATATATTTATATAAGAGAGGCATTCCATTACAGAACTGTGTAGACTTTGATATTTAGTTATAACATCATGTTTAATATGTAGCTGAGGGGTACACATATACATGAAACCAGAATGTGGAGTCCCAAGTATATTGGGAATACTTTTTTCAACGACATTGGAAGTTGTTTAGAGAATAGCACATGAGAGAAACATTGTGTTATATATCTTTTATAGGCATCTTGGTGGTCCACAGCTGCCCTTTAGTCTCCACTTGCACAGTGAAACCTGTTCTTTGTCAGTAAGCTGCCTATTGTTTTCTTCTCTAGTCATATAAGGCATTCACCATTCTCTAAACCTTTCAGAAAAGTATTCATTAGATTGCATGTAAATTATTCCCTTGTCTAGATATAAATAAATACTCAATGAAAAATGCTAATTAAAACAAGTGTGGTTATTCAAACAATGTATTATTCAAAAATTCTCTAATACTTAATGTTAATATTGTCTTTTCAAAAGGCAGCAATCTCTATGACCTTTTAATAATTAGAATTAAGAACTGATTAACCCAAACCATAAATAATCAAGTGTATTAATATCTAATATAAAAGTTCACAAAAACTCTCAAGGAGTGGATGCTATGAGATTATCAGATGTTTATTACTTTACAAAAATCCAATGGAATCATTCTTCATGTTGCCCGAGGGTAGCAATTCCTCAGCCCTCTTCTGATATGATTTTGTGGTTATTATTACAGTCTACAATAAGGCTAAAATGCCTAATTTTCTTAAGGCAATCTCCTTTAAAGGAAATTAGTAAAATCATTTATATACAGTAGCTGAGGGCTGCTTTATTGGCTTTTCAAAGTGATTTTGATGAAGCATCAATTTCATTTTGAGTTGCCCATAAATATCTACATATGCTCTGGAAATGTATACCTGGGACACTGCCAGAATTTCACTGGGTTGTTATCCTCATTTGCTACTGGTTATTCTGTATCAAGTGGCCAGCTCAGAAAATGTACACATAAAATAATATCATTACACAGATTAAGCAGGTAGTGTCTACGTATTTAGGAATATATATACGTATGTATGTATGTATGTATGTATGTATGTATGTATGTGACAACAATTAGTAAAATAGAGGCCATGGATTAGAAAGAGTATGTGGCATGGTTTGAAGAGAGGACAGGGAAGGGGAAGGAAGAAATGACGTAACTTGAAAAATAAAAAGAAGAATTAAAAACTACTTTCAGGCTCATTTGGTGTTAGTAAAGTTTTCAATTAGAAAATACGTTAGGAGGAATGAGGACCAAACTGAAAAGCAGGGCGGGGTCGGGGGTAAGATAAGTTAACCTGGCAAGCCCGTTGATTTCATTTTAGAGCAATGCCACTTAAGATCTAAATGTAACCATGGTCTCTTCAATGTGGACCTATAAAGAACCCTTCTGCACTGATTGATTTTCTTTTAATCTGACAATTAGTGCAGTTCAAATTCTCAAAATAATACAAAATCAAATGACACAAAATATAGAGATTTTCTATAACTCAGGATTCTATCAGCATCCCGATTCATAATATGTCTGCTTTCGTGTGTGCACATGTCATGACATGGGATACATCAACAGTTTTGCCTCATCTATGGTATGAATCACTTAAATCATAGCATTTTTAAATTAAAAAGAGGGTAGTTAGGAAGGGTGGAGGGAGAGGAAACTGTGGTTGGAATGCATTCTATGAGAGAAGAATTTGTTTTCAATATTAAAAAAAAAAGTTTGACGCTGATTTCATTCCAATAAAGTTTCATGGCTGGCTGTGATGAAGTCCAAACATAACCTTAGTTCTAGGGAGGCTGAGGCAGAAGAATTGCAATTCGAAGCCAACTTGGGCTTTGTAACACGATCCTATCTGAAAAACAAATAACCACCAAATGAGAAAATTTTACTTTGCTCACATATATAGAATATGACTTTCTCATAAATAAGCTGCGTAATTATGGCGTAAAGTGGGATTATTTCTGAAATAAGAATGATCAATTGTTTTCCTTTTGGTATCAGATTCTCCCCCCTTAGAGTGAAGCCTGTTTGCAAACATCTTGAGGTTAGACCACGTAGATAAATAGTTTCCTTTTCCCATTAGAGGTTTTCATACACATCCTATTACACTCTCCATAACCTGCTACTGCTCATAAAGCTAACAGAAACTGCTCAGCTTCATCGATTATTTAGATGATTTCTTTACAAAACCTCACATAGTATATGAATTTTATACTTTAAAAATAATTGTTTTTCTTTTACAATCTTTCTTTTTAATATTTAAAAATATTTTATTTAATGTGTATTTTTTTAATTTGTGAGTTATTTGATTATATTAAGACCGATGTGGCAAAGGCTGAATGGCATATGTCCAGTTAATAGACACGTACTTCTCTGAAGTGCAGGTGTGAGCAGAGTGTAAATGAGAACTAAATGCACTGAGGTTTCATGGTTTAAAAATATGCTTAAAAGATAACTTCTTTTATACTTCCTTCCTTCCTTTCTTTTTTCCTTTCTTTCTTTCTTTCTTTCTTTCTTTCTTTCTTTCTTTCTTTCTTTCTTTCTTTCTTTCTTTCTTTCCTTCTTTCCTTCTTTCCTTCTTTCCTTCTCAGCTGTGAACCAAGTAAAAAGAAATTTCAATGTAGAGGAATTTTAACCCAGCAACATGGCTTCTCTGGCAAGGGATCACATTCAAAGACCTTCTAGATCTTCGTGATCTGGCTGAAATTTAGACATGTTCTAGATTACAGTATGGTCTGACTGGAATACAGACATATCCTTAATATCTTTTAATCCAAACAATGAAAGTAGGGTTAGTTTATACAAGGAAACATCATGTTTGAAAGTGACATCTAATGGAGGGACAGACAAAGTGACAAACCAGAGAAAGATTTAACAGAATGAGCCAGAGATGGGATACACCCAACTCTCATGAGAACAGACAGCAAAAGAAAGGACTTAAAGAGAGGGACAGAGTGAGTTGGATGGGGAGGGCAGTTCAGTGAGTGCAGTTAAGTTGAGTTCAGGCAATGCAGTAGAGATCAGTAGACTTCAGCTCAGTGCAGTTCAATGCAGTTGAGTTCAGTTGATGTCATTTAGTTCCGTTCAGTTTGTTTAGTCAGTAGAGTCAGTGCAGGTCAGTTCACAAATAACCAGAGGCAGTTTTTCCAAACAAGACAATTCAGTGCATAGCAGGGCATATTTTATGTCAATATCACTTAGGAGTAAGTGATACTAAGCAACTTCATTTCTAAAAATTATGTATAACATATGAATGAATAATAATAATGAATAATCCAGGATCAACAAACTTTTGGGAGCCTAGCCAGATATTCTTTTCTTTGAAGAATAATACACAAAAACAAAATGTTATACAGGTAGCAGTTTGATAAAGACATGACAAGTTCAAGGTCATTGCTGAAAATCAGCCAGCAATGAAGATGTGATATGATCTTTTATGATGCAAATAAATACATTTATTTCAGTTTCTACTGGTTCTTTTGAAAAATCTTATTCTTAAAAATATACATTGACTCATTTGAATTCTTCAGTGCCTTTCTACCATTATATTTTACTGTTTAATGGCCAATGGATGCATGAGGGTATAAAGGACAACCTCAGTTGTCAAGTCTCACTTCCATCCTTATATTTTAAAGCAGGCTCCCTGTGTTCTTGGTGTTGTTTGACATTGGACTGTGTATACCAATAGACTTGTCACACAAGCTTTTAGAGATTCTTTGGTCTTTGCACGTATATTGTATGTATACTGGGATTACAGATGCTTGCTACCACACCTGGCTTTACAGTGGATTATCTGGATTCTAACTCAGATCCACAGACTTGCAAGGCAAGCATGTTACTTACTGAGCATCTCCCCAGTCATATTCTGTGATTCTGGAAGATGGTTAATTCTGAGGACTCTTTATATGACATATCTCTTTTCTTTCCCTGATTGTATCCTCACTGCACTGTTAAATTCTCTATATTCCTCAGATAATTAGTAGAGTGATTAATTTTATCATAAATGCTTATATGTTAATCCACAGGATCCTGGGGGTGTTGTAGCAAACTTTGACACCATGAGTAGTTAGATGCTATGTATTTTACATTTGTGTAGTGAGACATAGAATTTCCTTGGAACAATTATCAGATTAGATGTGGCAGTATGATACAGTCAGATCAATAAGAAAAATAAATTGAACCTTTAAAGATATATATAACCCCTCTTTCTCCTCATCCTTTCTTCTACTTCTCTTTCCCCTTTCCCTTCCCCTTTCCTTTCTCCTTGTTCTCTTATTCTAATTTCTTCCTCTGTATTTAATTGGAAAAAAAGTTTAAACTAAATCCAAAAATAACATCTTGTTAGTATTTAAAATAGCAGGTTACAAAACCACTAAGTTGCACTTTTATTATCAAACAGTAGAAAGCTCATTCATTTCTACTGGGAGGGGTTGGCTTTAGTTGCTGGAATATAGGAAGGCTAAACTTATATAAAGATGACATAGTGGTTTAGGAAGATATCTCAATGAGTAGGAGCATTTTCCATGAAAGCATGAGGAATTGACTTTGAGTCTGAACACCTATTAAAAAGTTTGTTCTGATTGGTGAACTACAAGTTACCTATGCTTCTTGGCCTTTTTCCTTCTTGATTTATATTTGTTTTCTCATCTTTCCCAAAACTAGAACTCTCTTTGTATTAATCATTGATAATTTTAGCTTTTTATCGTGGTATTGGATTTTGCGAGTCAATTACATCATTCACTTTGTCATAAGTCACTTTATTATCCTTGTGGTTTTCTTTTCTTCTTTTTTAAAATTTATTTAACCTTTTATTTCAGTCTAGATTTTCTACCCCTTCTGGTCCACCTTCTGTTTCACATCTCATACTTCCTCCCCCTGTCACCATGATGATGTACCCATTCACCTACCTGCACCTCCCCTCCCCACTCCCCACTCCCTGGGGCCTCCAGTCTCTTGAGGGTTAGGTGCTTCTTCTCTGACTGAGTTCAGACTCGGCAGTCCTCTGCTGTATATATGTTGGGGTCAGGACTCAAAAAGAAAAGACCTTAGATGAAATGCCCTATAGTGGTGAGAGGGAACTTGTAAAGCTCACCTCTAGCAGAAAGACAGGGGATCAAGTGAGGAATGGAGTCGCCATCCCACAGTCAAAAACTCTGACCCATAATAGTTCCTTGTAATTTTTAAAAAATGTTTCTTTCCATAAAGAATTAGTACTATCTGTTAGAGAAATAATTTCTAAATTTTAAAAAGGTTTATGGTTCCCTCTAAATTGATGTATGGTAATTTATATTGGTACATGGAACTTACTAAATCTATGGGAACAGGGTAAAAATCTTTGCTGTATATCTATGTATACAGCTTGTACATCTTTAACTACATTGATTATGTGTAGTTAAATGTAAGTATACCTAGGAGGTTATTATTTCTGAGTTAATATATTTTTACCCTTGTTTTCAAATTTAAATGTAATAACTGACTCCTTCCAACCTGCTTTCTGTTCTTTGACATAGAAGTTTCACAGACACTATAGTTAAAGTTGACATTAGAGTAATTATTTTGCAAGCCAGCTACACTGTTAATAATACCTCGATGTGAGAAAAATAGTGAGGAGATGAAATCTGTTAGAAAAAGGTCATTATGAAGTCTTTGCTCATTTTTCTGTTTTTATTTCTATTTGATTTAAATTTACACAAACATTAATTTTTCCAAGCACAATTTTGGGGGGATCTTTATATCCTTAAAATTTAAGAAGTCATAGTATTTTAACTATAATTTTAATAATATCAAGTTAGGACATTCAAGTTTCCTTAAATAAACCAAAAAATAAAAAACCCTTCTAAACATACATGTCTTAAAGAATTTGATCTTCCTGTGATTATACTGGTCTGTTTTGATGTATTTGTATCAAGGGAGGCTAAGTGTGCCCTGTAGCAGGGCATATGTTAGAAATCTCTACCATATTCTCCTAATGTTGTTGTGAATTTAAAATATCTCTACAACAATACACATGAAAAGAGTCTAATGATATTTTATATGTATAAATTTTGTCTAAAATAAGATTGAATATTGTCTTATGAATGGGTTTCAAGCTACTGAAAGAAAACGGAAAAATATGTAGAGAGACAAGAACTTCAATTACAAATAACTTCAAGAAGTAACATGATATCTGTATTCTTCAAGAATTATTTATCTTCTTAAATATGTCAGCTCCACTGAGCTCTAAGCTTTCTTCTTTAAGAAATGATACTAAATAACATCTTTTTTTGACATTAAAAACAATAGTGTTTTTCAATGTGAAAATACATCTCCCACTATTGTTAGCATAATCTATGGCTGACAATACCATAGGGAAACACAATTTATTGCTATGCTGCCCAGCAACCTTCTAAACAAACAGGATTTCAAAACTGAGTTTAAATATGTAATGAGTATCACTGAATTCGCATAACAGTCTTTAAGGAAGGAGAGGCCAGGAGAGGGAGATTAGGCTACCATGGACTCTTCTCCTCTTAGGCATGTATGTTTGATTTGGTTGTAATCAGCATAGTTACAACACTTGAGATGGAACTATGACCTTGTTATTGTCTCATTTGTAGATA
Source organism: Rhabdomys pumilio (assembly GCA_030674055.1). NCBI lineage: Eukaryota > Metazoa > Chordata > Mammalia > Rodentia > Muridae > Rhabdomys > Rhabdomys pumilio. Next base: position 71,001,263 of record JANHMN010000002.1, on the reverse strand, counting down.
TTGACTTTGGTGATGGAGGTGGGTATGGGTGTCAGATTGACAAGTGGATTTGTGATGATTGATTTTGAAGGTCAATCTAATTGGATTAGTGGATATGTTGTTATCTGTTAAAATATTATTTATTATTGATGCTTTAAGTAAGCAGTGAGCCACTGTGTTTCCACTGCAAGGAAAACGCAGGCAGTCTGCCATTAATTAGAATGACTGTGGTTGCAACTCTATTTCTAGTGAAGATTAACATGTTATTCTCAGGCACTTAGATCTATGAACCACCATGTAATTTTCACATATTTTAAAAGATGTTAGGCAACAGATTAATAAAGAGAAGTGGTTTTATTTGGCCAAAGAAGAAAAGCATCTGTGATGGTTAGTCTCAATAGATAATGACATAATCTAGAATCATCTGCAAGATGGGTTTCCAAGAATGCCTGAAGACATTATTTCAACTGTAGGTGGCATCATTCCCTAGACAGGAGATTTTGGATTGCATAAGGGTAGAGAAAGAAAACAAACTCTATTATACATTATTAAGTCATTATGTTCTGCTCTTGTCCATGCACATAATGGCTGCAGTCTTCTGAACTCTCACTGCTGTGACTTTACTGCCACAAGGGACTGTAACCTGGATCTATAAGTCAATAAACCCTTTCTCCTTTAAGTGGCTTTTGTCTTGAGCATTTTATCATAGTAACAGGAAGCAAATCACCAGCAGAACTATTTAGTTTGTTTCCTTTCATGTCTGTGGAACATCATACAATTTATAGATTGTCATAAAAGAAAGGCCAGAACAGATGTAAATTGAACTGTATAATAAGCTAATTAGTCATTTTGTTGAGGAAGAAGACTTAGCCCCCCAGGATCACAGGTCTGTTACAAAGATAGGATATCTATTGTCTTCTAATTTTGAGAAAGATGAATGTTTTCTATTTTTTGCAGAATTTTTGGTACTGGTTATTTTTCAATATTTTCTATTAGTAGAGAGTGAGAGTACAACTTTTTATGTCTTCTCTTTGAAGGACAGTGTCAGCTCCTAACTCCTGCACATTTGTAGAGCACACTAATTCTGCAAGGCAAAAAAAAAGGTGATAACCTGGTGTTGAAGTGAGGGACACAATGTCTCCTTTAAATATCTTCAGCATAGGATCTCAGTAATAACAGAAGTGGGTGAACAGAAGGAGAATGATCGACCCTCAGGGTGTGCAGGCTCCATCCAGTAGATGAATGCTTGAAGAAAAAAATGCCATAGACAAGATGAATTTCTTCCTGGGGTAGGTGTACAGTGTTTGGATATTAGAACTCTGTCTTCTCTGATTTTAGACTCCAGGAATTGCATCAATAATCACCAGGTTGTTAAGCTTTTTGCCTCTGGTTAAACGTCTCTCACTGACCTTCCTGTTTCCCAGCACGAAGAAGGCCTCTTGTTGGACTTCTTTGCTTTTGAATTCAAGGACTTTTCGTACTGCTTCCCCTTATAAATCCACTTCTATATGTCTTTCTGTGAGTACTTTCAGTTCTCTTCCTGTGGAGAGCCCTCACTGAACCATTGGTGTTGATGGGCATTTGTTCATGTTTTCCTTCACCGCACTCTCCTCACTCAATTTTCCAATTGTTGACTTTTATTTTGAAATCTAATACATGAGATAAGAATCCCAGAAAGTCAATGAGAGTCTTACATATCATTGAGCATATCTTTTGGTCTAGCATTTACTGTTACTGTTTTGAACAAAGAGTTGTTCTGCAGATTCTTTGTCTCACAAATAAAATAATTGAAAAATAATTCCTGTTGCGGTAAATATCCAGCCCAAATGAGACCGGTCACTGAAAACACAACTCAATAATTATGAATATAAGCTGCACGCCTAAATTGGGCAGATTCACCACTTTACTACTCTATTCCCCAGCTATGAGACCCTTATAACTTGTGGGTTTTCCAGGTCAAGCATTTGTTCTTTCACCTCCTGCTCCTCCATTGTCTTCCTCCTCCATTGTCTTCTCTCTCTCTCTCTCTCTCTCTCTCTCTCTCTCCCTCCCTCTCTCTCTTTGACCAACTCTTTTCTCCACCTTCCCTTTTCTGCCCAGTCACTGGCTCTAGCTTTATTTTACAAATTAAGGTGGGCAGAAGGTTCACTAGAAGTCACCTGTGTACTGATTCACTCCCCTGCAGCACCTTCCAGGAAAGGGGAATTAGTATCAAAATAGAAGGCCGGGGGATCCACAACAAATTCCTAAGAGATGCAGGATAATTTTAAACTTAATTTTTTTGATGCTATTGTGTGTCCATGCTACTTCATGCACTGTGACAGATAATAGAACAGCTTTGTGAAGTGGGAGTTTTCCTTCTACCCTTAAGCTCTTAGGACCAATATTTTTTTTACCCTCTAAGTTATTTTGCCTTCCTCCTCGTGGACAATTTTAATAGAGTTTGAGGGCAAAACAAGGTACACAAAGTGGAGATCTTGGCATCTTCTAGGAAGATTCTGAATAACAGGAACAGAGAAAGTTATCCTTCTTAAATTAGAGGTCAAGAAATTAGGCAGCTTCAATGTCGAATTCTACAGCAGCTGCATGTGGTGTAGCAGTTTGTTTTCACAGGCAGTAAAAGTACCTGGCATTTCAGGGTAACCATGCTTAGGATTTTGTTTGCTGTCCTAGAGAAGGAGATGTTAACAGGAAAAAGGAAAAAGTTAATATTCTTTAAGATTTCTAGGTGTGCTAGCTAAGAGAAGTCTCCAGCTTAAGTATGAGCAAAGCATGATGTAATCAAATTAAAAGAGAGCCTTACAACACTGAAGAACCTGCAGTAGGTTCAAGGAGTGGCATCGAGTAGAAAAAGCATAAACCTTGGGATAATCTAGGTTCTGACTCATTTACTTAGCACTAATATTAGCAAGTATTTATTGATTACTTAAACAAAGTGTGCCAATGCTTTAAGATAATTATCTCATGTAATTTTCTTAATGTCTTTGTTACAGATACTATTTTCATTTCCATTTTAAAATAATTAGAGACACTAAGCTAAATGCACACAGAGCGTGTGGCATAGGTGCTTTGGGCATACAGGTGTGCAATATTCAGTGTCTTCACATTGTCTCACCACATCTTTGACAAGAAGGGGTCTACAGGTGAATTTTATCTGTGCATTTGTGTCTTTAGCATGTTTCGAAGATTTCATCTCAAATTCCAGACTTGTATCTTCTCTTGAAATAGTAAAGAGATGCCACCTTGGCCACAACCCATTGGGAGCTATTTTCTGGAAAAAAAAATGGATGTTTTAGGTAGCATTGGTATGCTTCTGCAGGTGGCTGTCTTTCCCTACTGCCACATTTAAAAAACAACTAATCATTTTTAATGTTGGTAATATTCTTATAATAGAAGGATGAATAGCAGGAAGTGGATAAAGAAATGATCTAGAGGGCGGGAAATTTTAAAGAAATAGAGAATATGCACAGTTTGTTGTAGAGGTAAAATCATTTTTTTTTTAATAAAAAATATTTGTATGTGTATAGGTGTTTTTTCTGTGGGCATGAGGTTTGTAGTAGCTAGAAAAGGCAGTTAGAGTCCCTGAAATTGGAGTTACAGATAGTTGTGAGCCACCATGTGGGTGCTGATAATCAAACCTGGGTCCTTTAGAAGGCAGATAGTGTCCTTACCTAGTGAATCATGGTTCTAGTCCTAAGAATTTTTCCTCTTATTTAATATAAAACTGTTATATGTGATTTATTAATTTATTTTATGTGCTTTGCTTCTGTGTTGTTTAGTTTTTTTGGTGAACGTGATAGAAACTAGCGATACCTAGAAAGAGTAGACCTCAGTTGAGAAGTTGGCTCCAACAGATCGGCCTGTAGGCATGTCCATGGGGCGTTTTCTTGATTCCCATTGAGGGAAGAGGGCCTAGCCCACTGTGAGTGGTGTCACCCCCTACACAGATCATTCTGGGTAGTATAGGAAAGGTAGATCAATGTGAGCATGAGAGCAGGCAGTAAGTAGTGTCCGACATTTCCTTCAAGTTCTCACTATGGCCTCCCTATATGATGGATTGTGACATCTAAACTAAAATAAGCCATTTCCTCCCCAAGTTGATGTTGGTTAGCAACAAAAAGCAAACTAGAAAAGCTTCTATGAGGACCTAAAATTGTGAACATTCCACTATACTATCATGTAGGCTTTGAAAACTACTTTCACTTTTCCAAGACTCTTCATTCCTCATTTTAACCATGGAAGTTTTACAGCAGGATGAAGCAAACTCATTAGTGCAACCCCTGGCAATCAGCAGCTGGCAACTAATAGGATCTGCTGCCCCTTCCATTATTTTTCCTAGCTGTAGGAATCTCATCTGCCTTACTATAATATACTGAGAGCACACTTCTGTATTGATGCACTTGTTACCCATACTCACTTGCAAACAGCTATCAACATGGTCTCATGCCATGGCTTATAGATGGCTCATTCCTGATTTGAGTTCTACAAAATGAAGAGTAATTGACATCACATGGCTGGGTTGAGAGTTTCCTGAAACTTCCAATGTGAAGCAGAAAATCAAGTAATGTACCTGTTTTCTAACACTACCATTCAAAAGACAAGCTGTGTGATAGAAAGAGGCCAGATTGCACATGTAGAGTACAATGTGTACTCAGTATCAGGAAGATGAGACACTAGAATTGCTGTCAAAGGTCTCCAGTGGTTGTCACCAGGAGTGACTCTTCCTGGAGTCCATTACGTCAAATGTGGGAAGAAAAAAACAATGACCACAATATGGCAGCACTTTCCATTAGCAGCTGTGTGGGTAGTGTTTTAAAAGTCATGACATTTTGAGTAAGAGAACTTACCTTTGGGTTGCAAGACTATACTATCTTGGGAATACTGATGATGTTGCCTAGCTGAAAATCAAATACAAGCATCTGGAGAAGTGTCTTTGTATAAAGTGCTGAAAAGTAAACTGAAGAGTTCTAGAGATGGAGACTACCTGAGCTCTAGAAACATACTCTGCTCTGTATCTGTTCTGTCCTCTTACTTCTTGCTGTTGCTCCCAGTTCTCATTATAGGAAAAACTATTCCTTTTCAAAAATAGATAGGTAAATAAATAAATAAACAAAAAACAACTGTAGCTCAGAAAAAGCAATGCATTAACTCAGGGTTTAAATGTATTTATATATGCATGAGACAATGAATAGGATTAACTCATTAGAATTCTCAAGACAAGTTGTTGGCTAAATGTAACTCTTTTCATTTCCGACACTCTGTATTCTTGCAAAAACAAGGAAAGAGTATCCATCTTGCTTCAGAAGCACAGATACAGAGACAAAGAGAGACTTCAGACCTTGTGATTGCCTTACACTTAGTCCTCGTTTCTCTGCATCTGTAGGGATGTGTAGTGTGCATGCATGTTTCCAGGGTTATGTGAGCAGGCACATGTGCTTTAGGTATAAAAGACTGATGTTAGATGTCTTCAAGTGATTGCTCTCCACTTTATATATTGAAGTAGTGTCATTTACTTGAACCAAATAATATTCAGCTACTCTAGCTTTCCAGATGGCTTGTAGATCCCTTGTCTCTTCCTCTCTGAGATTACAGGTGGGCTAATGGCCTGATAGGTATTTACATAAGTGGTTAGAATGGACTTTAAACTCTTGTGGGACAAGTCATTCCTGAAGCTCCTTATCCTCATTCTCAACATCAGCTATGACTCCTTATTTCCAAAGCAATAAAACTGACTTATTAACAACCCTAAGAAAATGAACACTTTGGAAAATACTGTGGTTAGTGTTAATTGCCAGCTTAACAAGATCCACAATCATCAAAGATAGACCTCTGTGCATGTCTGTGTGTATTATCTTCATTATATTAACTGAGATGGAAATTCCTATCCAAAGTGAGTGGCATCATTCTCACATGGATCTCTGAGTTGCATAAGGAAAGACAGAAAATTGAACAGAAGGAAACGTTCATTATTCTAAGCTTCCTGAGCATGGATGAGACAGAACCGGCTTCCTTGACTTCCTCACCATGATGTACTAGACCCTTAAACTGTCAAGCTGAATAAACTGTTTCTCTCTTGAGTTGCTTTTGTTCAAGCATCTTACCAGAGAAAAAGGGTAAGAAGCTAATGCAAATACAGAGAGATCCCGAGAATGAACCAAAATTCTAAACGTCTATGCTCTCAATTTTATAAATGACAGAGTCACTCGGAAAAGTCAGAGACCAGGAATAGATTGTTTTTATAGGGTACCATCACTATACTAACAAATTCGACCTTCACCTTATAAAAGAATGAGCAGTCCAGAGGGACATTTCAGTGAGAGATCATCTGTCTTCTGCCATGCTGATCAGGAAAACAGAAACATTGGTGGCTGTGCTCGCTAGTCTTATAACACGACACAAGCTAGAGATATTTGAAAAGGAAGAACTTCAATTGAGAAAAAAAGCCTCCGTGAGATGCAACTTTAAGACACTCTCTTTGTTTTTATATTTTTTTGTTGTTTTACTCTTTGTTTTTACTTCTGGAGAAGAGAGACACAAAGAAGTAAATAAAATAGCAGTTAGGAGTTTCCCCAAAGATAGGGATTACAGAGGAGAGGTGATGCAAGCAACAGCCACTAGTGGGTTCACCAATGGAAGTAAATATTCTTTTGTTGTCTTTGAAATGTTTTGATTTGTTACTATAGTTTATTTTAATTTATCAATTATAATTTAGAGCCCAGCATGCTCTCAGAGACTGAGCAACAAACCAAAATCGTGCACGGGCTAGAATGAATCCCCCAGTACAGGCACACATGTAGCAGAGGGCTGCTTTGTCCAGCTTCAGTGGGAGAGGATGTGCCAAATCCTGCGGAGAGTTGATATGCCAAGGCAAAGGGGAGCAAGGATGGGAGGAGGGACTCTGGGACTCTCTGGAGGGGGCAGTGTTTGGGATGTAAATAAATAAAATTTAAAAACCTATCAATCTATAAATTCTATTTAGATATATAAATTGACACAAAAATATATGTGATTTCCATTATGCTAGATGGTTCCTCAACTCCCTCAGTTTGTTTTCTGAAAAGTGAAATGGGTGCAAAGTAGAATACTGCTATCTGTGGTTCTCAGTACTCATGTTGTCTGTAGTGCAGAATTGGTAAAGAACAAAATCTCATTGTATTAGGTTAGCATTTTTTTCTTTTTATTTATTCTTTTCTCATACAATATATCCCAACTGTAGCCTCCCTTCCCTCCGCTCCTCCCAGATCCCCACTTCCCCCATCCCTGCTTTCCCATCCCTTCAGAAAAGAACAAACATCCCAGAAATATCAACTAAATACTGCATAACAAGATGCAGTAAGACAAGGCACAAGCCCTCCTATCAAGGCTGGATGAGCCAACCCAGTAAGAGGAAAAGGCTCCCAAGAGCAGGCAAACGAATCAGAGACAACCCCATTTCCACTTTTAGAAGCTCTAAAAAACACCCAGTTAAATGACCATAACATACATACATACATACATATATACATACATACATACATACATACACACACACACATACACATGTACACGCACGCGCTTGCGTACACACACACACACACACACACACACACACACACACACATTCTGAGAGCCAGAAGCTGATGACCTCTGGAAACTTAAGTCTTCCTTACTGTTCTGTGCTGATAAGCTCTGGTTTCTTACTCTGTAACTCTCTTACTATTTGTGCTTTAATAAGTGCTGGTTTCTCTTCTCTTTAGCCCTAGAAACTCTTGCTAGTCAGGTGAGAGGCTTCAAATTTATTAACTCTTCATGAATCAGAGATAAAGAAAAGAAAACATTAAAATCTTTTTGCACAGGCAATATACACAGACACACACACACACACACACACACACACACACACACACACACACTAGGCCTGATCATCTGTCTTATTAGCTCCACAGTGTTTATGTTTAGTTACATACATATACATATACCTACACACGTATGCCTAGACAAACTGGCATATACATATATACACTTGGTGGATTGGGCAGAGCTCCTAAAGCCACACACATACATTGGGTGGGTGGATGGGGCAGAGCCCCAGATGCCACCACCTTATTTTTTCCTCTGGCCTTCTTATACTTTCTTAGACAAACGTTCTTTAGAAAATTTCCTCATAGGTAAAATATTACACAAAAGGGGAGTTAGAGAAGAATGTTGATAGTTAAGTTCAAAGTAGTGTTTTAGTCTATAAGCTCATTATAAGTTCAAAGTAGCGGTTTCACATGGCCTCTCTTTAGCATAGTGCACATCTGTGGCTTCATCTTTGGATTTGACCTAGGATGAGGGATTTTCCTTCATCACAAATTTGTCCCAAGCCTATTTCTCCTTTTAGTGTAATTGTAAAAGCTCAATGTATTCCTTATTATGCAGAATTTGCTTACTATTCTATGAGGAGTGGGCACATTCTATTCTTAACTCTATTATATCTTTCTGACAAAACGATTCTGAAGATTTTCTTCCTAAAATTATTTGAATCAACTCAGCAATTCTATAAAAATCATTAACTTATTTAAACAGTATTAATTTGTGAAAGTTCAGTTTTATGTTGATCTGTAAGAAATCTGCCCAATATAGTAAGTTAAAAAGTCCAGAATAATTATGCTAAGTAATAGGAACAGGAAAAGGCATTTCAGCAGTAAGAAGCAATCCTGGGATGAAGTTTCCTGTGACCTTGCCTCTCAGAGCTCATCCACTGCAGGCCATGAAAAAATGATGAGACACTTCCAGGAAAGTCTACTTACTAGCCTTACTACAGGAAAGTCTACCTACTAGCCTTAGCCTCTTCTAGATGGTTCCTGATACTTACGGTGCCCTCAATCCCTCTGGATCCTATAATCCTTCCTTCCACTCTCTAGAGGGGTTTCCTGAGCTCTGCCTAATGTGTGGCTGTGGGTCTTTGAATGTCCTCCAAATAGCTGCCTGAGGAAGCCTCTCTGATGGTGATTGGGCTAGGCACTTAACTATAAGTGTAGCAGAATATTATTAAGAATCATTCTATTGACTTTTCTTCCAGGTTTTCTTTGGTTGTAGGCCTCTGGCCCATCCATCAACAGGAGAGGGAACCCAGCAAGTTTCTCCTGTACCAGAATTCCATATTGCCATCTAAATGCCCTCCAATTCCAGTCATCTCTCTGCATATTTTCTTCCTCCATTCCTCCCTACAGTACCCGATCCTTCCTGTTCCTAAGCTCTCCTACTCCCAACTTATTCTACTTCTGTTTCCCTGAGAGATCCATTTGTGCCTACTAGAATCCTTGTTTTAGCCTCTCTTGCTCTGTGGATTGTAGTGTGATTATGCTTTACTTAACAGATAATATCCAATTCTAAGTGAATACATACCATATTATGTCTTTCTGGGTCTGGGTTGCATCACTACTTAATTAGTGACCTCTGGGATGGGAGCAGCATACTATTGCTTGTTTCATTCCTAAACTGATGGTCCTGGATTCTATAAGAAAGCAGACTGAGCAAGGGATAGGGAGCAAGCCAGTAAGCAGCAACCCTCCATGGTCTCTGCATCAGCTCATGGCTCCAGATTTCTTCCCTGTTTGAGTTTCTGTCTTGACTTCCTTCATTGACGAGGTACAATGTGGAAATGTAAGCCCAATGAATACTTTACTCCCTAACTTTCTTTTTGGTCATGGTATTCCTTTGTAGCAATACAAACCCTGACTAAGTCAGTGTCTCATGTCTTTAATCTTGGCACATGTGGATCACCTCAGGGTTGATGCCAGCCTGAGCTACTTAGCAAGACTGTCTCAAAAGATCTTAAAAAAGCAAAGCAAAACACTACATTGTCTGTCATTACAGGCATGGGGAGCTCCCCAGAGGACAAATTCCTTTGTTTTGAAAAGGACACAAATGCTGTAGACATCCATTTGCAATAGAAAAACAGACATTGTCAGAACCCAGTTAAAATATAAGGAAAGGGAGTAGAGCCACAATCACTGTGGGAAGTGCTTTCAAATGCAGTGGTAATGTGGACTACAGACTTTCTTGAGACTAAATGAGTGGATTTATATTTCATTCTTCATTAAATGGATGCTTATTTCAGTGAGTGCTTATTTTGCTACCTTTCATTTTGTTTTACCCTTCTCTCAACTCTGCAAGAAGTTCCTGTGTCTCTGGTGAGATTTTAAAAATCACATAGTTTGGCAGATTTAGGTAAAGAGTGATCCCCAGGATTCAGTGAAGTGTGTTAATACAGATTAGGATACAGAGGAGCTATAACAGGCAAGCAATGAGTAATTTTCTTCAGAGTTTTCATCAAAAAGCAGAGGGGCAATGGGGTTGTTTTTAATAGTAAGCCAGCTCATTTTTTTTTCTTTCCTGGGCTTGGGATAATAAATTCTTCTAATGAGATTAGAAGCACATGCATCCATTTGCAGGCTTGTGGACATATTTTATGATAACACTATCTTCTGAAATATAAGCATTTCATTTTCATTAACATACTTTGTCGTGTTTATTTTCCAATAAAAGATGGATGAGGTAATAGCCAAATTTGGTGTCATTTTAACTTGCAGGAAGTCATATCAAGACTGCTCATGGAAAATTACTTAATGAATCAATAAATGACTATAGACTTTTGTGGGTAGCTTTGTAGTTTCTGGAAATCCTGCACAAACTATGACCAAAGATTCATGTAAATTTACCTGAATAAATAGAGGAAGAAGGAGAAATTAAAAGTTTCACTGTCAAAAATTCTGGCTTTATTCATAAAATAAAAGATGATTTATTTTGTAAAATTTACAAAATGAAAGATTTTTATGTACAATTTACCTGAAAGTACAGTAGATATTGTCACGAACCAGGGATGTTCACCATAAGTCACATCCTGACAGACTCTGTAAGACGAAGTGATTGGAATATAGCTCATTAGTGTTTTCTAAACATAGTCCTGGATGCTTTTTTAACAAGTTCACCTACCAGAGGATAAGAAGAAGCAGAACCATCATGTGCGTGCTGACTGCTGAAGTCTTGTTGATAAAGTTCAGGAATTTGCATGTTCACTATTATTCTCAGGAAATGGGCTAGTGGCAAGATGAAGCTAGCTAAAGTCAAAACTCTATATTGAGGACCTTAAATAAATGAGATGGAAAAAGAAAAATAACAGATGATGAGGATAACAAAGATGTTCAAGAATGCCTCCTTGGAGTGACCCTTGCATTTAACAGTAAGTAAATAAATATAACAACATACTATAGCATGAATTTCATGTTTACCAGGGAAGCATCTGTTTTTCCCATCAGTTAGTTGCAAACTTATTTTGAAAGAAAAATTACCTTTCAGTGTTTTTATTCCTATGGTTTAGAGAAATCTAACTTCACATATTTAGGATGATTAAAAATAGGAAACAATAATTGAGATAATGTTAGAAACTAGAGTTCTTCTAATTACCTGTTCATGCACATTCTCCTGCTTTTTTGTTCTTGTATTTGCCATCATGTGGAACTGCTACCATTTTGAACAGCTGCTTAGGATCAAATGATATTTTACATTAGCAAATGACCATGATCTTGTCAAAAAACACATTCCACCTCCTTCCACTGTGACTGATGGTGCAGCAATACCCCATCAATAAGCAAAGAAGGACAATCCAAGCCATTGAGATATAACCTCAGTAAAGATTACGGAAGTCATATTTTGCTAGACATGAATATAGAACCAACAGCTAACTACCTGCTGGACACATCAATATACCCAAAGGCAAGACTGACTGGCGTCTTTATACTGTAGAGAAATGGACACATTTCTGATAATGCCATATTAAATAAATCCTCTGACGTTGGAAACTGCTATTTTATTAACTTCAACTTTTCTGAAGAGGATAACCAGAAGAATATCTTAAAATAAACAGACCTGCTTTAGCAATGCACTTTTTAGTGTTTGTTTATTTCCAAAGTATTTGAATCTCATTTTTCTGTTGTTTAAAACTCATAGAGTTTGAATTTCCTGCTCTTCAAGTGCTGAGAACCTTATCTGTCTTCTCATGCTACCTGTGGGGAAAGAGTACAATTTCCGAGACCAGGACCTCAATATTCACTCTTTCCTAGAATCTGTTACCTTTAATGTAAGCTCTCATTCCTACAAGACCCACAAGAGAAGGCTTTTTTTTTTTCACATCCATAGAAACCTCATATTCCAAAACTCCATGCAACAATCCCCGAAAGTATTCTGATCAATGTTAAACTAACACACAAAAACAATCTGTTTTTCCCTTGCTGAACATGTAGCAGCCAAATTTCCTCAAAAATGGGACCTCTGTGGGCCATTCTTTTCTGCCATTTTAACTATTGAGGCTGTGATGTGGATTTGTTAGCAGCAAATCCATCTTTAGACTGTAATCATTGCTGTGATAAATGGGATAACAGAGACTATCTAGTGAAGCTTTGTTGGGCCCAAGAGAGTTGTCATTTCATCATAACCAAGTCTAAATTCAAGACTGAAAGGAATCAACCTTCCTTTCACTGCAGAAATGCATGCTACTATGTAAGATACAAATTCAGGCATCTCGATAATTCAAAATCATATGCATCCTAAATTCATGTGCCTCACATGAGCTTAACACTATTGTCCTCGGGAGAAATTCCACAGTCCTGTGCTGTCTGGGAATTGCTCTGGCATTTGATTCCTATTCTGTGCTCTACTTTAAAAAACACATACTCTTTTAGGGTTTCTATTGCTGTGAAGAGGCACCATGGCTGTGGCGGCTCTTATAAAGTATTTACTCGGGGTTGGCTTACAGTCTGGAGGTTCAGTCCTTTGTTATCATGTCAGGAAGCAAGGTAGTATGTAGGCAGACAACTTACTGGAGAAGTAGTTGAGAGTTCGACATGTGGATTTGTAGTCAGCAGGAAGAGAATGATACATTGGGTCTGGCTTGAGCATCAGAGATCTCAAAACCCTCGCCTCCAGAGACACACTTCCTCTAACAAAGGCACACGTACTCCAACAAAGCTATACTCCTCATAGTGGCACTCCTTATGGACCTATTGGGGCAATCTTCATTAAAACCACCACATATGCTTTAAGGTAGTAGAGGATCAGTGTGTATTCTTGTAATTTGGTAGCATTTGTGATGAATGAGAAAGCAAAATACTGGAGACAAGAAATAAATGTAAATTCTAAAAGGTTAAGAAATTCAATTATTATGTAAATTGTATTTACTTACTATCTGTAAAACACTGCACTATTTTTGATTTTACAGATAATATTGTTTATACAGATACCACTAAATATTATTTCAGGACCAATTTAATATTTATCCTATTATGCTTAAGGCATAATTTCTTACATAAAGCATTTAAGTTTTTGTGATATATTCTTATCAAAAAACAGTGTGCTCCATGAATGAGTAAACTCACACGATGACATCATTCCTTTTGTCACCTTGCTTCTCTTTTACTGAAAGGAAAATGTCCAGATTACGAAGGAGTTTCCAAACCTCCATTTATTGCTCACTGACTTAAACCAATCCAATTGCTAACCATCCTACTCCAGCACCATCTCAGTCTGCAGTAAGTCTTTAATAATCTATTTTAAGATGGATGTAGGAATACAATTGATCAGACCTCATTTTCTCTCAGGACCTATCTCAGTAAGTTAATAATATAAGAGGAGAGGATATGGGTCACAAGGTAAACAATTGCAATGAAAACCAGAATGTGAATGTCCCAATCTCATGGTATGACCACAGTGCTTCTATATGGAGATGGAGGCATAGACAGAACTGCTAGAAGCTTATGCTCTAGTTAGCCTGGCATACATTGTGGCTAACAACAAGAGCATTGTCTTAAGGTGAATAGCCACACTTAAGGATGCCCTCTGACCTCTATGAGTGCTCTAGCACATGTGTGTGCCTGCATTCACATACACACACATTCACACATCATATGTAAATACATGTGTGTGCCTGCACACACATTTTAAAATGAACAAAAAGAAAGAAAAAGATACGATATAAATCCACAAGCCAAACTGGAAAATACTGCCTTCATATATATTATGAATCCTAACATTAAATATATTATAAAACATCAGAATACTTAAAATACCTGCAAGGCTGGGTGCAAAAAGCAAGCAGGCAAGCCAGGCAGCAACTATAGAGTATCTTACACAACTATAGCCCTGTTCTTCTTACATAATCCCATTTCTCTATTATTATTACTCTACCTTATAATTTAATACTTATTACTCTTATGTAGAATACACAAAGATTCAGCCAACTCTAACATATTTGTTGACTTTTTGACAAAGAGGGACTTTTTTTAGAGTTTGAGAGAAAAATGTCTGATGGGCAAGTTATAAAACCTCAACAAACACCTGGAAGAAAACAAAGTAGAGAGGAACATAAACGGTCATACCATTTTAACCCAGCATTGCATGGTGGTCAGACACATGGCTAACAAGCAGCAGCATGGCATGGTAGAAAGCTTTAGAAAAAGAATGGGGAAGGTCCCCAAAATGGTGGAGTGAAAGCCCAGAAAATTAAAGAAATCTTGCTTAGAAAAGAGAGAGAAGGGAGAGAAAAGAAATACATTATTTCAAAAATCAAGCAGACTTACAAACTGTACGAGCTGTTGCTTATAAGCTTCTGTATTATTATTTGGGGGAGCACAATATTTCATTAAAAACTAATTATTTTCTCTGTGTCTTTAGCATGGCTTAAGGTGAGACCACAATCCTTGAGGTGGTTTCTTGACGAAAGTGACTGAATCGCTGCAACTGGAATGTTAGGTCTTGACTCAGTCTAGAAACTATTTCCCTGGCTACAGTTCTTTCTACTCTAACATTATCCATCTAAAAATATAACATCAAATCACATACCAGATCTGAGATCAGAGTCCTGAAGTGGAAATTTCTGGTTTCTTTGGAAACTCAGTTGTGCCTCTTTTGAAACATTACCATCAAAGACCAGCAAAGTATTGCACAGCCAGCAAAGATCAGAGTAGACCAGAGCAGACCAGAGAAGACCAGAGAAGACCATCTGCATGGCCTATGAAGACCTAAAAAGACTAGTGAAGCATTGCACTGTGATGCTGAGTAATGCTCATCTTTACTGGCCATAGAAGGCTTCACTAGTCTTCATTGACTGTGCAACTCTTTGCTGGTCTTTATTCTTCACTGGTCTTTGCAGATGTTTACTTTATAGAGAGAAATACACCAAAAAACATCTCATGGTTTTCCAGCTGATTCTGTCCACTTAAACTGACTTGTGTCAATTTGGCCGAGACTTGCAGTTTCTGCCACCTCTACTGATTCATGTTCTGCATTTGCTATTGAACTGAACTGCTAGTATATTGACAATGAAGAGTAGAATCACCCCAAAGAACTACTACTGAACAGGTCCACTACCCCCCTTTTCTATTAACTTTTTTTTCTCACTTACCTCTCGTTGATGGGCTAGAAGGGACGTAGAAGATTTTAAGAATCCTAAAGTAGGTTTAGGGAAATATCTAAGCCTACACAGTCTCTGAATACTTGTAGCATCTTTGTCCTGTTGTGAGAATGAGGCTTCCAAGGGGCCCAGACATTTGGGGCTGCAGACCATCAGAACCATGGCTTTTATATTCTCGGAGAGCTGCGAGTTAGTTGTTTGCCATGAAGATGAATGTTGTGTAACCCTCCTTTCCCTACTACCACACTTACTTTCAGATCATCTAGTGAGTTAATTGAACAAATGATGCTGAGCTTGCCAAAACTGGAGAAATTTTTCTCTGACCTTGAATGTAGTTTTAAATGTAATCTAATTTAAATAACCCCAAAGCCACTAGATTAATATAACTTGGTAGATAAATTATATTTTGTCAGGGTAAGAATTAAAACCCATCTTAATGTATTTATTGAATACATATTTAATTTATTTATGATTAACTTAATGCATTTACTAAGAATTAAAACATGTATTTGGGAGGGTAAAAGAGCCAAATTAAGTAAATATTTTTCCCCTAGAAGTATTATATTAATTTTTATTTCTCAAATGTTAGTTCATAGTAGTATTTATTTGTTGTTATAACATTTGTGTTTCTACAGCACATACGTCTTCCTTATTGCATGGCAGTCTTGCACACATGTGAAATGTCACAGTGAGGTGAGGTATAAGCTGACTTGCCCAGGATGAGGTAAATGATATCCTGGTGTACTCCGTACACCAAAGGTATTATACTTACTGACAATGAATACATGTGCACCTTTGTCACTCCTCTGTCTTCAGACAGTATGTTTTCCATCCTTGAAGTTTCTCAGTTCTCAATAATTCG
Organism: Rhabdomys pumilio; assembly: GCA_030674055.1. Taxonomy (NCBI): domain Eukaryota; kingdom Metazoa; phylum Chordata; class Mammalia; order Rodentia; family Muridae; genus Rhabdomys; species Rhabdomys pumilio. The sequence continues at coordinate 70,984,992 of JANHMN010000002.1, read as the reverse complement.
AACATATGCACCTTGACAAAAGACAACAAGCTGTATTTTACTGTGTCTAAGTCCTAGGCTCTGAGAGCTTTTATAGTGATGTGGATGGGAAGAGAGAGACTTCTGTTTTTCTGTCTGTGATGGCAAGATTGTATTTTATTCTTGCTTCTAAGGCTGTCATTTCCTGCTGAGAATTTCAGTTTGTAAGCTTACTTCATTCTGAATAATCAAGCTTGTACAAATCCTAACTGTTCAGCCACCTCTTCTGTCTCTTGTGCCATGCACTGCAAACTTGAGAAATGGAGGTGGGCTTTCTGTTTCTGCTTTGCATCTAGAGGAAGTCCAATGCAAAAGCTCCTCCATTCCACTGTGATTTTTTGGGAGAACACATTCCCAAAGTCTGCAGAGAAATGTGAGTACAGTTTTTATTTTAACCCTCTTTGATTTTAACCTGTATCTTGGCCTACAATTTTCTTCTGGCCCTATCAGCTGGGTGTTCTCAATAGAGAGGAAAACATACCAAAAATAACCTTGGCTGACTTGCTTGCTGCTTAAGTGATATTTCATATCATATGCTCACCAGAAATCCGTATCTGTTAATTCACTATCCAATTCTATTAAGAACATGGAACGAGACCAGCTACATAAGACTATATTATGTTGAACTTCAAATATGTTTGGTCTTAAGAACACTGGTTCAAATATTCACTGTCGGTGAATGTCAGGTGGGTATGATGAAGGAAAACTGTAAGGTGATGTATTTTAGATTTCAATTCAGAAAACGATCAGAATTTAACTCTCTACTGCTATGGCTTGAACATATGTTTTCTCCCAGATTCATAAGGTGGGCTTTACTCCTGGAGGTGATAACATTCAGAAGTAGTGCCCTTTGGATATGATCATGCCAGGGAGGCTCCGCTTCCTATAGATGGTTAGTGTTATAAAAGTTCTCAAGGGAGCAAATGCTTCATGTTTGCCCTTCTACCTTGTAAGGACACAGAGGAATATCAATGAGGAACAGCTTGAACAAAGCTTTGAAGTTGACTGTACCATGTCTCAGACGTTCTACTCTTCACAGACATGAGAGAGAAGCTATCATAGGCAATTCCCCATCCTGAGGGATTCTAGGGCTGTTAAGCTGGTCTTTGGTGCTTTCTCTAACCCACATTTCAGAATTTGCTCTAGTAGGGTGAGGCACTGGTCTCTATTGATATTCTTCACATAGAAGTGGTTTGCAGAGATGGCGTCGAATATTAACATACCCTCTTATAATTAACTGCACACTGTAGCTGAGCCCTCTTTTCATTAGGATAGAAAAACAACTCCTCACTGTAGAGGGGTCTTTTTGGATTTCAGCACCAGGGAGAATGGGGCCACCCAGCTGAGGGGGGAAGAGAGGTACTGCAGATGTGCCTGTTTCAGTTTTTCCTTGGGCAGCCCACACAAACATTTCAGTCTGTGACTCATCAACTTTCCTTCTCCTAAATGGGATGTTATTTTTGCCCAGTTTTAAAGAACTTCTGCAAACCGGATTTAATTTTTTATTTTGCTACTGAATGTATTTTGAGGAACAGAGATTTTAGGAATATTGGTACAGTGGGACTTTTTTGGTGTATGGTGAAATGCATGCAGACTTTTTGCCTGAGTTGAAGGCAAGAAAAGCCCAAGGGCATGAAAAGTTTGTGCTTAAATACAATGTTAAGAATATTAGTAAACCAAACTTGGTAGACATGCATACATATAGGCACATATACTTTCCCAACTCATTTTGTAAGAATGCTGGTCATCCAATCACTACTATGATTTTGAGGTAGAAATGAGCAAAATTATTCTCTAAACTATTTATAAAACATTAACACAACATGAGAACATCTTGATTTTTTAATAATAGATTCTGATAACATCATTAGTTCGTACATACGTAGTTGAAGGAAAGGCTATGTTATAACTGTATGCAGCTCAATGGAAAAGAAAATGAAACAATTTTATTATTGAAATTCTTGGGTCTTCTGAATTCTACCTCTGTTCTTCTGGTGACATAAGAGAATGTTAAATAAAATTTCCTCTTGTTATAAAAATAAGATAAGATGAAAGTAAATTTCTTTCTTTTTAAAATTAATTATTGTGTTATATTTGGTGTGTGTGTGTGTGTGTGTGTGTGTGTGTGTGTGTATACAAAAGAGTACCATAGTATGCATGTGGAGGTCACAGGCAAAACTATCAAAGTCAGTTCTCTTCTTCCACATTATTGAGAAAGAAGACCTATTTATGAAAAATAATGTTTTAAAGTAAAAATATTTCATATCAGAAAAAGTCATGAACACTATTTTATAACACTACACTGATCAGAAATATTTTGCTTAACAGTGTTTATCTCTCAAGACAGAAAGCCGTTTCAAGTTGATCATGGTACAAAAATTGGCTTTAAGGTTTTTATGCCTCATATTGAGTGTGCTATGTGGTTCATTTCTTGAGTAATGAAAATAGCAACAACAACAACAACTGTGAGAATACTGTCTAGTTCCCAGTAGAGAAAGAAACCAGCAGAAATATAGAATTATGATTACTTGTAGGCCCTTGTTTAAGTTCTTGGAATCTTAGATTTCATCGTGGGAAAGGCATCTTCAGTTGTTAACTAACTGTATCACAGACATTATTCAGACCATTTTTGCTTTCGTTTTTCAGAAGTGTTACCTTTTGAAGGATATTGATGAGAAGCCACAAGTGAACAATATAATTTCATATTGAAATTTCTGACTCAAATATTCACCAGGAAAAGGTAGGAAATAGACAGGCTTATGGTTAGTAAGATACAGAACAGCAAGGAAATGAGTGTGATCACTAAGAGTGACATGTAATTATAAGGAAACTGGACGACCTATAATATCACAATCTCTTTTAACAGATCTCCATGCTTGGATTTGTGACCTTTCAAGTCTGACATGTGCATAAACAAATGGTCTTGAGTGTTGGCTTGCTCAGCTAGTGAATATTAAAAAGAGAAGTCTGTACCTCCTCACACTGCCAATGGTTTGGCAGAATGAGTGGTACAAGATTTTATGTATATATACATACATATATATATATATATATATACATATATATAATTATATATGTGATCATATATATAATCTTATATATATGTATATATGATCATATATATATATATCATATATATATATATATGATTTTTAGAGTCCATATCTATTCTAATTGTCTACCCTCCAGCCCCCATCTTGACTCAACAACTCAACAGTATTATACAAATATGTCTTTTTTATGTGTATATTCTTAGTATGATGACCATACCTGGAGTTATTTCATACTGTGTTTTAATATAATAAATCCCCCACATATTGTATAGCATGTATCCAATTTGCAGAATAATGATATAAAACATGAAAAATTGCCATGTGTTTAGCCTTGAGTCTTTAGCATTTTTTAAATCTGATATGGTTTGCTTGTCTATGGTTTATTGATCTCTGTTCGGTTAATTTGTCCTGTTGCAATCCATATCCGTGAGATTCAGCTTGATGGTTCTTCTATGTGGGCTGCTCATATACATGTTAAGTGGAGGGTCAGCTGTCAGTAAATGATCTCAAGTTATGGTTTGAAACAGAAGTAGGGTCAGCTAACCTAAATAACCTCATATTATGGGTTGAAACTAAAATATCCCCAAAGGGCTCATGTGTTAAATATTTGGTTCCTACTTAGTGGTGTTATTTTGGAAGACTATAGAAACTAGAGCAGATAAAACTTAGCTAAAAGCAGTAGACATGAGTCATGGGATGTATCTTGCTTGTAGCCTCTTTTTTCTCTGCTTCTCATTTGTCTATTAATAGAGGTCTGGAGCAAGACAATCCTTGTCTATAAGCAATTATTTGGAATTACAGGCCTCAAGGAAACAGAAATATTCATGATCTGACAAAATTGTTTGTGTGTGTGTGTGT
>JANHMN010000002.1:70950642-70981053 GCA_030674055.1 Rhabdomys pumilio | reverse complement strand
TGTGTGTGTGTGTGTGTGTGTGTGTGTGTGTGTGTGTGTGTGTGTGTCTGTGTGTGTATCTTCTACATAGTGAATTCAGGAGTTTTATTTAGCAACAAAATTTTATACCATCAATCCTGGTTTAATTTTAATTTCTCATTCTTTCTTCCATCTTCAGTTTTCTTGGCAGATCTATTTCCAATGGTGGGTTTTTCCATTCTTTTATTTAGCCAATTGGAATCTTCTCCAAGAATCTTATACAGCCTACCATGATAGCCCCAACCTAATCCCTAACATACATATGGGCAAAATCCATCAGGTAGATCCTCTGTTCAGAAAAGCTTCATGCCAGCATATAGTAACCCATTTTATCGGTTCCTTTTCTGTTGTACTTCTCTTTCCATAGAACAGCTCTGCTACTCTCCTTAAACTTTAGTTCCCTGCTCTTCCATTGTTCTCACGCATCGCTCTTATGAGCTTGAACAACTAGGGTGAATGTCAAGTTTCTGGACCCCTGTGTCTCTTTACCATTAGAGCCAAAATTGGCTCCATCATTCTCAAAGAACTCAACAACAGCATGAATATAATAGTTCTCCTCTAGCTCACACTCCTACAACCATGATGCTGTGTTTAAGGTCTTAAGCCTATGTGACCATGAATTGAACTCTGAACTTTGAGTCAGAATGAAGCTTTTTCTTTAAGTTGTTTCTTTCAGATATGTGTGACAGTACTGAGAAATGTATTCTCACCTGTAATGATCTGATCTATTTGCCTATTCTCCATCAGTCCTTTCCTTCAACTGACAAGCCTAATTCTGCCCAACTGCCCATGGTTCCAGCAGAGGACAAACAAAAAGATGCACATATTCATCATTAAGTTTTGGAATCTTCTTTTTAACACTGTGCTGATTAGTCAAAAAACAAACAAACAAACAAACAAAAACAAAAACAAAAAACAAAATAAAAAAACAAAAACAAAAAACCCTCAATCTGATTTGAGAATAAGGTGATAAATACAAATCAAAACCACACTGAGATAACCTTCAGACTGGATAGGATGTCTATCATAAAGACCCAAACTGAGAATAATGAGTTTGGGCAGTAATGTAAAGAAACTCCAGTGTTTGTACTTTGTTGATGGGTATGTGCAGTGCTATGGAATTGTTAAGATAAGTCCTCAAAAATTTCAACATTGAATCACCAGACAATTCTACTCTTCATCTGCTAGGACACTCATCTTTTGGCTGAAAAATAATATAAAAACTATCATTATTTTTACATCTAGTGTAACTATTATTAACTAACATACGTTATGTGTTAAGTTCCCTTTAAATGATATGTAAAGTTTTACAAATCACATTTATGAATGGAATCACTAATTAAAAGAACATGCACAGGCATTTTAATAAGTTAAAATAATGAATGATGCCTCGGTGTAAATACTGGACAGATGTTTCTGCTCTGAGTTCTGTAAGAATTTCCATAACTTAGAAAATTGGAACTAGCATGGAATAAGAAGGAAGTGAGGAGAAGCAGCTTATAATTTTAATTACTATTTAAAATATCCTTGTAAGTTCAAGGCACAATAAGATGACATGGAGCAAGTATTGCTACAACAACACATCCCATCCAGATGTCTGCTTTCTATAACTGCTGAAAATAGATGAGATTATTAAGACATATTTTCAACACCTTGCTATTCTAGGTTCTCATAATAATATTTGTTCAATTGATTGTATAAGAAAATTAATAACATTTTAGTTTGGTCACTACAATTTAAGTTTATAGCAGTAAATAGTATTTTCTGTGGTGAGAGACTGGTGGTTTATTAGTATCCTTCCTCCCAATTTCTCTTTGATGTTCTCTCTCTGTCTTTGAATATGTGTTCATGTCTTCATTGGCACACTAAGTAGCAGGATTCTTCATGAAATTTTCACATGCACCTAGTTGCAGTTGACCCTCTCTGCCTCCTCATCTACTGCCTTCCCTCTCTCTATGCTTTTTCTGACTTACAGTTTTCACTCCCATTATCTCTGTTCCCCTTTAATGTCACATACAATCTGCTACCATCCTCAAGCCTACTCCTTAAATTCGCCTTTCTTTTTCACGTGGACTCATTTCTAGTTTCACAGCCTCTACCCACACTGACTTCCATGTACATAAATACAAGTATATGTAAAAAGTTAAAACCTAGGAACTACATGTGAGAGAATGTGTGGTGCTTGTGTTTCTGATCCTGGACCTGTCTGTCTGTATGTCTCTGTCTGACTATCTATCATCTATCTATCTATCATCTATCTATCTATCATCTATCTATCTATCTATCTATCTATCTATCTATCTATCTATCTTATACAGTATATTTTGATCATTCTTTTTTATACCAACTCCTTACAGCTTCTTTTTACCTCCCTATCCATTCATATTTATGTTCTCTCTCTATTTTGGTCTTTCTTTAAACAACAACCACCACCACCACCACCACCACCACCACTACCACCACCACAACAACAGTACTAATAACAAAACAAAAATACCCCCCCAAAACAAACAGCAACAACGAAACCAAAAACTTAAAAGCAAATAATCTAAAAAGACCAAAAACAAAAATCAAAACAACAAAAACCAATGAGACAAAATAAAAAAAACAAAGTAAAAAAAAAAGTGAAACAAAAATACCACTAAGTTCATTTTGCACTGGCTAACTATTCCTAGACATGCAGCTTTCCCTGGAGTGTACAGTGGTTGACACTCCATTGGAGAAATAGGATTTTCCATTCGCAATCAGGTATAAATTGCAAGTAGTCTTTTACAAGAGGGTTATGTCCATTTTAGGGCTGAAACTACAAATGGCTTGATCCTCTCTAGGTCTTACACATGCTGATACAGGCTTGGTGATCGTATGTGGATCAGCTCTATTGTTTCTGAAGGATCCTGATTCCATGGAGCTATCCACTATCTCTGGCTCTTACAATCTTTCTGCTGCCTGCTCTACATAGATCTCTGAGCCTTGAGGAAGAGCTTTGAGTGAAGCCTTTTATGAAGGCTAAATGTCCTTAAATGAAGACATTTAAGTAAGTCCCTAAATGAAAAGTGTCTAAATGAAGATATCCCATTTAGGGACTGAGTATGATTCTGATTTGGGTTACTGCTTTTGTCATCAAATAAAACCTCTGATATACTGATATTGGATTATACTTAATTAGGCTAAAGATGCCCCACAGGAATCCCCACACAATCTAGATTGTTGCCAAGACTATAGGCTACTCTCCACAAACTCATGGCAAGGGCCTGTTGTAAACAATACCTACACAACTCATTAAACACAGAGAAGTGGAAATGGTGCCTACATAGAGCCTGCGTGGTCTCTTTGGAACAGGGCCATACTCTGCAAGCTACAAAAGAAGAAACATACACATCAAAGCAACCACAAACCATTTGATTAATAGTGGTATCCTACCTGCAAGGTACAGTGTCTAGGATTGAAGTTTTATGCCTGTAATTCTAACAGATGGAAGGAAGAGGAGAGGGGATAGGGATTTTGGAGGCAGTCTGGGCTATTTTGTGAGTTAAAGGCCAGCATGGGTTATAAAGCAAATAGCCTCTTTCAAAAAAAAGACACACCAATTGTAAATTGCTAACTCTAAAAATTCTCCTAGAAGATAATATTTTAAATTTTTAAGTGTTTTAAGTGGGCTCCAGTCGGTTGATTATAACATCTTTTACTATATATGATGCACTGAATTTTCACCAACTTATGCCGAGGGCTCTTCATCATGAATAGTATTTGAGATCTGTGGTCCATCAGGTTTTAGATACCCCAATTAGATTTTAATTTAAGGACTCCTGATGGAGGAGACTCAACACTCAAGTAATTAATATTACCATGAAAATGCAAGTCTTAGGGAATAAAAAACTGAAATTTCAATTACTGAAAATATTTCTTGATATAATTAATACCAGTGGGTAAAACAAACATGGAATATGAGGGCATTTTTTTCTTAGATAAAAAGAAACAAATCTGGCATGTTGTTGATGGCAACGGAGATGGCTTAGACAAATCTGCCTCATTATTCTTTCTAGTCTAGGATGCTTTTATGGTTTTAAAAATATTGCTGTGTTCTCTTGGTCATTGTGCTTTTCTGTAGAATTCCACCCTCTTACCAGATGAATGCTGGGAGAAGATCATTTTGAATGTTTGTTCTTGTGCTTAGGAAGAAGGTACTGCATCCTCCACTATATACAATATGAAGCTGACAATTCAGCTTGGCACTCAGCCCTCAAGCTACTTGCTAATGGTAACCTCTTTGTGGTTCTAGTGTAATGTTGCTCTGTATCAATTCATGCCTTTGTTAGCATGCCCACATCGTCATCTTCTTCTTGATACTCAAATGTGACTTCTTGTCCCATTGTGTTCTGTTTCCCATTTGCAGCCCCATAAGAACAACAATATTAACCAACCAGATACCCCAGAGCTCTCAGAGACTAAATCACCAACCAAGGAGTACTCATGGAGGGACCCATGGCTACAGCTGCATGTGTAGCAAAGGATGGCCTTGTTGAGCATCAATGGGAGGAGAGGCCCATGGTCCTATGAAGGCTTTTAGGGCAATTCGAAGGCAGGGAGGTGGTAATAGGTGGGTGGATGGGTGAGGGAGTACCCTTAAAGAAGCAGGGGGAGGGGGATGGGAGAGGAGTTTCCAGAAAAAAACTGGGAAAGGGGATAACATTCGAAATGTAAATAAAATACCCCCCCAAAATAAAATTAAAGTCTTTTGTCTGGGGCAGACACCTAGCTAGTCTGCTCCCATGAAGACACCGTATGCTGAGCCATCCTAGAGGAACCAGTTCACTCAAAGCAGAGAAGAAACCACCACACTCAGAAGAGCAGGATTTCAGGATCCCAGAGGCCTCCCGAGTCCCAGCAGTTCTTCCACCCAGGAGCTCAGGATCACAAAGACATCTGGACTCACGAGTTCTGACACAAGCAAGATAACTGGAAAGACAGGCTCCAGTCAGAGACAGTGAGTGCAGGTAGCACTAGAGTTAACCAGATGGCAAAAGGGAAGCACAAGAGCAGAAGCAAGAGAAACCAAAGTTACTTGGCATCATCAGAACCCAGTTCTCCCACCATAGCAAGCCCTGGACACCCCATCACACCGGAAAAACAGTATTCAGAATTAAAATCACTTCTCATGATGATGATAGAGGACTTTAAAAGGGACATAAATAACTCACTCAAAGAAGTACAGGAGAACACAGGTAAACAAGTAGAAGCCCTTAAAGAGGAAACAAAAATTCCTTAAAGAACTGCAAGAAAATACAACCAAACTGGTAAAGGAATTAAACAAAACCATACAGGACATAAAAATGGAAGTAGATACAATGATGAAAAAACTCAAAGGGAGACTACCCTGGAGATAGAAAACCCGGAAAGAATTCAGGAGTCATAGAGATAGCAGAGAGAATCTTATGTGCAGAAGATACCATGGAAAACATTGGCACAACTGTCAAAGATAATGCAAAACACAAAAAGCTACTAACCCAAAACATCTAGAAAATCTAGGACACAATGAGAAGACCAAATCTAAGGATAATAGGTGTAGATGAGAGTGAAGATTCCCAACTTACAGGGCCAGTAATCATCTTCAACAAAATTATAGTGGAAAACTTACCTAACTTAAAGAAAGAGATGTCCATGAACATACATGAAGCCTACAGAAGCCCAAATAGACTAGACCAGAAAAGAAATACCTCCTGTCACATAATATTCAAAACACCAAATGCACAAAACAAAGAAAAAATACTAAAAGAAGAAAGGGCAAAAAGTAAAGTAACATATAAAGGCAGACCTATAAGAATTAACCAGACTTCTCACCAGAGACTATAAAAGCCAGAAGATCCTGGATAGATATCCTACAGACCATAAGAAAACACAAATGCCAGCCCAGACTACTGTACCCAGCAAAACTCTCAATTACCATAGATGGAGAAATCAAGATATTCTATGATAAAACCAAATTTACACAATATCTTCCCACAAATCCAGCACTTCAAAGGATAATTGATGGAAAACTCCAACACAAGGAGGGAAACTACAACCTAGAAAAAGCAAGAAAGTAATATTCCAGCAACCCTAAAAGAAGATAGCTACAAAACATAACTCGACCTCTAAAAACAAAAATAATAGTAGGCAACATTCATTTTTCCTTAATATCTCTTAACATCAATGAAATCAACACCCTAATAAGAAGACGTAGACTATCAGACTGGGTACATAAACAAGACCCAGAATTTTGCTGCATACAGGAAACGCACCACAGTGACAATGACAGACACTACCTCAGAGTAAAAGAATGGAAAACAAGTTTCCAAGCAAATGGTCACAAGAAACAAGCTGAAGTAGCCATCCAAATATTAAATAAAATTGACTTTCAACCAAAAGTAACCAAAAAAGAAAAGAAAGAACACTTCATACCTATCAAAAGAAAAATCTACCAAGATGAACTCTCAATTCTGAACATCTATGCCCCAAATGCAAGGGCACCCTCATACATAAAAGAAACTTTACTAAAGCTCAAAGCACATATTGTACCTCACATAATAATAGTGGGGTGATTTAACACTCTACTCTCAGCAATGGAGAGATCATGGAAACAAAAACTAAACAGAGACACAGTGAAATTAACTGAAGTTATGAACCAAATAGATTTAACAGATATCTGTAGAACATTTCATCCTAAAACAAAAGAATAGAACTTTTTCTGAGCACCTCATGGTACCTTCGCCAAAATTGACCATATAATTGGTCACAAAACAGGTCTCAACAGATAGAAAAGGATTGAAATAATTCCTTGCATCCTATCAGATAACCAAGAACTAAGTCTGGTCTTCAATAATGAAAAAAAAAAACAATGGAGCCCACATACACATGGAAACTCAACAATGCTCTGCTCAATGATGACTTGGTCAAGAAAGAAATAAAGAAAGAAATTAAAGATTCTTTAGAATTTAATGAAAATGAGGACACATCATACCAAAACTTGTAGGACTCCAAGAAAACAGTGCTAAGAGAAAAACTTATAGCTCTAAGTGCCTACAAAAAGAAACTGGAGAGAGCATACATTAACAACTTGACAGCACATCTGAAAGCTCTAGAACAAGAAGAGGCAAATACACCCAAGAGGGGTAGATGGCAGGAAATAATCAAACTCAGGGCTGAAATCAACCAAGTAGAAACAAAAAGAACTAGATCACATGATCATCTCACTAGATGCTGAGAAAGCATTTGACAAAATTCAACATCACTTCATGGTTAAATCTTGGAAAGATCAGGAATTCAAGGACCATACCTAAATATAGTAAAAGCAATATACAGCGAACCAGTAGCCAACATCAAACTAAATGAAGAGAAACTTGAAGCATTCCTACTAAAATTAGGTACTAGACAAGGCTGCCCACTCTCTTCCTACCTATTGAATATAGTACTGGAAGTTTATACTGGAAGGGGTAGATGGCAAGAAATAATCAAACTCAGGGCTGAAATCAACCAAGTAGAAACAAAAAGAACTATACAAAATATCAACAAAACCAGGAGCTCAATGATGATTTTGAGAAAATCAACCAGATAGATAATCCCTTAGCCAGACTAACCAAAGGGCACAGAGACACTATGCAAATCAATAAAATCAGAACTGAAAAGGGAGACATAACAACAGAAACTGAGGAAATTAAAAAAATCATCAGATCCTACTACAAAAGCCTATATTCAACAAAACTGAAAAATCTGGATGAAATAGACAACTTTCTAGACAGATACCAGGTACCAAAATTAAATCAGGAGCAGTTAAACCATCTAAACCGTCCCATAACCCCTAAAGAAATAGCAGCAGTCATTAAAAGTCTCCCCACTAAAATAGCCCAGGACCAGATGGTTTTAGTGCAGAATTCTATCAGATCTTCAAAGAAGACCTAATACCAATTCTCTTCAAACTATTCCACAAAATAGAAACAGAAGGAACACTACCCAATTTGTTCTATGAAGCCACAATCATGCTCATACCTGAACCTCACAAAGACCCAACAAAGAAAGAGTACTTCAAACCAATCTCCCTTATGAGTATTGATGCAAAAATACTCAGTAAAATTATAGCAAACCGAATCCAAGAACACAACAAAACAATCATCCATCACGATCAAATAGAGTTTAATCCCAGGAATGCAGGTATAGTTCAATATTCAGAAAACCATCAATGTAATCCACTATATTAACAAACTCAAAGAAAAAAAAAAACACATGATCATCTCACTAGATGCTGAGAAAGCATTTGACAAAATTCAACATCCCTTCATGGTTAAAGTCTTGGAAAGATCAGGAATTCAAGGACCATACCTAAATATAGTAAAAGCAATATACAGTGAACCAGTAGCCAACATCAAACTAAATGGAGAGAAACTTGAAGCATTCCCACTAAAATTAGGTACTAGACAAGGCTGCCCACTCTCTTCCTACCTATTGAATATAGTACTGGAAGTCCTAGCCAGAGCAATTAGACAACGAAAAGAAGTCAAAGGGACACAAACAGGAAAGGAAGAAGTCAAATTTTCACTATTTGCAGATGACATGATAGTATACTTAAGTGACCCTAAAATGTCCACTGGAGAACTCCTAAGCCTGATAAACAACTTCAGCAAAGTGGCTGGATATATCAACTCAAACAAATCAGTAGCCTTCCTAAACTTAAAGGATAAACAGGCTAAGAAAGAAATTAGAGAAATGACACCCTTCACAATTGCGACAAATAATGTAAAATACCTTGGTGTGAATCTAACCAAGCAAGTGAAAGGTCTGTATGACAAGAACTTCAAGTCTCTGAAGAAAGAAATCGAAGAAGATCTCAGAAGATGGAAAGATCTTCCATGCTCCTGGATTGGCAGGATTAATTTAGTAAAAATGGCCATCTTGCCAAAAGCAATCTCTAGATTCAATGCAATTCCCATCAAAATTCCAAATCAACTCTTCATAGAAATAGAAAGAGAAATTTGCAAATTCATTTGGAATAACAAAAATTCCAGAATAGCCAGGATAGTGAGAACTATTCTCAACAATAAAAAACTTCTGAGGGAATCACCATCTCTGACCTCAAGCTTTACTTCAGAGCAATAGTGAAAAAAACTACATGGCATTTGTACAGAGACAAGCAGGAAGATCAATGGAATAGAATTGAAGATCCAGAAATGAACTCACACACGTATGGTCCTTTGATGTTTGACGAAGAAGCTAAAACTGTCCAGTGGAAAAAGGACAGCATTTTCAGCAAATGGTGCTGGTTCAACTGGGCGTCAGCATGTAGAAGAATGCAAATTGATCCATTTTTTATCCCCTTGTTCAACGTTCAAGTCCAAGTGGATAAAGGACCTTCACATACAACCTGATATACAGAAACTATTAGAAGAGAAGGTGGGGAAGAACTTTGAATATCTAGGCACATGGGAAAAGTTCCTGAACAGAACCCCAGTGGCTTATGCTCTAAAATCAAGAATTGACAAATGGGACCTCATAAAATTGCAAAGCTTCTATAAAGCAAAAGACACTCTCAATAGGACTAAATGGCAACCAACAGTTTGGGAAAAGTTCTTTACCAATCCTACATCTGATAGAGGGCTAGTATCCAATATATACAAAGAACTCAAGAAGTTAGACTCTAGACAGCCAAATAACCCTATTAAAAATGATATACAGAGCTAAACAAAGAATTCTCAACTGAGGAAACTTGAATGGCCGAGAAGCACCTAAAGAAATGTTCAACAGCCTTACTAATCAGGGAAATGCAAATCAAAACAACCCTGAGATTTCACCTCACACCAGTCAGAATGGCTAAGATCAAAAACTCAGGTGATAGTAGATGTTGGTGAGGATGTGGAGAAAGAGGAACACTCCTCCATTGTTGGTGGGATTGCAAGCTGTTACAACCACTCTGGAAATCAGTCTGGTGGTTCCTCAAAAAATTGGACATAACTTTACCTGAGGACTCAGCTATACCACTCCTGGGCATATAATCAGAAGATACTCCAACATATAACAAGGACATATGCTCCACTATATTCATAGCAGCCTTATTTATAATAACCAGAAACTGGAAAGAACCCAGATGTCCTTCAACAAAGGAATAGACACAGAAAATGTGTTATATTTACACAATGGAATATTACTCAGCTATTAAAATCAACAAATTTGAGAAATTTTTAGGTAAATGGATGGAACTAGAAAATATCATCCTGAGTGAGGTAACCCAACCACAGAAGAACACACATGTTGTGTATTGACTGATAACTGGATATTAGCCCAAAAGCTCACAATACCCAACATACAACTCACAGACAACATGAAGCTCATGAACAAGGAAGACCAAAGTGTGGGTGCTTTGACCCTTCTTAGAAGGGGTAACAAAATGTTTATGGAAGCAAATATGGAGACAATGTGTGGGACAGAAACTGAAGGAGCAGTCCAGAGACTGCTCCACCTGGGTATCCATCCCTTGTGCATTCACCCAAAGGTAGACACTGATGTGGATGCAGGAAGTGCATGCTGACAGGAACCTGATATAGCTGTCTCCTGAGAGGCTTAGCCTGAGTTCGACATGTACAGAGGCAGATGCTCACAGCTAATCATTGAACTGATCATGAGGTACCCAGTGGAGGAGTTAGAGAGAAGACTGAAAGAGCTGAAAGGGTTAGTGGTCCCATGGGGAGAGCAACAATACTAACCAACCAGAGTGCCCATGATCTAAACCACCATCCTGGGAGCACATATGGATTGGTTCATGGCTCCAGCTGTGTATGTAGGGGAGGATGACAGTGTCAGGCATAGGTGGGTGAGGAAATCCTTGGTCCTGTGAAGGTTGGGGAAGGTGTGGGGGAATTGTGGGTCAGGAGGTGAGAGTGGGAAGATGGGTGGGGGTATATTCTCATAGAAGCAGGAGGAGGGGGAATGGGATAGGGGATTCCTGGGTGGGGGGAGGGGGACTACATCTGAAATGTAAATAAAATATCCAATAAAAAATTAAAAAAAGAGAAATACTCTGTATATGTTTGATTCTGCATCTTATGTTCTTTCCAATATTTTCTCATGTATCTTATTATTTTGGGTGAGCAATGGATGAATAGTGACTAGAATTATTTCCAAGGCAGGTCTGTTTTGCTATGTTGATCTATGTACATTTTCAAACTACTCCTAATGTGTTGTAGACTTCTTAATAGCTGATTTGTTGAATTGTGAGAATTCAATTGGAAAAGACCTGCAAAGTACAAAAGAATGGTAACTATTATTCTTTTCTTCCATTTAACTATAAAATTTACTTCTTTAGACTTTGAAGTTTTATATATATATATATATATAATTGCATTCTGGATCCATTTTTTACAACATTTGTCCAAGAAAGCATTATGCCTTTTCTACAACATCTACCATACACTTTGCCTTGTGCAAAGTAGAAAGTTGAAGCAGCCAGCTGACGAATGAGACAGTAAACTGAGCATTGTGAAAACAGAACCTAGTTCATAGATTTTCTTATTGTGTAACATTAGGTAATTAACTGCTTTGCATTTTAGTATCCTAATTCCAAATAGCGATTCAATTACTAGAAATCTATCCCCCATTTCAAGAGGCTATAGTTAGCTGGGAGATGGTCAAAGCTTACCCATGTAAATGTAAGTTAGTTCACATGACTATTTATGAATTATCCTGTTGAGCACTTTTGTCCTACATCATTTGTAAGTCTTTAGGCACTCAGAATTGACAGGAAAACAAAAGTCAGTTGATGACAAGCTTGTTCATCCTATAAGAGGAATCTAATGTCTAGTATTGTTAAATCAGCCAGTAACCCATGTCTGGAGACTTCATAGGGCCCTACTACTATTATTTGGCTAAAGTGAGTCAATCTCAAACTGCTTTCTAAGTACTGACCCACTTACTAGTAGTGCAGCTACCATCTTCCCTCAAAGAAACTTATTTATGCTGTGAGGAGTGGTTAATTTAGAGACTCACAGCTTATGAAAATGTAGAGCATAAGCGACTGGGAACGATTGTAAGAGCCACAGGTTAAGGAAACTTACTGTGAAATGAAACTTTCTTGACACGATGCCATTGCACTCATGAATTCACAGCAGCTGGGGTGGCTTGCACATGATCTATATAAGATCAAGCTAGCCAGCATTCTAGTTTGTAGAGGGAAGTGGATCATGAAATCTATAATGATCTGAGACAGCGTTAGCATGTGAGTACCACTGGGGTTGTAAAGTGTTTCCTCACAGTTTTCGTCAGTGGTATGGCCCAAGTTAGGTTTCCTATTTTCCAGTAGATGGCACACTAAATTCATGTACGTAAAGATAGTATTAAGTGGACTGTGAGTTAAAAAATGTGTAGAAGAGGCAAGGGAGGAGAAGGAAGAGGAGACAGAGTGGAAGGAAGAAAAGAACAAGAGGAGGAGGGGGATGAAATGGAGATGCTGGGAGGCATATGTGAAGCTGGAGTCTGGAAGGAATTGTGGCAGGGAAGATGGAGAAGATGGGATTTAAATACATTGTATTCATGCATAAAATTATGGAAGAACATATACAAATACAAAAATTAAACTCTTGAATTTCTTTGTCATTTTATAGTTTTTAAATGTAGTTTCTTGTTATAAATTTCTATACGGTCTTAAGAGACATCTGATAGGTCTGCAAATCTTTTCGATTTATTGAGTGCTATTTCATGGTCTGTCACATGATCTATCCTGGAAAATGTTCAGTGTGCTAATGAGAGGCATGGACGTTTAGCAAGTTCACTTGATCTCTTTTGTAATTTAACTCTGCTGTTTCTTGTCTGCTTAGATGATTAAGTCTATTGCTACAAGTGCAGTGTTAGAATCCCAGCCATTACTGAATTGGAGTCTGTCTTTTCCTTTAGGCTTATTATTATTTTTCGCTTTATGCATTTAGAAGTTCTGACGTTGCATGCAAACACATTTAGAGTCTGCTTAATGTTGGTCAATAAAGATGTCATTATATAATGAATGTCCTTGTCTCTTTTTAACTGCTTTTTGTTTGTGGTCCTATCTAACTTACGTAGCCAAACTTCTTTCTCTGAATTTCCATCACATAAAATATTTCATCTCATATTTCACCTTCACTCTATGTATAACTTGCAAGGCAGTGTGAGTTCTCGGCTCAACACATGTCTAGGTCTTGTTTGTTATTCCAACCTCTCATACAATTCAACTGAAGAATTGATTCACATTGTTTATTGGTTTTATTGAGTTTCTCTATCCCCTTTCCCCTTGTTACTGTCTTCTGTTGTGGTGACATTACTTACCTTAGTCACATGCTTTGAATTGTTTCTCTTAGATGGTCCAGGAACTCACAATCTTTCTGTTTCAGTTTCTTCACCCCCTTTATTAGCCATATGTACCACAATGCCAAACAAGAAATGCCAACATCTTTTTTTTTTCAGTGTAGGGCTCAAACCCAGGGCTTCACACATTAACAAAAAGCAGTTACTTGTTAGCTGCATTTCCAGTTCATTGATTCCTTATTATTTTTTACTTTTCTGGTAATTGATATTTGCTATATGGTTACCATGAAGCTTTCTAAAACATATTTTTATGGTAAGAGTTATTGTGAAATGGTCGCATCATAACATGACTATAAAAATAAAAAAACTTAAAAAGAAACAAGAACAGATAGCCATCAAATTTTACAGATCTATTTTTCCACAAATTGAATTTTAGATATTCCATTTTTATATATTTCCACATTGCCTATCACTTAATGTATTTATGTGTTTTCATTTTATAGTGCTCAGAGTAAATCTATGATTGATGCACCATATGTAATGATATTAGAGAATTCTGAAATGGCATAGTTACTCTTGTCTGAGAGTTTTACGTTTTCTGATCCATTCTTCTTACTGAGAAGAATCATTTACTGTAATATAAGAAAGTTCATCCACCATTTCTTGTACAACAGATCAGCTAGAAATATAGTCTCTATTTTGTATTTTTATTTCTAAAGAATAGATTTGATTTGTAGAATGTTACTTGTTAACATGACTTTTCTTCAGTACCTCATGAATACCTTTCTTTTGTTCTCCACTTCTAAGGTTTCTGTTGTGAAGTCTGCTATGGGGCAAACTGGTGCACACTTACACTTTCTTTCTATTTATAGCATGATGCCACGAAATTTTCGCATCTCTCAGTATACTTTGGGAATTTGATTACAGCCTATCTTGGTGTTCTCTTTGTTGACCGGAATATCTGATGTGTCATCTGTCTGGTGATCATTCATCTTCTCATCTTCCAAAAGTATGTCTCTCTCTCTCTCTCTCTCTCTCTCTCTCTCTCTCTCTCTCTCTCTCTCTCTCTCTCTCTCTCTCTGCCTCTCTCTCTCTTTGTCTCTCCCTCTTCCTCTCCCTCACACTGTGTGTATGTTGTGTTTGTGTCTGTCTGTCTGTCTGTCTGTCTGTCTGTCTGTCTGTCTATGTATGTGTGTGTTTTCATGGACAATACAGGACAACGGTAGGTGTGTCACTCTTTAGAATCCTTAACCTTGTTTTTTGGGGCAGCATCTCTCACTGGCCTTGTGCTCGCCATGTTGGCTAGGTTGGCAGGACAGCAAACTCCCAGGTTCCATCTGTTCCTGCCTCCCTAACCTTCATCTTACACATGTAGACCACAACTCCTAGATTTTCAGAGAAGCTTTGGGAATCAAACTTAGTTCCTTATGGTTAGAGAGCAAACATTCTATTAACAGAGCTAACACCCTAGCCCTAGTCTGTCTTTGAAAAGCATTTTTGTCCCTTTGCTCTTTCACAGATCCTCATCATTACTCTATTTTCTCTTTTAATGCTTTCTCCAAATCTCTATACTTTATTTCTTCCTGCCCCCTACTCTGGTTTGTCATCTTACTGTGCTTTGAAAAGCCCATGTTTGAATTTCCTAATTCAATCTAGTTAGACCTTTTCTGTTATTGATAATCCCCATTGCACTTTTAATTTTTTTGCAAGCTCAAAGAATTTTGTTCCATTTTTTAAATAGCTTGAAAACTTCTGTTAGAATACTGAATAATTTCTTGTTTGTGCTGCAACTGGCCCAATTTCTTTGCTATTTCTTATTAGTCTCAGATTGGTTTCCCTCACCTTTTGACCTTGTTCAGCTCCTGACTTTGTGATGGTTTTGCAACGTGTTTATGTCATCATGATCAAAGCACCAAAGCTCCTTTTCCCATGATCAATAAACTTGCTTTGTTGGTGCCTGTGTTTCCGAGAATTCAAACAGGTTATTTGTTTTCTCGGACCTTGTACCACTCCTGATATTTTGTTACCAAATGATACCCTAGTTTTAGATTTGCTTTGAGGACACAGTTGATTTTCTGTCATTGTCACACTACTAGAGTGTGGTTGGAGCCTGGCTCTTTTCACAGTGTGACTTCCTTAGCTCTTGGGGATATAGTTTGTTATATGAATAGATTCTCAGATTGGTGTTTGTGGGACAATCACTGATGCAAGTTCCC
Source organism: Rhabdomys pumilio (assembly GCA_030674055.1). Taxonomy (NCBI): domain Eukaryota; kingdom Metazoa; phylum Chordata; class Mammalia; order Rodentia; family Muridae; genus Rhabdomys; species Rhabdomys pumilio. Next base: position 70,965,526 of record JANHMN010000002.1, on the reverse strand, counting down.
GTACACCCATGGTGCATTGGTCACTTCATTTTCAGATAATCATGTTATATATCAGACAACATGTGTTGGAAAATATCTGGGCCTAGAGTCATAACTTTCATATTCCTGTTGCAATCCTGTCAATTTCTATGTGAACTTGGTAAACTATCAATTTCTCATGGATCTTAGCTTGTCCATGAACTAACTCATTATATATCTATGTATGTGGTATATAGCCAGATAACCTTATCATTATATAGAAAAACAATGCTATCAAGTGGCTTTAACTATTCTTTTCTGAGTCTTTCAGTAACCTGCAGAAATCAGCCAAAGAGCTAAGATATTGATTGAATCAGCATAGAATTTTAAAAGCTTTGTGAAAATTGCAAAGAGTTGGCTGCATTTTAAAGGATTTGCTGAGTTTCCAAAGTACTCAAAAACGTTACTCTAGCAATTAATTTCCCCCATTGAATGGCCCCTCAGTATGGATAAGAGGTTGAAAATACTGCGAAGTCACAGGTTATCAGTTATTCTTTAGATAATCCCAACATCTGTCCCAAGCTTGCTTAGGATTTATGAAAATATTCAATTAGATAACTGTTAGATTTTTTTATCTTCATATGAAAATAGGATTTTAAGATTTATTAGGTTAATAACACTATGTAATATCCAATGACATAAACACAAGCATCCTGAATTTTAACAGGTAGATATTCTTTAGCTATATTTATAAAAAAAATTGGTTAAAAGGAAATAACTCCCTGGGATCATTTACTTAAAGGCACCTATCTTTCCTAGGTGTTCTAAACTCAGAGATTTCTAATTAGATGATAATTATATACCAATAAACCATAAAGAAAAGTAAAGCTGTAACATATTTTTTACTATAGTAAATAAGAATAATGTCAAGCTTTGAAAACAAACAAATGATTTTTATTGCAGCAATAAATATCTCTGAAATTAAACAGAATACATAGGTATAAAATACTCTGCAACAATGGCCTCATATACCTTTCCAATATACATCCCACATGCCAACGAGCACTGCAACTGTGTTTTGAGAATTTATATACACTAAAATATTTTATCCAATAGACAAGAGTGACAAACATATTTTGTAAAACCAAGCCCATTTTTCAATCTCAGTAAAATATATACCATATGTTATTTAATACAAAGATAAAATATTTCTTGCAAGCTAAAATTGCTTTCAAATTCATTAAAATGACTAAAATTATGTATTAATGTGCTATCATGCTAAATATAAACAGTGCATGCAAAATATAACCTTCCCTAAATTTTGACTTATTGTTCGCAAGATCAGTCATTCAGAACATGATTTGATTCTATGCTGGCTTGGTCTCAACATGATTTGAGAACCTGAAACTAACTAATTAGAATACACCTTATCTCCCTGAGCCAGTGGGTGAAGTTCATTATGAATGTAAGAACAAACTTATGAGCCAGTGGTCATGTGTCAAAATGAAGAAGAGAAATTATGTTCAGACATTTGGAAAGCTCTGTCATCTGTCTTTGGAGTTTCAGGGGCATGAGCATCATGGTTTCCTGTCAGTGGAACTGAGAAAGGAACAGAAAAATTCAGTTAAGGCTGAGAAAGTAGTTATCTTTCAGGAAATTGCATTTGTATACTATGTACTCAATGCATGGCAGGGGGAGAGAGAATATAGGGAAGTCTTTCAGATTCATAATGACAGACTACTGCAGCCTAGGGAAAATCTTGACACATATTTGATTTGTTCCCAGGGAACTTTACCGAGTAGCCAGAGGATTTACTGTACATCTCATCTGGCTTCTGCCCACGCTTCAACAATTTCTAGCAACTTCCTTACAAAAATAAAAACAAAGGTTAAAACACCAACTTTACTGAAAGCCCCATAGAAACTTTTCTGATTGAGGATGTATACTTATGGATTTAAGTGGGTTTTAAGTCATGCCTTTGCTTTAATTTAATTTGCTTTTTAAAAATAAATTATCATTGATAATTACACATAGATAAAGAATTTAGTATGACATCTCACTGTAGGATTCTGTGTAATGGCCTGATCAGATCGAGGTAAATGGCAGGTCTAACACTTCCGACATTTAACATCTTTGTGATGGGAACATGAAAAATCTCTATAACCTGTTTTAGAAAGTACAGGTAATTCTTGCCAAACTGTGTATATCCTCATGTTCTATAATATATTACAAGCTGTTCCTTCTGCATTCCTGTAGCCCCTAACCTGGCTGTTTTTATGTCTCCCATACCCACCACCTCCTCAAACTTTGAGACCCAGTATTTATCACCATGAGATCAACTTATTTTAGCTTTCACACTTAAGCACATATAGGTGCCATTTAATTTCTGTGCCTGACTTTTTTCTCTTGCATATTGTTGAAACTGTTTCTCAGATCAGTAACTTTATTTATTGCCAATTCTTATGCATTTGACTATCCATCCATTCTCTCTTCCAATACTTACTTGGCTTCAATTCTCTATTAAACACTATTCTATGTGCTAGTTGAAATGGGTAAATGGAAACAATCTCAGACCTCATTTATAAGTCTAGTGAAAGGAACAGGTCATGGAAATCCCCCATAGGAAGAAAACATATCCACATTTATAACAAGCAGGATGAAAGTAAACTACAAAGCATTATTTGAGCCTGTAGTTGCTAGGAAGAAACCATGTATTTGATTTGATATTGATCAAAGACTACTTGCAAAGTGATGTTGTTGTCTGTTGCTTGAACGTCAGAAATAACTGTTAAAACTGATTCAGACATAAACACTATTTTTCACTCAAAGTGCACACTGCACTGTGGCATGAGCTTTGTCACGCATATCTTTGACTACAAGTGTCTCTTAATTATCTCTTCAATAGATTTGTGACTACTTTGGATAAAGATGATAACCTTTGCAAGGAACAATCAGAAGCCATGGTACTTGCATCTCTCTGTCCTTGGGCTCATGTTTCTTCTTTGTTGCCCAAAGTCTCTCCCTGTGTTGAGAATTTTCATTGTATTGTGTGGATTCACATGAATGATTTGTGTGGAGGCTAGAGGCTTACTTCTGTTGTGGTTCCTCAGTTGCTTTCTACATTATTATTATTATTATTATTATTATTATTATTATTATTATTATTATTAATATAAAGTTTCTCTCTGGCTAGGAGCTCACTGAGTGAGCTAGGATGACTTGTCAGCAAGGCCCAGGGGTCTATAAGCGATTTAATGCTGGTTCTTGAGAGGGAACTCAGGTGCTCACACTTTTGGCAGTACTTTACTGATTAGTTGTCTCTCTTATCCCTTATGTGACCTGATTTCCCTAGCATTCTGTCTTCCTAGAAGGACAATGTCAATTCTCAAGATACTTTCAGAAGATCCATCTTTATGCTCCTGCAATATTTCTGTCTCAGCTTCCCAAACTGCATGGAAGAAATGAGAAAGATGCCAAGAGATAGAGGAGCTATTTTTCTTATCTCATATTCATGTACACTCTAGTTGCATAATTAAAGCAAAAGCATTCTCTATAGAGTGTTTCTCACAGTCAACTGATGGTCACATTTAAAACTATAATTAAAAGGTATTGAAACAATTTTCAGAGTTGTCACATAGTGAGATAATTAAAAGTCTCAGATCATTTGAATGAGATTGGAAGTTTGTGAGTAAAATTTTTATATTCTTGTTCTAAAAATGAATGCTTTAAAATGCTGATAATCTAAACTCATTTAGTAATATTAAATTTAGTTAGTATTTGGAATTACCATCCATCTTACATTTCTTTTCTTAACTCAATTGTCTTTTCAATATTTCTTTCTTCATGTTTTGCTGGGTTCTCTGGCAACTCTTTAACTTTCCAGCATGTGAGTTGAGTAGTATTTTTTCATGTCTGTGATTGTTTGCATATGGAGAGTGGGCTATAGTTGTATACAAAACGCTATTGATGAATCTGTTCATGGGCATTGGTTTTCTTTCTGTCTTACAGCTCTTCTACTAGTTTTCAACAGGAAAAACAAAATTAAAAATAACAATAAAAATGCTCATATGAGATTTTGGCACAGGCAGTGAGGTGTCACATAGCAATGTCCCAATCTTTGGATGTTTTGCTGAGTTCAATGACTGACTGATAATAATAAATTGTTTATGTATTAAGCCATGGGTATGTACCTGGACAAAGTGAAAAGTTAGCTTTAAACTGGAGGAATTATGAATCAAATATCATTGATGATGTTGTAGAATAGACAGCTACCTCCAGATCGATACTTGCAGGTGACTGAACTTCTGGACACAGCACAGGTAGACACATATCTTAAGAAGTTGTGAAAGAAAAACTCAAGCACCAGTCATTTACTTCTAAATTATTCCTGACACATATTAAGTTTATAATTTTGTTAATTTTCACCTTGTTTCACATGCATACAATTATGAATTTTAGAAGGACTGTGCCATTTTCCATCATTGTGTATATAGTTATTTCTATAGGGAAGATTTCAAAATACATAAATTGGCAACAGAACAGTTGAAATTCTGAAATAAAACTGGAAATCCTGGGCAACTGTTATTTTGTTCTTGATGACATTTTTCTCACTTAAAGTCGACATTAATAAAATGCCCAGATTCAGAATTAACATGAGGCAATATACAAGCCTTTCATCTGTTTTTCAGTATGTTAATGTTTTAAATTGATGTATTGCTGAAAGTCAAAATTTGCATAGGAAGAGACAGTCTGTATAGAGAAAAGTTTCAGAATTTCTTTCTTTCAATGAAGTCTTGTCTCGTAAAAATTTATTATCTTAGTCTGAAATAGTGTCATTGTTACTAGAGATATTGAAGTCTGCAAATACCCTGAATGTATATGTATGAATTAGTTAATTTTTCACAATACCTTCAGCAGAGAAGGATGATAATTATCTTAGGTCAGTTATATTGATCTGTATGCCACAGCACAAGAGATCTGGAGATGTCTCTCTGTGATGGAGTAACTGCTTCATAGTAGGAAAACCATGGCTTCAGTGCCCTAAATGATATGCCACCCTGCCTTAGAGAAGAAGAGAGATGAGACACAGTAGAGCATTTCATCATAGAACAATGCAGTTCAGAAGGCTCCAGTGTGCTTCTTGATATGGACTACAATATTACGGGGCTGATTTTGATTGATGTTTCAGTCTCTTTTGCTAAATTATTGAGCACAAATCCATTCTCTTCAATGCAGTGTGTAATAGCATTGTTTATCCAAAGTACACCTTGGGGTTATATAAAGCTATAACTGAATGGCTTTAGTTTAGTTTTTCTGGTAGAAACACTCCTCCAATGGAGAAGTTAAAAAAAATGGAAGTGTTAAAAATGAAGATTCTAAAGATTTACCAATTTTCAAATCCATTGGCAGGCTTGACGTTTACAGTGAGATCTGAGTGTGCCTTTATGTAAGATGAAGATAATTCCTCCAAAGGGGTTCTCAACCTCATCACCATGAACACTTTGACTAGGACATGCTTTGTTTTAATCAAGGGATCAAGCATTTCCAGATGTTTCCCAGTGTCTCTGGTCTAGACTCATAAGATGTAAAATATCAGTTTGCAGTTGTGACAAACAAAAGTATCTCCAAGCACTGCCACATTTGGCTGGGAGGCATGTAAATGCCCAGGACTAAAACCTACTGGTCTGGATGTCCATAATCCTAGAGAAGCACATTGTTTTTACTTAATGCACTGAAAACAAATTCTGCAACTCTTCTGAAGAATTTGTAATCTTGCCTTTCTTACTATTAAAAGTGTTCACTTTTAAGCAGTCACTACTGTCCTTTAATTAGTTTTACATATGTAAGTTGCATTGCTCTCTTAAGCCAAGTCTCATCAATTAAAACGCTTACTAAGCCTGGTTGAAGGTGCCATTTGCCATATAAAAAATAAATTTTAATTTCCATTTAAAAAATAATAATATTGATAATAATAATAACTACTTCAATAAAGAAAATAAGGAAGGAGAAAGAAGCAACTACAAGTGACTTCTTTCCTCACTAAGTCTGTCCTTCATTGAATGTTCTCAGACACTCATGTCCAGACAGACATTCTGGATAAAGAGCTTCTTACTTTTAGATGCCCAAAAGGATGGTTTCAGGAAGGACATCATTACATCCCCAAAGGCTTTAAATTTATTTGGCATCTTAGTGCACAACTTCTGAGAAATCAGCTTGTATTATCAGAGACAAAGACAGAAGAGACACAGTATTAAAAAATAGGACAACTGGTGCCCATTTCCTTAACAGTGGTTTAATCGAATTAGATATATAAGTGACATTTTACAGTCCTAAAATTAGATTCTTCATCTCTCATCATACTATGAATTCAATGATAATCTAGCTTGTATAAGAAATATACATACAGATACAGATACAGATACAGATACAGATATAGATACAGATACACATACACATACACATACACATACACATACACATACACATACACATATATATACATACACACATGTACATACATGTGTGTATCTTGGCTGTATACAGGAGCCAGTTAGTGGCCGAGAAGGATACTATATCTTCTGGAATAACAGTTGTGGGTCGCAATGGGCCACTTGATGTGGGTCCTGTCTGGAACTCACCCTTTGAAGACAACTGACCCTTAAGCTATATGATAAGAAATTTTTGCCATCAGCTTTCATCTTAGAGATGCAATCTTCTTGCAAAGGTACTCTGCTTTTTTTAAATCAGTTGTAAAAATATGACAGCCACAGACAGAGAATGGGACAAGGAACATATCCCTTATAGATCTTTTGTCCTTGTTTGTCATTAAGAACTACACTCTGGTTTGTGGCCAGATGCTTCCGGGTTGCCTATGGGAAAGGCCAATTCACTTGCTCATGTTTGGAGACACAAAGCTATTTTTGTTGTTGAATGCAATTGCCTCCATTTATAAGTACTTAAAATGAGCACATGCTCTTTCTGGAAAGCTATTCCACTCTCATTTTATTAAATGATTTATTGGATGCCTCCCAAAATGATTACCTAGAAATGTCAGGTAAAGGTTAATTCAATACCATGGGGCAGAATGGTATAAGACTTGTGTGGCATGAGGCTGATTATACCATTTGCTTTAGGAAAGGAGAGGGAATAATTTCGTGTAACACTGTGGGTATCTGTCATTATTTTTCAATTTGCTAGTAGATAAAGAAATATGTTTCAAAGTGTTCTTTCTGTATCAAAAAGTGAGAATTATTTTTGAAGCCTGGGCTCACATTGAAATATAAAAATAGTTACGGGAAATTTTAGAAATTCTTTCATTCATGTTAAATCTTATCTCTTAACACTTACCTAGGCATTATCTCTTAACACTTATCCTAGGTAAGATTAGGCTACAGAGGAAAGAAGAGGTATGTTATGGGGCCCCAAAAGAGATGAGTGTTTTCAGAAATACTGTTACTCAGAAATTTTGAATGTGTACAGGCTTTGAGACAGAAAATGAGAGATTGACTCATTTCTTAAGTTTTGTTTCCTCACCTGGAGCCTGAATAATATAGGACACAGGACTTTCATACCAGAAATATAACTGGTATGCATATTTCCTAATTCAAGAAATATTTAAATTAAGTACAAATATGTATTAAGCAAGACTAATTTTAAACTATGAGAATGGAGTGACTTAAGGCAAGCTCAGTCTACTTCCTGATATCTGTGAGATTGAGTGTTCCAAAGGTATTAGGAAGATACCTATGCAATAAATAATTATTCACACACACACACACACACACACACAGATATATAAGGGATATATCCATATACATATTCACATTCATATATACATATACAATTCATGATAAGTATTAATGCAAAGAATAATGCAAAGTTATCACTTTGAGTTATATTCTGAGCTTTCTAGAAAGTATTTTTGAGAAAGTAGGATAGGCTAAGCTCAGAGAATCAGAGAATGTAGTGTTATTGTCTGAATATTTATTTCCTTTCAAAATTCATATGCTGATGCCTAGCTAATGTGATTACAGTGATAACCATCATGCTTGGAAGGTGATTAATTCATGAGCACAAAGCCCATATGAATAGGATTTGTGCTCTTCTAGAACATATCTTAGTCTCTCTCCCACAAGAAGGCACCAACTATGAACCAGGAGGTCCCCTTACCAGATTCCAAATTTACAGTATTGTGATCTTAGATTTGCCTCTTGTTCACCAAAGCATGGAGAAGTAAAATTCTGTAGTTTACAGACAGCTTTGTCTGTAGTTTATTGTAACAACGTGAAAGACAAAGTTGGAATAAGGAGAGGAGGATTCAATCATAAGGAAAGGAAGATAGTGAAGGGGCCCAAGCCAGCAGAGATGACACAGAATCTCAAGAGTACAATGAATGGCCAAAGTGGTCAGGGCCTAGGAAGCATAAAGAGGTAATGAGAATAATATGCTAATTAAAATGATAATTATAACATGTTCGAGGGCCCATAGACTATTACAGTTTTTTTCCTTTTAGTTGATTTTTTTTGAGAAAACACTGAAATGGTAGGACCAGAAGTACTTACATTTTGAACTTTAGTCATAGTGTTACTGTGTGAGGAAGATAGGTGGCCAGGAGTAGATCCTCAGGGGGATGCTACTGTGAGAATCCAGGTGGAGATTTTTGGGTCGTTTTAGACAGGAAGGTTGTTGGGAGGGCAATATGTGTTTGTGGGAATGGGTCACAAAGATGGTTTAGTTGATTAAGTGTTTGTTGTGTGAATATGAGGATCTGAGTTTGATTCCTTAGAATACATGTTTAAAAATATGACTGGTGTGGTGTGGGGGGGTCAGAGACGGGAAGCTCCATAGAGCTTGCTGGTTAGTCAGCACAGATTATTTATCAAGAAAGAGGCTTTTATCTCTTTATTAAGGGTGGCTATCATTGGAGTAATGGCACCTGTGATTGTCTTCTGTCCTGCTTACCCTCTCCTATTTACAAATGTACATACTTCCCCCTCCAATATGAGTGAGCTCACACACACACATGGACTTGTGGTGATAAGCTTTTGTAAAGTAAAATTAGTGTGACTTATGGTTGGTTACTGACATTCTCCCTTTGTCATGCATCACAACTGTCAGGATTCTTTCTTTAGATTTGCTTGTTTTTATGTATTAAGAAAAACTTGATAGGAATAGGAAGCAACACTCTAGAGATTTATTCTTTGATGAGCTTCGGTGTTAGGGAAAGTTCCTTACCCCTCAAAAATGATAGAGACCAACTTTCTGTTGTCCTATGGTGGATCTAAAGTCTCATCCAGAACTGCAGACTTCAGATTCTAGACTTTCTAACAGAAACTGTGAGACTCTGCAGGGTGGAATCAGAGACAGTTTATTGGTTTGCCTATCTGGGGTCCTAAAGGTGACATATTTTTGGTTTAATTTTCACCTCATTTTTAATGATGATTTGAGAATTTGAAACTTCTGTTTTTTTTTTTTTTAATTTGGTATTTAAAAAGCCAAAGAATTTCACACCTATGCTCTGCAGTCTGGTAGGCTCCAATGCTAAGTTTATTCTTAGTCCTGGGGTTCCTTGTTCTCCTCACTCTTCATTGACTATGTAGCAACCTGAACACATCACTTTCTCCTACTCGTCACTTGCACATAATAAAAAGATGGGGCACATAAGGACTTAAATACTCACAGGATACTGAGTTTGAGGCTGAGGGTAAAACATTCCTGTAAACACCTGTGTCAAATAATTATATATTCAAAAATCATTTATTCAGAATGCACTGATGTAATGATTATCTTTAATTATCAACTTGACACAGCCTAGAATCCCTAGGGAAGAGACTCTTCGTGACTCAGTCCCTGGACATGTCTATGGGAGATTGTGTTGATTGTTCTAAAAATGTGGAAAGAATAAATCTACTGTGGGTAGTACCATTCCTTAGACATGGAATTCTGACCTGTTTGTGTTGAGAAGTAAACCTAAGTACAAGCAAGCAGACAAGTAACCAAATAAATTATTATCTATACACTTATTTTTCTCTGTTCTTGACTGCATATGTGGTGTGACTAGTTTTCTCAAGCTACTATAGTGATGGACTGTAATTGCACTGTAATATAAATTGGTTCTCCCTGAATTGCTTTATTTAAAAGTGTTTGATCTTAGAAACAGAAATAAAAATAGAACAACTAAGTTGCTGAAATGTCTTAATGAAAATGAACACAAAATATGAAATAGATCTGACCTGCTCATGGGTGAGTTCTGACAGTAATGGAGAGGGTAGAATTTGTCCTGAAACATTCCCCTAAAGTTGAGGTCAGCAAATTGCTGTTCTGAGAAAAACAATTAGCCTTGCCTGCCATGTCCCTGGTTCTTGTCCATGGAGTTGGAATTGCCAATGGACACCTCTTTTTTTCTCCACAGCAGAGATTTTAATCCTATTGTTTAAGTATTGATTTTTCTCACTAAAGCTTTCTAAGCCCAAATTATAGAGGGTAGATGACTTTTTTTTTTCTCAGTTTTCATAAATGCGGTTGTGTGGAGTAGCCAGGTGCACAGCTGTTTGCTGAAGTGTGGGCAGGCATTATAAATGAAGCATCACTGAATGAAATATTGCTTCTCCTGTGGATATGAGAGTATGTGATGATAACAAAATGAGGAGGAGAAAGGATATGCTTGTTCCCTTTTCACGCACTATTACATTCTGGATTAGGTCACTTAGGAGTCAATCCAAATCTAACAGAACCCTTCATTATTAATCTGTTACTTCAGTGGAATAGAACAGAATGCATTTTAGCTAGCATGGCTTGATTTTTAAACACCTACATATTTAATGATCATGAATTAGTGCATCTCAAAAGTGTCAGGCTTGTTAGATAAATGGCTAACAATAGTAAAAGAAACTGGTGAGGGCAGTCTCTCTCTCTCTCTCTCTCTCTCTCTCTCTCTCTTCCTTCCTCTTTCTTCTTTTCTTCTTTCTTTCTTTCTTTCTTTCTCTCTTTCTTTCTTCCTCTCTCTCTCATCCTTTCCTTCTTTCTCCCTTTCTTTCTTTCTTTCTTTCTTTCTTTCTTTCTTTCTTTCTTTCTTTCTTTCTTATAAATGTTTTTATAACAGCATTTAACTTTGAAGCCAAGGCTGGCTTAGGACTCACATTGTAATCAGGTGGGCCTCAAATTAAAAACAACATTCCTGTTGCAACCTTTTTGAGTACTGGCAATAAAAACACACACAACACAATTTTAGACAGCTGTATGTGCATGGCATAAATATACTAGGGTTGTAGAAAGAACAACTGCTTTAGATTGGTTGCTGGAGAAAGGTACATTAAACAAACGACAGAGAAATAAGTTGAATGAGAAGGCACTCGCCAGCACAATCGTAGTATAGAATAATTCTATTAAAGGTGGTTCAAAGGCTTTGAGAGAGAGAAACATCTGTATACCCAGCAGAAAGACCAGCACAATAGATATAAAGAGAAACCAAGTTTGCAGAGAAGTCAGAGTTAGAGTCTTGAAGGGACCTGATCAAATTAGCCTTGAAGATCAAGGTTTTAAATAACGTACTGATTCCAAGTATAGAGAAAACATTGAGCATCATGGGCAATATGCAAAAGAGGTTAGGATGATCTGATTTATGTTTTACTGTGATGAATTAATGTGGCTATGAAGTGTCAAATGGGCTGTTGAGGCACAGAAGAAAAAAAAGCTGGGAAATCACACAAAAGGCTACGGCAAAGGTCTAAGTTAACATTGGCACTTGCTTGGATTGCATTCTAGACATCATATAGGCATTCACTGATAAAATACTCTATGGCCGAAGAATTATTCTTTTATGTTCTTTAGATGCCATTTAACTCCCTTTGCATCTCCAAAAACACTGGCTATTCCTTCAATAGTCTTTTATATGCAACTTTGGATGATACTGAGCTTGCCATAAAATCAATCCAAGTTATTTTAAACATGACTTGAGGATAAGACTGAAAACTTCAGTGGAGGCTCAGAGAAGATTCCGACAAGTCAGGACTTAACAACCCATTATGACTAAAACAATTTGTAAGAACTGGGAGACTGTGTGAAGAAACAGCGCAGACAAATGTCTTCAATGTCAGGTCACATGACCTTGGAGCTGGAGTTACTTGGCTTATATTTAAAGCTGTGTGGTATCATGTGAAGTCTTTGCATTATGAATGAGTAAGCAATGTTTTCAGTTTGTGCTACTGAATTATTAAAATGTATATTGGAGTTGCAAGTACTTCCTTATCTGCTTAGTATTCCCCAAATGCCTGCTAGGTGGTGGTAGGCTAAGGAGAACAGAAGTTTTAAACTCTTGACTTCGGAAAGAACATAATGAAAAGAAGACTGAGTTTCAGTTGAAATCTTTCTTAGTTTTAGGAAATGCTCCATAACACATTCTGTACACCTATGGCTCAGGAAATATGGAAGAGGGGGAGGAGAGATTGGGAAATCCAGAGAACTAGAACATTTAGAATGTGATGGTGTCTTCTGTATATGACAGAGAAGCTGCACCCATAAAATCCTAACATGTTTGTCTAAATGAGGCTTGCATAGTGGAAACACCTCTTGACATCTCAATGTGGATGGGGAGATCTCACAAACTTCCACACCACGATGAAAAGCTATAGGCAATTAATGGCCACTGAGAGAGGGAGGATTAGCTAAGTGTGGCCGTGCATACTTGTACTATCAGTAGCGCCAGAGGCTGGGGCAGGATCGTGCTTGAGAGTTGAAGATCAGAGAGAGTTGGGTGTCAGGCTACCTCATGAGAGTGTGGTCATTGTGAGAGAGGGTAGATTAGTCTTCTTCACAGACAGGCCACACATAGGTTATCCAATTAACAATTCACCACTTGATCTTACTTAATGTTATCAGCAGATTGCTAACTTTCACAATAAAGTGCCCTTAATGAGTCATAAAAGTATTTTCTTTAACATAATTCTATATCCATGGGTGTCTTTCAGAGTCAGTGAAATCATTATTTGCCACAAATTGTTGTCCTAAGAGCAAAATGCTCCCACCCCTCATTTTGTTCCAACACCAGTAAAAGGAATTATTTACTTCTTGACTGTTCTTGGCTAGAAATCAATAAAGCAGGTCTTGGTTTTGTGGCTCAGTGGCAAAATAACTTTCTTTGATTAAAAAAGAACTGATTCTTTACACAATATTATCATGATGTCATCTTCATTGTGCTAGTAGTTTCCTCATTTGAAATTAAAATTTTATCTGCCTTGAAATTTTTTTAAATTTTCCTACATTACCACAAAGTATATTTCAAAAATTCCTTTTACGGATACAACTGTCTAAGCTTATCTGTAATAACACCACTACTAATTATGTATTATATATTTGCATGTACATTAAAATGTATATGTATATAAATGCACACATTGTTCTAAAGTAATTTAGCAATGTACAAAGAAAATATATGAATTTTTTAAATATGGATTTTATAAAATGTACATTGTTTATTCTATTTTGAAAGGAAAAAAATAGAATATAAGCTTGTAGATTTTCGTTTAAGAATGGCATGTAAAACTTCTGCTCTCTGAAATGGCATATGCTGTTACTGGCAACCATATCGTTAAAAGTTCATGCATTTCCCTTTTGATATCTATGGGACTCAATCAATTCACAAGCATACTGAGCCTCTGGCTCTATAATGGTTCACTTGTCTTTGCAAATTTTTCTGAACTTCTGTCTTTAGGGGTTGTATTGCAGTTGGGGTTGGGTACACCATAATCACCCATTGAGTGCATTTTGACTAGTTTTGTCTTTCTGTAATGATTTCCATTTGCTGCAAAAAGAAGCTTGTTGGATGAGAGATGACAATTGCACCTATCTGTGGATATAAAGATTAATATTTTGAAAGTTAGAGATTATATGAGTTTAGGAAAGCAGCAAAACTAGCCTCTCCCTTAGATATATGACCTCTTCAGTGTGGCTAGTTACCTAAGTTTACAGCACTAGGCATGAATTCCCCTCCCCCTTTTAAATGGGCCTTTAAGTCCACTAGAGAACTGTCAGTAACCTTCAAGATTAAAAAGTGCCACTGTTACAAAATCGTAGCTGTCTTGTTGGTACAGTTATTGTTGTGGTTCATAGGCTTTACCGTTGAGTAATATTATCAATTGCTGTTCTCTCTTGCCAGGGCCCATAGTAACTTCTGATACAGCTGGTCCTCAACACAGAGGCTTTCTGGTCAATTCCAGCTTGATTCCTCCACATACTGTGTCAAAAGTGTGTCATGTCTTCAGCACATACCTTCAAATTTAGGAGGCAATAGAGGATATAACAGCAAGAGCCTATATCGTTTTGGAGCTTTCTTGAACTTTCCTTATCCACAATGTGAGAGGTTCATGCATGGTCCTATTATTGTTTTTTTAAAATTTATTTATTTATTTTATTTTTTATTGGCTATTTTATGTATTTGCATTTCAATTGTTATCTCCTTTCCCCGTTTACCTTCTGCAAACCCTCTATTTCATCCCCCTCTCTTTGTGTCTATGAGAGTGCTCCCACACATGCACCCACACACTCCCACATCCCCACCCTCACATTCCTCTACACTGGGGCATCGAGCCTTCACAGGACCAAGGGCTTCTCCTCCCACTGATGCTTGATAAAGCCATTCTCTGCTACTTGTGTGACTGGAACCATGGGACACTCCATGTATACTTCTTGGTTGTGGTCCCTGGGAGCTCTGGGGTGTCTGGTCGGTTGATAATGTTTTTCCTATGGGATTGCAAACCCCTGAAGATCCTTTAGTCCTTTCTCCAGGTCCTCCATTGGGGACCCCATTGAGAACCCCATGCTCAGTCCAATGGTTGGCTGCAAGCATCTGTCTCTGTATTTGTAAGGTTCCAGCAGAGCCTTTCAGAGAGAGAGAGAGAGAGAGAGAGAGAGAGAGAGAGAGAGAGAGAGA
>JANHMN010000002.1:70913420-70950055 GCA_030674055.1 Rhabdomys pumilio | reverse complement strand
GAGGAATTAAACATAGGCAGGATTTGAGTTACCTGGTTGGGGATTGCAGAGGGAGAGGAAGATGACCAGAGAAAATGTGGAGGAAGCTGCCATGAGAGAAGATGGACCATGAGCCCACGGCTAGGATAAACAGCAAGTATTTGGGGGTACATCAATGGGGAATTAGCCATGCCAGCAATTAGAAAAATAGATGAGGGATTATATCTTAAGGTTTTAGTGCTGTGAACAGACTAAGGCAACTTTTATAAGAACATTTAATTGGGGCTGGCTTAAGCTTCAGTACATTACTGTCAAGGTGTGAGCATGGCAGCATCCAGGCAGGCATGGTGGAGGAGGAGCTGAGAGTTCTATATCTTTATTTGAAGGCAGCTAGGAGAAGGCTGACTCTTCCACACTGCTCAGAGATTCAAAGCCAACCCCACAGTGACCCACTTCCTACAACAAGGCCACACCCACTCCAATGAGGCTACACCTCCAAATAGTTCCACTCTCTGGTCTAAGCATATTCAAAACACCACAGGTTACCTCCCTGTAATTATTACAGCCAAATAAAATAATCATATTTGGAATCTCATTCATTTGTCAGCTAGACAAGGATATGTTTAAATTTACATGAACTACAGGTAAAATAATAATATATATGAACCATATACTATGTAGCAAAGCCCCAGCACCATGCATATATATCTAAAATTGCATATATATATATAAAATGTTCACTAATTCTTATCAAACATCTTTATTGTTATTCTTCTTCCTTCACACTCTTCCTGTATTGCCCCCATCTTGGCTTCCCTAAAGCCCCTCCAATTTTTTCATTTCTCCTTCTTAGCATTAATTTCCTGCTGTTTCATACTCTCGTGGTATTTTGAACTCCCCTCCCTTCCCTGCCATCGTTCTGTTTTACATTCCTGGTTTCTGCTGCTATTGCAGGTTTTCTTCTCTGCCTGAACATTTGCAGCTAAGGGACACAAATATAGAACGTATGATATTTGTCTCTCTGGGTCTAGGTGACTTCATTCAGCACAGTGTGTTCTAGTTCTCTTTGTTTATCTGCAAGTTTCACTTTTCTTTATAACTGAGTAGAATTCTATTGTGTATATGGACCATATTTCCATCATCCTTTCGTCACCTGAAGGGAAGTTAGGTGGTTTCCATTTCCTTTCTATTGTGAATAGGTGGACAATGAAGTTGTATAAAGAAATATCTTTGATGGATGATCCAGAATGTAATGTTTTGAATGAGTATCTGTTATGACCTCAGTGGCTATGGATTGCCTAGTGCTTACCATAAGCAAAGAAAATATTTCCTAAATGTTTAAGTAAACAGGTACACAACTATGTTGAGAACATGCTTGTTCTGGATCTGGGTTCATTAATCTTTACTGGGTGAGAGCAAGGGGAATATGAAGCAGGGAGTTCTCAAAGAGGGAACCAAATTCTCACCCTGTTGGAAGAAATGTGAGAGGAACTGATTTCAAACGCCTTTTTATGTTACCAAAGTGCTACCTCGTTAGGGACCTCACTAGTTACTCCTACAAGCAGTGCATAAAAAATTTAGCCTGTCATCATGTCATTTTGAAAGGCGTAGCATTTGAATACAAGAGGTTCAAGTCTTAGCTCTGGTCTTTGGCTTAAGGCAAATTTATTCAATGTAAACCGTATCACAGAGACTTCCTTGTGGACAGTTTCACTTCCTCATCACCCTTGTCCACATTTTTGATTCAAAGATCTTTCTCAAGCACCTTTCCCTTTCATGACATCTAAGATACTTTTTTTTGCTTCCTTTTATTTGTTTTGGTCTGACTCTTTGAAACAAGATACAATTTTCATTTCTCTGACTTTGCATATCTTTCTAGAAAGAGCACTTTAATGGCATAGTGTACCATTCATATTGGTCAATTAGAGGACGGGTATCTTTGAAACTTAAACTAGTTTCTGCACACACAGCATTTTTGTTCACTAGAGGTGTTAACATCAAGCAAGCCAGCCAATGTTTTTGCTGAATCTTAGAAGAATTTTTGTACATTCTCCTAGTTCATTTATCTACTTTCTACTTTTTCATGAGATGATTACATCATTGGTTAATGACTGAAGTATTTCTTATAAGTAATAACTCCACTTCTTATTCTGCTTTCATCTTAATATGTTCATTAATATGCAGTAATTGTTCATCTGGATGGGAGTCACTGTGGGATGCTCATATATTTCTCTACCTTCTCTCAGCCTCACTTCTTCCTCTCCATCAGTACCTTTCTCAGCATGTACTAATCATAATACTGCTTGTGGACTGACTCAGTTTTGAGTTTATAGTATTCAGGAAAACAGGAACCTTGTCTTTGTCTGGGCCCTTTGACTTAATTTGATGGCTTCCAGCTTCATACGTTTTTCTCTAAATGATATGATAAAAGTTTTCTTTTCTGAGAAGATAAGTCTTAATTCTTATGTACACACACACACACTCACACACACACACACACACACACACACACACACACACACACCATACTATTGGTATCCATGGATGAATGGGTACCTAGGATAATAACTTATGTTAGTTATTATAGATAATAGCATAAAATGAAGTGTACATGAAGAAGCAAAATGAGAACTTATGGCTGTGCAACCCAAGGAAGAAGTATAATAGATGAGATAACTGAACTTGTGATATTAAAGAACAGGAGGTTGGATACTGGGAACTGAAGGTTTAAGCAGGGATGAGAATATGTGTGTAGGGGAAAGGACTAAGGGGTGGATTAGCCAAATTTAGGATGTATGAAAGAGTCTTCTGAAATAGCACTAGTTTTTAAGCCGATTAAGGACAGACCTGAAGCCCTTCAGTAGAGGGCTAAAACAAAATAAACTCAATGTCATGTTTGGAGGTTCTTTGTCTCACAATGCTTTGTTGGGGCATTTTTGAAAAATCTTATAGTTTTTTTGCATATGTTTCTGGTTTTTTGTTTTTATGAGATTTCTGTGTATGGAAGTGTGTGACTCTATTTTTATGTGTGTTTCCTGTGCTTTTCCCTCTGGCTCTTTTTTAGTTTGTTTATTTTGTTATACTCTGGTTTGTACTTATCTTACCATATTGCAGGGTTTTTTGTTGTTGTTGTTTTCTAGATGCTTGGATTTTTCTAATATGAGAGTAAAAGAAAAGGCATAGATTTGGATTGAAGGGGAGGTGGTGAGAGTCTGGGAGAAGTTGGTGGAGGGGAAACTGTAGTCTGAATATATGGGGTGAGAAAAATCTCATTGCCAGGCACAGTCTATCTCCCTATAAGTTAATTTGTAGGGGAGACCCTGAATATTTCCTCAAAACAATACATGCTGTTGCCATTATGCTTGGTTTCTCATCCTAACCAGGCAATAAGGTGCTACAGTTGAAGATACCATATAACTTATCTAGAGGACCTAGAAAAATCAATATGGAACTGATCAGTAGCACTATCCCTTATAGTGCAGGAAGGTGCTATGGAAGGTGTTTGGGAGAAAAAGACATCAAAGGTCTTACTTAACATTTGCTTCAGAATGTGACAATGCAACCCTCCCATGGAGAGTATACCCACTGGTTTGATGGTGTCAGTGTTTTTTTAGGGATGAGCGTCCGCTCCTTGAGTTGCATGAGAAATTGCTTCACAGGAATGTTACAGAAATCATAGGCTTAATGAAAAAAGAAGAGACTGGTGTTGTTTTGCTAGATGACTGTGTTGTCAATCTGTTTTTAAAATATTTATGTTTACATATTTAAATTAGTGCAATAGGAAGCTTCTTATTGCAGTGCCCAGTTATTAATCCAGAGACAAAAAGACTGTGTTAACTGACATCCTAAACAATATATAAGAGGTCTATTTCCTCCATATCTTTACTAATGTTGGCTCTTACTTGTTATTATTTTTAGTATTGTTGTTATTATTATATTTTACTTAATAATAACCATTTTTCCTCTGGCAAGATGACATTTCACTGTATTTGTTGGGCACTACTATTTTTCATTTTGATATATGTATAGCTATTTAATTTGCTCAATTATTAGGTGCATCTATTTCTTTTGCTGCTGAATTTCTACGATTTCATATATTTTATTAATTGGTCCTCTATGGGATGAACAGTTTTATTTTCCTTCATTCTGTAGGTTACCTTTTCACTCTATTAATTGCTTCTCTTGTTATGCAGAGTTGGATATTATCCAAGTTGTGACTTTTAAAAGTTCATTTCTTGTAATTTTGTGGCCTTATCTATAAAAGAAAAAACAAGTTTCTTTTCTTTTTTTGAATGCTGTGTTTGAACATATGAGTGGCACAAAGCATATGTGTGTATTTGTGTATGGAGGTCAAAGATTGACATCTTGTATCTTCCTCTATTGTACCCTGGTGTGTGTGTGTGTGTGTGTGTGTGTGTGTGTGTGTGTGTTGTGGAACTTAACAACTGCTAGATTCTTGGACTTTCCATTCATACCTACTATTAGGTTAGCTAGACTGCAGCCTGTAAATAATTCATATATATATATATATATATGAATTATATATTATATATATGAATTATATATAATATAGTATATATATGAAATATATAAATAATATATATAATATAGTATATATATGATATATATATATATATATATATATATATATATATATATAATTTGTAATATATATGTATAATATGTTCATTCCAAAAGTTGTATGACTGTAGAGAACCTTGGATAATACAGGCATTAAATGTCTTTATCTATGGAGCTACTTCTATGGTGCTATAAGTATTTAGAAGTTGTACTAAATGCAAATTTACAGTATGATATAGGAGGTGGGAGAAGAAGCCAATGTTTTCAATGTTAGATATCCCCTATAAGTATAAAAGCCACATTCAAGCTGATGGCACTAATTTGGAAAGCTGTAGAACCTTTAGCAAGTGGTGCTTAGCTTATTGTGGTTGGCCACTGGGGACAAGTTGTAGGAATTATAGTGCAGCCCCTATCCCGTCTTAATTTCTGTAATTCCTGATTTGTCAGATATGGAATCTTTCCTTATCTTTCTCTACATTATTGACTTTATTACCTTAACCATGAGCTAGAATAAACCCTTCCTCAAATTGCTTCTGGTATTTTTATCCCAGAAGTGAGGAAAGGAACTTTAGGTTCATTTGTAGTGATTTTATCTAATTTTTTTTTTTACTGTAGCTGTACTATTTATATTGCTTTAATTATCAGAAAATTTGTTGTTAAGCCACAGAAAAGCCATAGGCTTTTATATTTTTGATTTGTATCCTGCTATTTTAATAAATTATCTGTTTCAATGTGCTTTGGGAAATACTTTGGTTTTTCTTACACATAAAATCATTATCTGTATACAGTAATAATTTAACTTTTGCCTTTTCTATTCATATGAGTTTTTTCTCTTCTTTAATTAATATCCTCAATAAAATGTCTTGTTCTGTATTGAATAGTAGCAGTTGGCATAGATACTTTTGATTCATTCATTTCATGTTACTATGCTCAGAAAAGATCTTATACTGAGCCAAGTTTGGTTCTAAATCATTAGGAATCTCTTACCAAACAGGCTGTAGATAATTCTACTACTCTACTGTAACTCTGCATTTAGGATTAAAGGAAGATACTTCTCTTTATCCAGAAAGGTGCCTGTCATTTGTCATTTTCCACTTCAGTGAGACCTTGGCCAGCTTTTCTATATGCTACAACACAAGAATGTTGGCTTTCTTTCTTTTGATGGTACATATAGAGAGATTTCCCATTATAGATACTCCCTTAGGCTACAGTTTTTTCTCCCATAGGGCTTCTGAACATTGTCCTTTTCACATCCAGTTGATGGTTTGTCTGGAAGATTCTTCAATGTCTTCTAGATCTTAGGAGCTCACATGTTATTCCTTTAGAAGTTTATTTGATACCTAATCTCCACAAAATCAAATCTGCTTCAGTTAAAGAAATGTTCAAAATTATTAGTCATCAAGGAAATGCAAATTAAAACTACTTTGAGATTCTATCTTATACTTTTCAGACTGCCTAAAGTCAATAAAATACGTTACAGGTCATGTTGTGGAATTAGGGAAATACTTATCCATTGCCTGTGGGAGTGCAAACTTGCACAGCCACTACAGAAGTCAATATGGCTATTTCTCAGAAAATTGGGATTGGTTTACCTTAATATCAAGCTATATAATTTGTGGATATGTACCCAAAGGATGTTTCACTTTACGATAAGGACAGTTGCTCAACTATGTTCATTGTGGCTCTATTCATAGTAGCCAGAAACTAGAAACAACATAGATGTCCCTCAACAGGAAAAATGGATAAAGAAAATGTATGTTTACACAACAGAATATTACTCTTATGACAAAAAGATTACATCATGAAATTTGTAGTCAAATGGATGTGAAAGACCCCCGAGGGGACCCTATCTCAAGTCTGGACCGGCGCTCACCCACGGACACACGAGAGACCTCCTTGATGCATTTGCATAAGGTAGTTTAATAACAAGGGCCCGTGGGTTGAAACCCGTCCCACGCAGGAGACAAGGGATTTCGACCCAGAACCCCAGAGGCGGGAGCTATTTATGGGTAGGGGTAGGGAAAGGCGGGAAAGTTTGGCGCGGTTACACATGATTGGTTATTTCAAATATCAGCAACTTGCAGAGGTGGCAGGATGGCTAGTTAGGACTTGTCTGGGCAAGCCACTTTAT
This sequence comes from Rhabdomys pumilio, assembly GCA_030674055.1. NCBI lineage: Eukaryota > Metazoa > Chordata > Mammalia > Rodentia > Muridae > Rhabdomys > Rhabdomys pumilio. The sequence goes on along the minus strand of JANHMN010000002.1, from coordinate 70,943,364 downwards.
TTTTCTTTGTGGCCAGGAATGTGTCTTCCTGCTTTGGGCCTACCCCACCCACAGGTGGATTTTCTTCCCTGAGGCTTGAGGAATGTATCCGTGGCAGTGAAGGCCCGAAATCCTACATTCAGTTCCGCCTTCCTGGAACTAATGAGCCTATATATATTTTATAAAATGGTCTTTATAATTTTTCACTCTACAGATGGACCTAGAAAAAATATGAGTTACACATGTGAGGTAACCCAGAACAAGAAAAAAAATACAATTACATGTGGATATTAGACATTTAAAAAATGATAACCAATCTGCAAACTGTAGATCCAGAGATATTAGGTATAGAGAAAGGAACTGTAGTGAACACATGGATCTTTCTGGAGATGAAAATATAATAGAATATGGGTGGCCTGTGTGTGGGTGAGGCTGGAAATGGGAGGATTATATGAGAAGGGGGAGGCAAGATGGGATTGAGAGGGGGAACATGGAGTGAGATAGCTAGAATTGAGAGCATTTGATGGATGATATGGAAACCTAGTACAGTAATTAACTTTCTAAAATATATAAAGGCAATAATGAAGTCTACTAATAATGAGAATCCTAACTGGACATCTCATGTCATGAAATGATGCTTTCAGTAGTGGGACTTGGTTACATCTAACTGAGATGTTGGCCAAAGGGGTCTTATCAATTCTAACAACTGAGGCTATTGCTAAGATAATAGGTTGCTAGGTGCAAACTGACAGCAAGTGTAATTTTGAAGACAGCACCCAGACAACTCATTGAACATGGAGAAGTTAAGCTGGAGTCTCCATGGAACCTTCACTACTATATTCTAGACTCTTTGCTGTGGAAAAGTACTTGAAACGCTAATTAAAAGGGAATCATGTAAAACAACGCAGACTTCAAACCTATGATGTACAATATGCCCTGCCGTCAAAATATGCTAGGAGAATGGTGGCACAGGCCTTGAGGGAGTAGCCAACCAATGTCTGATTTGATTTAAAGCTTAATCCATAAGATAAAACCCATACTTCCCACTGATTGGATGACCAAGAACCAGAGTTTAAATAGTCTAGAGTTCCCAAATAGTACTGGTCTAAAATAAAGTAATAAAAATGAAACCTAATGATTCTGTTATAATCATCTATCAGTGCCTTATTTAGACATCATCAGAGAAACTACCTCCTGCAGCAAATGTGAACAAATACAGAGGCCACAGACAGACTTTATGGGGGGAAGAGATATAGATAGATAGATAGATAGATAGATAGATAGATAGATAGATGATATATAGATGGATAAATAGAGACAGAGAGACACACAGAGAAACACAGACACACAGATAGGTACACAAAAACACAGACGGAGATACCTTGAAACAGTAAGTTCTAAATCTGATGTTTTCATCAAATCTCCTCTCTGAGCTGAGGAGACCCCCAGAAGAAAAAGAGGCAGGAAGAGTGTAAGAGAGGATGTATAACACCAGGAGGCCAATGTCCAAGGTCCTATAATTCACTGAGTAAAGCACAGGTGAACTCACAGAGACAAGCAGACAGTACAGAAATGGGAAAGGTTTGCTAATATATATATATATATATATATATATATATATATATATATATGCACACATATAGTGTTTTTATGAGACTCCTCATTGTGTGAATCAGGGGGTTTCTGATTATCATACCCTCTTGTACCTTCTCTTTGGGCTGTTTTTCTTCTGTTGGTTTGCCTTGTCCAATTTCAATGTGATATATTTATATTTTGGATTTTAATTTATTGTATCTTATTTTGTCATATTTAGTTGTTGTGTCTTAGAAGGCTATTTCTTTCCAATGACAAACAGAATGAGAGTGGACTCAGAGGAAAAAGGAGATGGAAAAGGACTGGAAAGAATAGAGAGAGGGGAACTATATTCTGCAATCAAGATATCTTTTATGAAAAATAATCAATTTTTAACAAAAAGGGAAATAAAATTACATTATTTCTTATCTCTTTCTCCTTTCTCCAATATTTCCTATGACCTAAACTCCCCTTCACATTAATGGTCTCTTTAATTGTTATTGTTACATACATATGCACGAATAAATAGGGAAATGTAAAAAAAAAAAAAAAAAGAAATTTGCTTCACATATTTTCCCAACTAATAGTATTGCCTCCCTTTTATACTCTCAAGGTTTGTAAAAGCATGTGAATGCATTTTAGATAAAATGCCTCATTAAGATTGAGAGCCAGATTTGCTGCTATGTTGAAAACTTTTTTTATGGTCTCTAGTAGGCAGTAAATCTCAGTAAGTACATTTTGAGTAAATAAATTGCTGAGGAAGAAGAAATAAAGGTTGAATTCTAACCAGTGGAGTTCAAAAGAATTAATTGTGCTTTAGTTCCTTGAAATCTGAGTGATATATCTATAATAAATTAATAATAAAAATAAAAAATCATCTGCCTATAACTACTGTAGAGTTGCTTATTCTGCTTAGAATTTTATCCCTGCCTCTGCAATAACACTTTAATTTTCTTATTCAAGCATTCTAACTCTTAATTTGATAACTTCCATATATTGCCCATGTCATAATTAAACCCATCTGTTAATATTTTTTTGTTTTCTTAAGTTCTATAAAGTAAGCTCCACCTCTTATGATACACTGTTAAAAGTTTAGGAAATAGAAACTTCATAAAACCTTCACTTTTTATTCACTCAGTCTTCTACAAGTATTTCTAAGAAACAAAGTATCAACTCATCATGTCTGGTATGTTTGAACCCAACTCTGATCTTGAGAGATGACATTTGATCCCTTCAAATATTCTCCAAAATCTGAATCCATTTTTGTATCTGGGGCTAGAGACAAAGGAGAGCTGTCAGGCTAACAGTGATTTATGATGAGGCTTTAGTGTACACCAGATTTTGACCTTGTAAGTGGATAAAGATTGAGGTGGCAATGTCAGCCCCAATGGGTATTTGTGCTTATATGGTTGACTCCAAATAAAATCTCTAGACAACAGGGCATGTCAGTGCTTCTCTGAGTGTGAATGATTAGTGTTTTATACTGTATCAAGGCTCTCTCTATAATTATACTGGTAGGGGCAAGAAGGGGGTTTATGCTTGGTATCTTCTGCACTCTTATGTTGGCATACTTTATACATACTAATAATTAACTTGTTCTATTTTGCTATAATGAAATAAACACAAAAGCCTATGGTTATAATAAAATTTAAAAATCATTTTAGTCAATCATTAGATTGAATTAAAATATAATCTATTGTATGTACAACTTGGGTCAAATGTACGTTTGTGAGTAAGGCAGACATGAGTGTTTCTTTAATTGTTATATTAGTTTATCAAGAAGAAGCCCAGTTATAAATATAAAAGCAGACAAGCAATTACCAGTAAAACTAAGTGCCACAAAGCTTTGGCCATATGCCTGCAATGCTATTTCTCTTTTCACCTGTCTTCTTAGCTTTGCTTATAAACATTCTTAGAAGGAGAAGGCTAAGCTCACACTGCTGACATTCTCAAGTGACTGATGTCTAGAATGAAGTAGGTGTATTAGTTGCTTTTCTGTTGCTTAATAAGAAGACCAGGACCAAAGCCATGGAAGAAGAACTCTATTCAGGTTTATGGTGTCATGGTAGATAGAATCCACCATGGCAGAGAAAGCAGACATCAATATTTGTCCCTGGTGGCAGGAGAATGAAGCTAGTTGATCATATTTCATTTACTCATAGACAGTAGAAAGAGCATGCTTGAAGCGGAGTGAGGCAATGAACCTCCAGGAAGCTTACTACCCAATGCGTAACAAAGGTTCAGATACATGAACTTATAATGTACCAGTTCTTCACTGGATTTTTCATAGAATCATGTTTATTATCAGTAATAATTTAAACACTGAGTTCTCTGTATGTTAATCCTTGAAAAAATAAAATGTTTCTCTTTTCATGTACTTCAGCCTTGTATTTTAAATAGGATCTGGTACATAATAGGGTAGACTGCAATACATATTTGACACATACCATAGTTTGAGTGTAGGGGAAAGGGGATTTTTTTCAATATTCTATATAGGTTGTCATACAAAGTAATAACTTTCATCAATGAATATATATTCATTAATGAATATATATTATGAATATATATTCATTAATGAATATATTATATATATATATAATATATTCATTAAACATACATATTCATTCTTTATTCCTGGTCCCACTTTCTACCCTGTACCTTTGCCATTCTTGTTCCTTTTCTTTTCTCCAATTAGACACTTGTCTATTTCTTAATTACATTTATTCCATTATCTTTTCTATTTTTCATATCCCTTTAGATCTTCCTCCTGAGGAAAACTTTAAATAAGAAGGATGTGACTTCAATGCAAACGTCTCATGGATTCTTTAGACCCTAGTTTCTTCATCTACAAACTATGGATTGTATTACATTTGAAATACATGGAAGAACAAATAGGAAACATTTACCATTGTTCATGGAATTTTGTAGAAGGGTAAGGAACCAACTGAAATATTTAAAATATAATCTTTCTGTGTCTATTTGTGTACATGTGCTCATGTATGTACATGTGTGTTTGTATGCATGTGTGTGTGCATGTGTGTTCATTAAGCAGAGGTCTTTGTGCAGGTTAAATATATTTTCTGTCTTTAATCTATGTCTTTATCTATATTTTTGAGCACTATGAAAAAGGCTATAGTACACTGGAGTAAAAAGGTAAAAAATGATATACTATCAACAAGTCTATCATCATTCTTGGTCTACATGGTAATTATAAACAATATGTGCTTTTCAAATGTGTTTCAAGTCCTTTTTATATAATCATTTTCAGCAACAATGTGACTTCTTCTCTTCCTACACAAAGTGTGAAGAGACAGATGTAATTTAAAAGGCACATGTGTCTGATGGTTATCACTTTCTGGAGTAGAATGAAATCTCCAAGAGCAAGACAGTTCTATTTGATAATTTTATTCATTTGAACCCACAGAAGACATGAGAAAGGAGGTTATCTTTGAAAATATCATAAAGTTACAAGGGCTGATTAAATTGACTGTGATCCTTATTATAGTATTTTTTTTTTTACAAGTATATGTAGAATACTCTTCTCGGTTGTGTTACAGTTTTACATGGAAACCTATGTTAACATATAGGCCCATACAACATTGAATTAAAAATAAAACCTCTAAAGGATATAAAAAAGATAACCAAGGATACTTATTTATAATAATTTATTAGAGAATTAATGGGCATTATTGTGGTTTGAGTTTGAAATATTTTCTAGAAGCTATTATGGGTATATTCTTGTTCCCTAATAACTGATATTATTTTATAAGGTTTTGGAAGTTTGGGGATAGAAGACCTACAAGCAGACACAAACCAGGCCTTTGAATGCCTAGTCTAGAGTTCTCTGCTTCCTGAACTACAAAGATGTGAACAAGCAGTTCCACAAATTCCAGCTGTCACAGTGGAGTCCCCCTGACATGACCTTGTAAGGATGGGTCTGATTTTGAAGGATCATGGGATAAACTGACTCCGCCCTGGTTTCCTCACTACCAGCAAGTCTTATAAAATAACCTGCACTTTGAAATTTTCCTTCTAAATAAGGAAAGCTCCTTCAGGCACCTCATCCTGGAATATAAGAGAAGTCCAGCAAGAGGACAGAGGATCCCAGACCAAAGTGGAGAGAAGGAAGTGTGTGAACAGTGGTATCTGCAGTAAGAACTGAGGCAGGAGGATTTGAAGTGATGCAGAATGTGTCCAGTTATAATCCTATGATGATTTCATATAAAATATCATTCTTTTGTGGCTTCATGGTATTTTATTGTGAGGTAGTTTTTGCCAAATGCTGATGCCAAAGCAAGAATATAGATGGAGTGTATAAAAGATTGAATTAGTCATTTGCCTCTAGAATATCTTACCCAGGACTTTGAGCACAATGACAAGTTTACATAGTTCATGAAAGAACAAATTAAAATATCCAGAAAGTGATCATACATTTTAGTCAATAAATATAGAAAATGACTGAGAGTATGGAAATTGTTTTGGACATTTGAAAACAAACTTTAAAACAGATGACAACTAAAAGAGAAGGTATAGAACACTTTCTGGTTTTTATTTTCTAGAGTTCTTTCAATCACGTCCATCCCAGAGAACAACAAAACTCAGCTTAAACAAGAAAACGAAACACATTGTTTATATAACTCGAAACCCGGGATATACAACTGAACCATATCTCACTTTAAGGGTCTGGCAGATACCACTTGCATTATTTTTACCTCCTTCCATTGATACTTTCTATATGTTAGCCACATTCTCTGCTTTTCGAGCGTTCTTTATGGGACCAGCAAAATGGAGGTTGTAGGTTATAAGTACCTTTGTATTTGATACTTTTATTCCAGATAAAATTTACTTTCTTTCTTAATACAAGTAATAGTTTCCTACTTAAGTGCTTTGAATACCTAAAACATGTCACCTAACAAAATCAAGTTCTTTCACCTAGTACCAACACATGGCCCAGAAAATTCTTCCTTTCCTTTATACTTCAAATTATGTTGGAAATATACTAACTATAGGAGCCTAGGTGACATCAGAATGGCGTGTACTGTTCCACGAAAATCACTACAAGAAAAATTCTGATGTAAACTAGCATATATGCACTATCAGGACAATAATGGAGAAATATTTGTGTCAGAGGAGAGAATGCATGCCTAGTGAGTCTAATAAGTACATCCTTGTTTGCCTAGTAAAAAGTAGTAAATTGAGTTTATTGTATGGAAATGAAGGCACATATTGAACTAAGTCAGTTGTAAATGTGCTGCTAGAAAGTCTTCCTAAAAAATAAAGCTCTAAAGGTTAAAACAAGAAGATAAACTTTAATGCTTTCATTTAAAAAATGAGATTTCAGAGATTCAGGTCAATTTCCTGAGGACTTACATGAGATGTCTCTGGGTTGCAGGGTAGAGAGTATAAAAGCATGAAGACAGAAGTCAGGAAAAAGGCATGAAAGACCAGAGTCAGTAGTCTTAGCTATACAGAATGAGCTAGCCAGAGACGTGAAGACTTAATCTGTTGGCACCTTAGTTAATTTTATGTCAACTTGACACAAGCCACAGTCATTTGGGAAAAAGGATTCCCAGTTGAGAAAATACTTCCCACTAAGATTAAGCTAAGAAAGCATGTAGTACAATTTCTTCACTGGTGATTGACATGGGAATGCTGTGCCCTTTGTGGGTAGAGTCAACCTGGGCTTGTAACCCTGGGTTCTATAACAAAGAAGATTGAAGAAGCCAACATGCAGGATTCCTTCATGGCCTCTGCTTTATTTCCTGTCTGCAAGTTCCTGTCTTAAGTCTCTGCCCTGATTTCCCTCAGCAATGAACTACAAGCTGTAAGATGATATAACTCATCTGGATTTTTAATCGTCATCATAGATATACAGTTGTTATTATAAATTATACACACATATTAAATCTGATATGGAGGCTCATACATGAATCATGTAGGAGAACATTGCTCAATGGATGGCTTATGTCCATGTATTTTGAACTAATTTGTCAAGAACCCTTTTGCAAAATTTCTTCATGCATTTTCTCAATTATTCCCTGAGAAATGTCATGAAAATAGATTTTCTACAATTCATAAGTTTTTAAGAGCCCTGCTATGATTTTTAATAAAAACAAGAAGTAGATGAGATGTCTTCATGTGTTTTTTTCCTAGAAAGAAAATATAAACCAGTTCATTTCACTTTTAGTTCAAAAACAGCTCATAATTTCCTCAGCAGTGCTGGTCCTGTAACATTTATGTCTTGCTCAAGTGTAATCAACAGAAATGTTTGTCTCTGAAATTAATTAATATCCCATTGAGAACACATTTCACTGAAGATCTAGGGGGTTTAAATGCAGCTAATGACCTTTTGCATTTGTCAAAGTTTATTTATAAATTTGAACTATAAAAACACTTGGCAGCTTATTCAGTCAATAAACATGTAAGAGTAGTATTTAATAGCTATTAAGACATTAAAATTGCCTATAAAATTGGCTCTTTCAATTCCTTTTTTAATTATTCAAATACTTTGTATTCTTATTTTAGTTGCTACTTTGGAAAATCATTTACACATTAAATAAACAACATTTAAGCACGGAAGTTCTTTTGGAGTGAATGAGTCAATGTATGGCTATTTTACTAAATTTTCAACTATAGCTATATAGTAAAATAATATATTTTATAATTTCCAGTCAGTCATATGAATTGGGGAGTAGATTTAATTATACTACAAAGAAGTATTTGTTTCATTGTCTAAATTAAACAAATATATTTAACAATATATTGTATGTTTGTGTGATTTTTGAAACATGTTTAAATAAGAGCTATTTTTTTGGAGAGGAAAAAATCTCAAGAACTACCAGCATAACTAAAGGAGAACCATATACTGTAACTTTTCTAAATCAATAAAATTTCTAGCTGTATTCTAAATATTTTCGTATTCCCAACGATAACTCTCATCATCCATCAAAGAAGCTTCTCTTTGCAACAGCTAGACATCTAGAACTGGTCAAAATGCTAGAAAAATTTGACTTTGAGATGTTCAATTCTAACTGGTAAATCTACAACATATTCTTAAAACTGAGGCTCAGAGAACAACACAGAATAGGGGACAGAAAGCTTATAAAACCCAGAGGATCAGTATCATATAGGTTAGAGAAAAGAAAGCCATTATCAGCAAATTTTTAAATTTTGTTTTGGAATCATGAGCTCAGATAATCAAGTAAATGTAATCCTTGCAAAACTTCAGTCTTTAAAATCCAAGGAGTTTTGAAATAGTTTTTGTAGAGACATTAAACCATGTAGACTGGAACAAGACCCTACATATACTGTATAGAGAATAAACTTAGCTCTAAGGTCATTCTAACTTTCACCCTTATTATTGATGAACAGGCACACTTCTGTTATTCTGTAAGCAAGACTCTTGTAAACTCTAGATTTATATCTTGTACTTGGGTCTTTTTCCAGGTCTAATACCTTATAACTAGAAATAGTTTCAAGTTCTAGGTCAGGTTACTTCTTTTCAATCAGCCAGTGGCTTTTCAGACACATAATTAACAGTGAAATTGCAAGAGTGCTTTGTCCAGAGATCTCTTTTGTTTAAAAACCATGCATAACTTTCCCATGAACAAGTCAGCTCATATACATTTTCTGAATGATAATAGAGGGTATACGCACTTATGTGCTTACTGTGTTATGAATTCATGGTCTCATGAAATAGTTTGATGGTGTATATTCTGCTTATGATAAGTCGATATAATTATGTTTAGGTAAATCATATTTTATTATTGAGGCAAGATATTATTCCACAATAGAAGGGTATTTTATTCACCAAATGTTTATTGAACATCCACTTGGTGAAAAACATGGAGTTCATCACAGATGAATGAAGCAGCATGGCCGCCTTTCACCCTGACTTGTCCATTAAAGTCTGCATGCTTTCACTGATTGTTTTACGTGCCCCTCAGGATAGGTTTCCTGAAGCTAGGCACTCTGCTGTATAATATTTAGTTCTTGTAAAATATTTGTGCACTTTGTAATAGTATCCCCAAAAGGTATCAAGTTATGAATCTAAGCAGGGAATGGCAGTAGCTTATATCCAAATACTGAAGCCTTATCACAAAATTGGGGTTTAGCTTTGCTCATGTTTCATGCTATCATTTAAAGGATATTTTGTATCCTGAATGAGCTTTCATTTCTTTTAGCCTACCAAAAATGAAGACTGTTGAAATGTAGGCTGATTCAAGACTTTCTTAGAGGCCCCGGAGAAAGGATAAAAGGAACCTACTTCTGGATCCATGCCTGAGGGCAGACTTGGCAAGATCTGGTCTGGAACTGAGGCCAAAGAAATGAAAGAGGTAAGGTTTTGGTCCCTTGAAACTTTACCAATATCTCTGAAAAGACTGTATTTGTCAGTCCTAATGTTGCTGTATGCTAAGTCTCTGATCTCTCATGTCCTTCAGATATGCTCTGTTCTCCTTGATTAGTTGCGTGCTACTTTGTCCCATTGTGCTGACTGTGTCCCATTCTTCTCCCACATATAGTATAGAGAAGCTTGCTTGGCATAAGTTATAGCTTGTGCAAGACCTCCTGTGACTATTAGTTATGTCTTCTTTGATTCCCTAGATGTTCTTACTCAGGACCCTGTCATGAAGAATGACCTATTGGTCTTGGCTAGAAGATTGCTTACCTCGTAGTGTTTTGGAAGGCATTTGAAAAAACAAACAAACAAAAAAAAAACACTAATACTCCTCAATATCTGATAATTCTTTATTTTTATTAACTTGAATGAATGTATTTAAATAGTTTTTTTTTTATATGATCATAGGATTTCTTTTCTTTGAGACTTTGGAATTGTGGTTTTGAGACATATTTCTTTTGTATTTTGTAAAACTTGAACAAAGAAAATATATACTCTGGAGTGATAGCAAAGAGAAAAAATTTCTCTGTGTTTTCTATCCCAGATGTGTCATTGATGATGTGTGATCCCAGTTAACATTGAGGATCACTATACTAGGATTAAGAAGCCTCTGTGGGAGTATATATGTAAATAGTACATATAAAGGATCACCCGAGGGGCAAGACTTTACAAACATGCAGGCAGCAACACTCCAAGGATAGAGCAAGATGGACAAAGGAGATAGGCAGGTAGCACTGGCATCCTTGCTCTCTGCTTCTGAAAGCTGTTTTTCTCTGCCATGGCCTCTCTGAAATCTTGGAAACAGTAGACTAAAATAAGTATTCCTTTTGTTTTTTTTTTTTCAGGCATTTGTCACAGTGACAGCAAATAAACACATTAAGGTAACTACCATAAATAACCCCCCACATTTTCCAGTCCTTAAAAACAAGAGCTTCTCCTTGTTTGTTAATGTGACCATTTTATTCAGTGCTGGAATCAAACTCCAGCCCTCATAGATGATCTGTGAGTATTTATCACTGAACTATACACACATTTTGAATTTTGTTCGTCTTCTAAAATAAAGATATTCTCTAGTTTCCCTTCGTTTGATGTAGTTGATATTTTAGCTTCTTTATACAAAAGAAGCAACTCCTGATAACAGCATTATATACACCCTACAGTTCAGAACTTTTTCAGTATTTCTCTCTCAGAGATTCAGGCATTTTTGTCCTTAATATTTCAAACTTTATTCTTATAAACAATAATCACATCATGTTAAATACATTTTTATTTTGTCAAAACAAAACTAAGTCACTATAGCTTGGGAAAAATCTGAGCTTAATATGCTAACACCAATGGCCAATATATTGACAAAACCTGCACTCTCAACAATGACCATTAGGATTAATGATGCTGTGGAATCACAATGAGTTTTTGGAAAGTAAATCCATATACAAGCAGATCGCTCAATCAATACCCAGGGTTTAGTAATCAAATTTTATATATTTAAAGAATTAATGACAAGATTAAGGCTATTAATTCATAAAAACATCATTATAAATGATTGGTTGCAACAAGTATTAACGACTGCCTCTCATTAATTAAGTTTATTTAGAGCTACAAATGCAAAAGCACACGGTAATTACCACTATATTAACTGTCACAAATGCAGTCAGTGTCAAACACATACCGGCCAGTTGATTAATATTTGCATGTATTTATGCATTCTCTGATATTTATTTATGGTATTTATATATTAGGTATACTATAATTTTAAATTGAAAATAGATTACTCTCTCACATATACATTCTGATCATAATTTCTCCTCTCAGTACTTCTTCTAGCTACTCCCCTCCCTTCTCTATCAGATTCACTCTCACTCTGTTTCCATTCAGAATAGAGCAGGCCTTCATAGTACTCTGATTTTTTTTTATGTCTTACTTTACTTCTGAGTTCCACCATATATTCATACAATATTTTAAGATTTGGTGATAATTTTTTCTGAAATAAGTGAAAGATCACATTTTCAAAGTTCCATAGATGCTTAGGTCAGACAACTCCATGTGTGCTTGCCTGTTTTCATGCTCTCTACCATGATGTGATGTCGCAGAACCTAACCATCTAAAATTGTAAGCAAGTCTTCAATACACCCTTTCTTCTGTAAGTTTCCTTGGCTACTGTGTTTATTCACAGCAATACAAATGTAACCAAGACAAATATTTGAAAAGTGGTGGTTTTTAACTTTTAGTATGGTTGAAATTAACCAGTTATCTTATAGAGTGTGTTGTTTGTATCATAGCTAAGAAATATTTTCCTCACCAATGTTATAAACATTTTTGCCTACTTAATTTTTTATAAGAAGTTTTATAATTTGGGGTCATATATTTAATACCCATACTTTGAGATAAATTTTGTATATGGCATGAAGTGTTTATCATGCCTCATTTTTATGTGTCTTGGTAAGTTTTCAATCAATCTCAATTTGTTTATTGGAAAGCAGTTACCAGTATTCATTTTTGGGCCTTTATCCTGACCCATTTATGTGTTTGCTTCCATCATATACATAGCTTTCTAAGAAGCTTTGAAATCAGAGATGCGCATTTTCCAACTTTGGTCGTATTTCATAAAGCTATTTTGGATATTTTATATTTTTTCTGCTTCCATATTTATCATGGAATCAAATCCTTATATTTATATTAAGAACTGGAATGACTGGAGTTTAAAGAGTCCTGAAGAATTAGAAATATCACAAACTTTCTGCCTAGACGTTAGGAGGAAATACGGACATTCTAGAAATGCTGAACTTCTCTCCTTCCTTTTTTTAATCTCACTCTAGATTTTGTGCACATCCACTCAGTAAAAAACATGTTGTTGAACATAGGTGAGTGAAGAAACTTCTTTCCACTCTGACTTTTTTTATTGAAATCTATATGTTTGCACTGACAGTCTTAACTGTCCCTCAAGGTAAGTTTAGGTTTAGGCTCCCCAGGCATCTCCTCCAATAAAGGAAGTATTGTCCTAGAGAGCTAAGTTTAACTACATCCATGAATCTGAGAGAAATGATGAAGACTTAGAAAAAACTGCATCCAATTCTATGTCCATTTGGAAAGCAAATTGGAAGGAAACATGATTTTCTGTCCAAGTAAATGTGAATAATAGGAGCTAAATACAGAAAGTGGAAAACCCATAAACAGATATCCATAAGCACTAAATGTGATAGTTACTATCAATTAAGAATTAGTAGCTGATGAAACTATAGTTGTGTTTTAGCTTTAATTTAATTAATAGTATATTTTGATGACAATTAGTCTTCCAAAGAACAGAATAAGCTTGGTTGCCTTTCAACCATCTTTGCCAAGCAAAAGTCCTTCAATACCATGTTAATAGTACAGAAGTCATGTCACAGAGCATTTCATCATGAAACACGGAGGCGAATTCCTCACCCTATTAGCACAAATCCATAATGAAGTGTTTTATGTCAGATGGGATTGTATTGCACGATACCTAAATTCATAACATGTTTTATTAACTCACTAAGTAGATAATTCATGTAAATTATGAAAATTTATTTGTAAAAAACCAGCAGCATCATTTTTTAACATGTATGTCACATTTGAATAAAATAATCTCCAACTGTGGGAAACCAATGCTTTTAACAACTTATTGGCTGAAATTTCCATATATGAACATAATGCAAACGTACACACAATTCTCTCCCCTGCAACTTCTCTTTACTCATGCTACCACGTTTGCCTCCAAATTTTGTATATGCTTTAAAAAATTTACTGAATCCATATATTAATTTTGATTATCAACTTGATGGATTTAGAACAATTAGGCAGCACATCCATGCTTTTCTGTGTTCTCAGTGAGGTTTAACGGGAATGCCACACCATGAATATAGTCAGTACCATGCTATGGATTGGAGTCCCAGACTGAATAAAAAAGATAAATCGAGCAGAAGCATTCATCTTTCAGGGATTACTGACTACAGATACAATATGACCAGCTGCCTCAAACTCCTGTTGCCACATTGTCCCTGGCATGATGGACTGTACCCCTGCAATCACTAGGTCAAATAACACTTTTCTCCATTAAGTGACTGTTGTCATGTATTTTTGCACAGCAATGGGGAGAGAATCTAATGCAGATAGTGATAATTTACGATATTTCTTTCTTTCAATACTTAGCCCTGTAAGTATTTAAGACACGGGATGAAAACAGCTGTTGAACACATCACATAAGGTATTTGGCTTATTTTTATGAAATGAACAACTCTTATATGTTTTAAGTACCCCAAATTCTGAAAAGGTAAAGATGTTTAGAGTTTTACATAAAGTTGAAATCAATACCTTTGAAAAAGATTGAGTTAAATGACAGACATGTCTATTAGAGTACTTTTATTTATGCATTAAAAGTTCTTAAAATTTTGTAATATATTTGGAATAAAACATGGAAAGCTAGTTGGTTTTGTTGATAAATTATCTTTCTGTACAACATATGAAACTTGGAAAAATTATAAAATGTATAAAAGTAGTATAAATAATGAGAAAAATACAAACACAAATCAAGACTCCTTTTTAAGTTTTGGCAGCACATGGAAAACACAGTTATGACTGTAGTGAGATTGATTAACTAGAACAAAAAATGCACTGAGAGCCCTTAGCGATAAATCCAGAAACAAAAGGCATAAGTTATGCTAGAAAGTCTTTTTAATAATCATAAATGAAATAATGAAATCACAAGTAAATGGAAATGCCAATCCTCGTCTTATTGGGGAACGTTTAGATTAGCATAACTTTAATGCAATTCCAATTAAAATAGCACATGGATTTTTGCTTGCATGAGATGCTTTTATAATTTATAGGGTACCATAAATTCTGGCAAGTAGCGAAGAACACTGAGAAAATATGGTGTAAAGTGGCTGCAATCAGCTTGGTAGAGTGGTGCTGTGTAGGATGGGAAAATAAATCAGTAGAAATGGACATGTTGCAAAATAATTAACAATAAAATTCACAATAAATTGTAGTCTACTCTGTGCTGTACATGAATTATATTCAGGATGAACACAGTGGTGATGCCATTCAAATACCTGGAGAGAAAGAAGTAATGGTGGCGCCTCCATTTTTCCTATGTTTATTTAAAGTTAAATCCTAAGTGTTTTAAATTTAAATTAAATAATAGGACAATAACATCTTAAAGGAAAATGTAGGGAACTATATCTAAAGTGAGGAAGTTACCAAGGATGGTTTCCCAATTGAAAGTAAAACATTAAATAAGTAAATTTTTTGAAACAGAAATAGAATGATAACAAAGTAGTATCTATTGCAGATCAATGATGCAACTAAATAGCCCCCACCTCACAGTGAAACAAACAGATAAAAAACAAAACAAGCAAAGGAAAAATAAAACAACAATAATAAAAAAAATCACTTTTAGAAGCTTAGTGATAAAACTGACTTGATTTTGATAATAGATCTTCCAACATTACCAAATTTAAACAAATTTGAATTTGTTTTGTATTTGACAATTGATGTAATCAATGTGTTATTTTTCTGTGAGAACAGAGAAGAAGGGTATAGTGTAAGGAAACAGAATATTCAACAACAAACAGTATTTTCTCACTCATTATATTCATATATTTGTATTGATATTTGAGAAAACTAAGTTCTGCTTTTCAGAAACATGTAGAGGCTTCTAAGCATCGTAGAAACTTGGGTGCTAGGTTACAGATAAATAGGATACAACCTTTTTTTTTTTTTTCTATTTTGGAGCTTATAAATGAGGCATGAGCTAAGAACAAAATAAAATAGAGGATTTAGAAACCAAGGTATAGTAAAGATATTAAAGGCTCTTGTAGTTTCATGGTTCAGAATTTATTCTTCAGGTAATCCAGAGCTATTGTTTAGAGCTAGGTTTTTGTTTAAGTAAGTACCATGGATTGTCCTGTTGTATGACAATACTACTCCAGATGCCTTTAGGACGAAGACATGTGCAAGGAGAATAACTACACTTTGTCTCTATTTAGAGCCTACTGCTGTCTCCTATACAAGCAATAGTGTGACTAGGGTGGTAGCAGAGAAGCAGGAGAGAAGTGTGCATGCTCTGGTTAACGGGTCTACTGCAGGAGCCATGGGAAAGGGCAGGTGAAGCATGAATTCTAGAGTGACAAATTCAGTTTTCGTCAGTGCCATAATAGTGGTAGTGGTACAGTTTTGTCCTGGATTAGAAGGTAAATCTGAATGTCATGGTATTTGAAGAGAAATAAATTTGAAGAGAAAGTTGATCTTTAAAGTACAATAGTTAAGATATTATTAGCTGTCTATCTAGCTGAGATGATCAAATGGACAGTTTAATGCATGGATATGAAGTACATACTGGCAGATCATCAGTGGTATCCAGAGACTAGGAAAAGGAAAGATAACACAAAAGTACCATTAAAAATGATCCAAGCTGGACATTCCACCGTTATCATACGTACATTTGGTAGAATGTTCAGGAGTGTTGAATGTCGGTGATTTGTTGTATAAAAAAGTGCAGTTAAAATGCATTAAGGTAGATGTATTAATTATTAATAAATTCCATACAGATGATTACTTGGTCTTTTGAATAATTAAGGGCTACTGCAGGGCATATGATTCCTTTTGGAGCCAAACATAATCCTACCATTACATTTTTGGTATCTCTCCAAAATCAGTGTATTAATAAATTTTTGCGATGACAAAAGTTTTGCATACATTTAATATATAGATGGTTCCATATACTTCCTGTACTTATCTCATTTACCACACAGGAACTATTACAGATTTTATATTTTCAGGTTATATGATCATTCAGAGAGGTTCAGGGGACACTTGGAACCACTTTGAGAATTTAAGGAACATACAATTTTAATAAGGTTCTGAAATGTGGAAGACATAATGTTTTCAATGGGGAATGCTGGAGATGAGGATCAGAGCATGACGTTTCTTTTTCTTTCTTTGTCTTGTCTTCCCTCATGATAGCTGGACTACTTTTCTCTTCCAGGCATAAAAAATAGATAGGCTCCTTCCCTTCTGGGTTCACAGCATTTTTGGCTTAATGGCTTTGCAACCCTACAAAAAAATTGTTTTCTTGGCTTCCAAATACAGCTCTTAGTTAGAGATTTTTGAGATTTCCAGGACAGTACTGCGAATGGACAAGCTTTGGTTTCTGAGACTTGAAAGAAAAACAAGTATAGAGATAGGTGTACAGTATCAGGAACACAGTGAAATGGCTTTTTTCCTTGAACCGAACTTCTCGAAGGGAAACGGGAATAGCATTTGGATTCTCAAAGTGTGGCCTAAACGTTTTCTTTCTTTCAATTATTCTTGTTAATGATTATGAACTAAAATAGTAAGATGATTATATTACGTTTCTCCAAACTAGACGTGCACATGTGGTGAGGTGATTTGCTTCTATTTTGTTTTTGTTTGTCCTTCATGAGGAGTACTTGAGATAGAGCTGAATCCAAGAGAAGAGTTTCTTCTCAATAAATCTTAATAGAGGCCCAAGAAATTGCTCCGCAGTTAAGAGGCAGTTAAGCTGTTCAAAGAACCCAGGTTTGATTTCCAGCACCCACATGGCAGCTTACGAGCATTTATAACTCCAGTTTGAGGGGGATCTCATGCCCTTTGCTGACCTCCATAATCACTGCACACACATAATTTACAGGCATACATGCAGTAATATACATATACACATTAAAATAGAAACAAAATAATCTTTAAAAACATAAAAGAAACCTTAATATTTCAGGGTTGTGTGAGGGCATAACATGCCCTGGGTTAAATCCCCAACACTGCAGAAAGCAGGCATACTTAAGAGTTGGAGGCAGGATGGTCATAAGTTAAGGGCCATTTTTGTTTGGTTTTGTTTTTCTTCACTTTTCTTTTTTAAATAATAAAATAAATCAAACCAGAAACTAACAATTTGAAATAGAACAAAACTAACAAACAGAAGGAAAGGGTTCAGAGAAAAGTCACAAGACATAGATAAAGATACAGACTCTATATTCACACACTCACTCAGGAATCACATAAAAACACTAACCTGGAAGTTATCATATATACATAAAGGACTTGCAGGATGAGAAAATAAAAGAAAATAAAAATGAAAATAAAAATGAAAATAAAAATTCAGGTAAAATTTAAAAAAAGAAAAAGAACAAGAAAGAGAATGACATGATATATTGAGACAAGAAACTTTCAAAGATGTTGTTGAGTTTCCTCTCTGCTAGTCATCTACTGCTGTGTATGCTGCCTACCTTTCAGAATACTTTTTAAAACTTTGTTTCCCCAGAGAATCTCCATTAAGAAAGCTATACCATGTACATTTTGAGCTGTAGAAAACTTTGCTTATTTTCAATTTGAATTTTTAGAAGGAAAAAGAGATTTTAATTCATCTAGTCTGTCAGATCAAAATGAAGATGAATTTGACATGGGCATGATGAGAAACTTGTACAGTGTTGTAAAAACAGTTAACAGAAAGTTTGAATCCAGTATGTGAGTCTACAAAGCTACGGGAAGTTTCTACTCTCTTTGTTTTCCTTCAGCCTCGTCTTTGGTGTATGTGGCCCTCCTTCCTCACACAAACTATTCTTTATTTGACATGTAACAGTCAGAATAACAAAACCAAAACAACCGATAACAAAGAAACAGCAACAAAAATATAATGATGTGTATGCACAGTTGGCCTGTTATCCAAACTTCTCTAAACAGCATAATACTTGCATAAATTTTATCACATCTGCACTCTCTTTTCCCTGGACACTAGTTAGACCTAGATTAAACCTGAGGTATTAATGTAGTTTTCAGATGTACTTCTGTTTTGTGGTATTCTTTAAAAGTTTTAAAAACAAATCTAAAGCTTCGTTTTTACATCTCTCGATTTATTTAATCAAAATCTATATAAGAGGCTCTGGATCTTCTTTTTCAAAAGCAACAGTCAGTGCAATCAATAGTCTTAGTCAGTTTTGAAGTCTGCTTACTACAAGAATGCCTAGTTAGGCAAGATATACCCATGCGTATAACAGTAACACAAATTATATGGGGACCTTGTGTGGAACTGTTCCTGGGGGTTGGGGAGACAGCAACATCCCACTTTAAATAAGAACCAATGATGGAGCAAATTAAGGATGCCACCAAAGTTCTAAATGATCAATGAGTTTTAAGAGTTTCCTTACAGGACTTTGTTTAAGAGGTTACTTACAGGAACAAAAATGACTCAGAGTCAGCTATACCTCCAGAAAGTCACTTCAGGATGGGTGACAGCTCACAAAACAACTAGAAACCTGAGGTGCATGGTGTAACCTTCACAGAAGCTTGTCAGGTTAGAGAAGATAAGTCTGAACCTCTTCTATGTAGCAAAGATTGTCTTAAAGTATCCCTCCGTCCACAGTCTTTTCTGCTCAAATATATTTGGGGTGGGAGGAACCTAGCAGGCTTGGTCAGTTTCAGGGACTATCCAAAGAATTTGAGTATTTTTACTTTCTTTGTTTTAAAGAGCTTTCCTGAAGAAAGGAACTTTCCACCCCCCTCTTGAGAATATCCTATGGACTACAAAGCTTCATTCTACAATGACATATTTTATCTGGGAGGGAATTGCTATAGAACAGGGGATGACCAACCACTTTTGAATTATATTTAAAGTTTACTTCAAAGGAGGAAACATAGGCCTGCCTAGAACCTATAGCTTAGGAATTCATAGATGCCAACCAACAATGATTAATTAATTTATAAACTCAAAAGTCTCCCATGAAACTTAGGCTATATCATGGGATAGGGAGGGGAACTAGAGAGTCAGAGATCAGGATGAACTTGGGTGAAACCACTCAACTTGAACACCGCAGGGTCTCTGCCCTTAATCACTTATAACAATTGTGGCTATTCAATAAGACATGTATAAGATCAAGTCAGACATTATTCCAGTTTAAAGAAGGAGAGCAGAGGCTCACAAGCACCCACTTCTATATGATGAGGTATTGATGATTTAGACAGTGAGAATCAGTTTTCTTTAGGGGTGTGGGCTAATAAAAAGCTCCAGTGGATTATCCTACATCAAGGCAACTCAAATTGAATTCACTTATATATAGCAAAATGGGACAGTAAATTGGGAGTAGGGTGAGGGCCTGGGAGGTAGACCCAGAAGGAGTTAAAGAGAGAAGTTAGGAGTGGACATGATGAATACACATTGCGCGCATGTATAAAATTCTCAAAGAATTAATACAAATATTACATTTAAAAATATTGCTTCCAGCTACACGATAATTTTCTGCACACCATTTTTTTGCCCCTAAAATGATTAAAAATTCCTTCTTTTGAAGTTCAGGATTTATTACAAATCTGGCAATCTTCATAAAACCTTTAAATGTCAAGAGATTTAGAAGTAAATGGCAAAGTACTTTTTTCGGTGGTGAGGGAAGTCTATAGTATAAAATTTCGAATCAGCTCTTGCATTGGTGCTGCAGATGTCTCAGTAGTAGAAGGGATGTGTGGGTCGACCACTGTACCACAGCGACCTAGCAGCCTGTATTGTATATTTTCTCTTCCTTGCAGCTCTCCTTTATGGCACTCATTTTCCTGTGAATCTAGATATGCAGGCAGTGGGTCTATTGCAATGCCAGCAATAGTTTAATGCAGCCACGAAGAATAGCTGCCTTCCCACACCTTAATTTTTCTAACATTGATACCAAGTTAAATGGCATCATGTTTATTTCTAGGAAAATTTTATCAGTCTCCTATCTTTCAGTGTTTTATAATTCATAGATAACATATCTTCTCCTAACTACGAAGAAAGCCTTCCTGATTCCTCCTTAATCACAAGACATGTTATTTGCCACTCAAATGGCCCAGGTTTCACTGCAGCACATTTGACCTTTTGCATACATGTTTTCCTGTCAAAATTTCTGAGTCGACTCCTTCAAAAGTCATAGCACTCTGTCTTATACTTTCACCAGGAAAAAAAAAAACTCGCTAAAGAACTAATGTTAGGCTGAGAAAATGAAAATACCCTCCCACGTTTTGTTTGTAAAGATGAAAAGATTGTACACAGATCCCCACTTTCTGCTTACTGATGGAGGGGTAATCAGGCATTTCCAGTGCCATTTCTCTTCTCCTGTTACCTGTATTTTGCCTTACTAAGAAGCACAGTCCAAATGTCTTATTTTTCTGTATGCAGAAGCTGCAGCTGCGGTGTTTACTTAGGCAGACATGTGGGAGTGGGGTTTATCTGTTACTGAATCTGTCATGCATTCTGTGTTGTTTTCCTCTTTTTTTTCTTAATCTCCAATGTTTCATCATTTATAACTTAGCTATCTTCTTTGGACTTTGCATAATTATCTTATAACCGAGAGTTTAAATTCAGTGTCTATATGATAAACATTCCATTTTAATGTTTCACATAATTACGAATTAATGGTTTCATAGAGCAGAGAGATTAGGGGTTCTGTATACTGAGGAAATGGTCTTACTTTTGTAGTTGACATGAAACTATGTCTGTGGAGGATGTTGGTCAGTTGATGGACAGCTCCCTAACATTCTCTTTCGTCATGTCAACTTTCTATCTGAAGTCTTGTCAGCATGGTGTTTTCAGAAATAGACGAGAAGATATAATAGGTTGACACTGGGCATAAATAAAAGTCCCAGTGTGCAGTACAAATTTAGATTTTTCTTAGTTTTAAAAACCTCTTGATTTTTCCCCTAAAAAGACATAGTCTATAGGAAGCATAGCATGTGATTAAAAAATTAGAATTAGATACGATATAAACGCATACTGTTGATGATCAACGAACTCATTTATGATGTATACATCATTTTATACATTTCATTTATGTATGTGGGCTTAATATTCCAAAGTTATCTTTTTTAAAATCAGTACACTTTTCTTAAATGTTTACAGTTTTGGTTAATCTAAACCGTACACCTTCTGAGATTGGTGAGGTTGTATTCTCAGCTTTAAACACTGTTTCTGTTTACCTTCTATTGCTCTGATACAAGGCTTGCATCAAAAGCAACATGAGCCAGAAGGGTTTTAATCTATACTTCCAGGTCAGAACTCATCATTGAGAGAAGTCAAGGTAGAAACTCAGGTAGGAACTCGAAGTAGAAACCAGATAGAATTGTTACCTAATTGTTCACTTTTTTTTTTTTTTTACTTATTTACTTTACATCTCTCTCATTGACCCCTCCTGGTATCCTTCTTGGTCTCCCTTAACACAATCCTTCCCCCATCCCTCTTTACTTCTTCTTCTTTGAGCAGGTGCCCCTTGGGTATCTCCCATCCTGGCACTTCAAGTCTCTGCAAGGCTAGGTACTTCCTCTCCCACTGAGACCAGACAAGCCAGCTCATTAGCTGATGTTTTTATACAGCCCAGGACCAAGATCTGTATGTAGTGTCTACAGCCATCTGTGTTCTCTTACATCAGTTAGCAATTAAAACAATGCCCTGTAGTCCATTCTGATCTAATACATTTCTAAACTGAGGTTTCCTCTTCTTAGGTGATTTTATGTTGACCATAAAAGGTAACCAGCATTAATTATAAAGGTTGATCCCATCATACGTGCTGAATAGATCTTTGCTAAATCTATTATCATACAATTATTGTGTTAGGCAAAAATGTTAATTGCTTAAGATTATATAAATAATGCTAATAAGCAGATTGGATCCCAACAGAGGACACAAGAAAGTGAAACATTTTTTTTCTCTCCTTTTGGAAATAGGTTTGCAAATGATTTGAAGTATTGATTTTTAAGAAATGCCCATTTGGCATTTTGGGGATTTTCTCCCTTAAATACTCTAAATTCCCATAGTATCTCAGTGTGACCTTTTTCACTCTTCTGGAATTGTACTGCTGAATTTTCAAGTTGCCTCTCGGTGGTCAAATCCAGTATTTTCTCAAATTGTAAGATATTTCCTTTTCTAAAAAATAACACTTGATACCTTTGCCCTTCTGTTCTTTAAAATTTTCCCATTGGAATTTGACTGATATTTACTAGGAAATTTCTCCGTGCCAGGGTGCTGTTCTATCATTTGATAACATAACCCATTATATAGGTGGGGAAATGTGTCTGTGGTCACAAACGTAGTCTGATGGAGAAAAAACTAGGCTTCAGGGGTGCAGCCAGAACTTATTTCATAGTATTGCGTCAAGAATAACATAGTGGATATTTTTATTTTTTGATGACTTCTGTATATTTTGGCTTAGTTGGTTCATTCAGCTTCCACTTCATCTCTCGGAGAAGATGACAGCCACAGAATACAGAGTGGTCTCTCTCGTTCTGTCCTCTTCCAAACCAACAACCTTTGTCGCACAAAGGTTGTATCACAGGTTGTGAGATAAACTACAGCCATGTTAATCTCCAAAGTGGCTGTACAAGTTGGCACTCCTATCATCACTGGAGGAGTGTCCCCTTGCTCCACATCATGACCAGCCTGAGCTGCCACTTGTTTTTGATTTTATCCACTCTGATGGATGTGAGGTAGAATGTCAAGGTCGTTTTGATTTGCATTTCCCTAGTGGCTAAGGAGGTTAAATAGTTTTTTTTTAAGAGTTTCTCAGCTGTTTTAGATTCCTCTTTTGAGAATTCTCCTTTTAGATCTATACCAGCATGTTCTGTCTTTATAGATACATTGATTTTTCTTTGTGTGTGTGTGTGTGTGTGTGTGTGTGTTTGTGTGTGTTCAGTTGTGTGTCAGTGCTCACAAAAGACAAAGAAGACATTAAATCTCAAGAACTGGAGTCACAGGCAGATGTAAACTTTCTTATGTAGGTACTAGGAACTAAATCTGGTCCTCTGCAATAATTACAAATGTTTTTAATCACTGAGATATCTCTCAAGCCTGTATTCTTTATATTGAGATATTGTTTCATTATGTTGTCCAGGCTTGTACTTATTTTTTGCTTAAAGTTATATATAACCCAAGTTTATCAAACTCAGTCTCATGACTCACATAACTACCAAGAAATATGAAAAGTAGACTTATGCTTTCTGAATGATTGAGGTTATTTATTTAAAAATATAATAGAGAGAAATTTAGCAAAACACTGAAGTGAATTGACCTTCATGGTCCATCTACTTTAATTCACACATGTCTTTTAGTGTTTGTTTATTATTGTACAGATTTTCTAACTTATGTAAGGCTCAAGTAATTGGGGCAGTTCTGACTTACTAGCTATTTTTCCAAAAATGGATATACTTTTGAATCACTACACAGTCTTGACCTATTAAACCACTCAACCCTGGTTCAGTTTGTTTCAACAGGAAGGTTTGGATTAGCCTGGCTGTCTGTAGTTCATCTGATGGCAGTACTTATTAATCATTGGAAACTATGATATTGAATGTCATAGAGAAGTTTCAATATTTCCTTCCCACTTCCTCATTATTGGCAAGGAATCCAGCACTGACTTCTGGAAGCACTACTTTAAAATGCCCAGGAGTGGTATAGATGGAAGGAACATTTTTCCTTGGTATAAAGTGAAGTCAAGCCTGAGAACCCTGATTCTGATACCAACTGTGAAATTCATTTAAGAAGGATACACTCATTTGTAAGTCAAAGAAACTCTAAATATTAATTTGAAGAAATAATGCTCTGGCTTAGTTTCTTGCACCCTGACTGAAGAGAATTAAGTACATGAACAAGAGTCAGAATTAATAGGATCT
This sequence comes from Rhabdomys pumilio, assembly GCA_030674055.1. Taxonomy (NCBI): domain Eukaryota; kingdom Metazoa; phylum Chordata; class Mammalia; order Rodentia; family Muridae; genus Rhabdomys; species Rhabdomys pumilio. The sequence goes on along the minus strand of JANHMN010000002.1, from coordinate 70,918,757 downwards.
TATATGTCTGTGTTTTTTATCTCTCTGTAGCTCAGCCTATCATCTATCTTTCTATTTATTTGTATATCTGTCTATCTCTCTGTTTCTCTCCATTCATTTATATATTATCTGTTATCAGTCATCCATGAATTTTGTATATTTTATACATAAATCATATATGTATAATTATATGTATGTCTACCATTTTATATATCATCTTATATATCTCTATAGCTATATTTACTTAAAATACAACCCATGCAATAGAGTCACAAGTAAATCTCCTGACATTTTGGGGGGATGCCAGCTTAGTGATCTATTCAGTGGCTCCTGTGTTTGGAGCAATTCTAGAACCAAGAACTGTACTTTGATGCTGTGTTTTTTTTTTCTTCTTGAATCATCTTTTTTATATTTACATGTTCTCTGCCTGTGGAAAAAACCTTTTGTTTGCCAGCTTCCTTTCACACATTTGACACATGATAATAAATCATACTAATAGCAGATGATCAGTAAATGGGGTTACCTTTTAGATTCTCTTACTGTTCTGGCATGAGTTTAGAACACAGAAATTTTTCTCCTCTCAGACTTCTACCAGTTCTGCCAGTTTCATCACTACCTTCTCCTTTCATAATTGAATAATAGTGGAATTAAAGATTTACTCAGTGAAAACTAGGAGGAAATACATTGTCTATTTTTTCCACTTTTAATTTTATAGCTGAGAATGAAGTATAACCTTGTCATGGTGTTATTTTCAGTTTGTTCTCAAGCAAACTTGAGTGTTTAAGCATCTATGCTTGTGCCAATTGTTTGTCTTTGGGGACTCGGGAATTAATTTGGCCTTCAAAGTCAGTAGGGACTTGGATGGATTCCTAACCATGGATCATTGGATATTACCCAACATTGTTCTGTTCTTCTATAGTTAATAAAGAAATGAAAATAGAACATTAAGTAATGTTGGCCAAGAGAAACTGATGCCCGATATTCCTTTCAGTTGGTTTTCCAAGTGCTTTCCAAACAGCTTCTATCATTTGGAATAAAAGACTTCTGGTCTGTCCATTTATTTCTATTTTCTTTTATTGAAAACATTTTTTTCATACAATATTTTCTGTGCATGTTTTTCCCTACTTCCAGTTTCATTTGGATTCACATCAAAGGAATAACAATAACACAAATCAAGGTAATAAACTTAAGAATATGGAAAACCAACTAAACAAGTGTAAAAAAGCCAAAGGAAAAGCAGATGACATGAATATAGATGCAGAGACACACATGTTTGCACACTCTAAAATCCCATAAAAATCCATAGCTTGAAGTCATAATAGATACACAAAAGACCTGTAAAGTAGAGAAAACAACCAACCAACAAACAAAAAATGAACAGCAACAAACTGCCCTGACTTAACAATCTGAGGTAGAGAGTTTCCAAAGATGCTGTTGAGTTTATTTTGTATTGGCCCTCTACTGATGCATGTAGAACCTACCCTCAAGAGTGGTTTGTTTTCCTAATGAGAGTTCCTTGGAGAAAACTAATTTTCATTTGCAAGTGGCTATCAATTAGGGATAGCTTCTTGGTTAGGGATATGGGCACATGTCCAGCGTTCCTTTCAGTTCTAGGACCCTTTTAAGGTGCAGACCTGCAAGGGCCATCTGTATGCTGCCTCAGTCTCTGTGAGTTCCAGTGTGCCCCACCCTGTTGTGTCTACACCTATCTCCTTAGGAAAGGGAGGTAGAATAGATAGTTAAGGAAGTTTTATACATCGTACCTTGAAATATTGATTTTTCACTGGTACCCTTTTCTCTTAAGTGCTTTTAGATGTTAGGCCTGAACCTAAACTTTTTGTTTCAGGGGTTAGGAAGGTGCCTCAGTGGTTAAGAGTAGAAACAGCTCTTGCAAAATGCATGTGAGTTCAGTTCTCAGCATCCTTATTGGGCAGCTTACAAGACCTGTAACTCTAGTTCCAGCAGCTCTCACAGTCTCCATCGGATTCCGCCAGCTTCTGTACTGACACTTGCTCAAACCTACACACAGATATTCCTGTATTTATACAAATAAAAAAATTAAAAGAAATCTTTAAAACAACTGTTAGGCTGGAGAATGATATCTCTAAAAAGTTATTTGAGCTAATGGTTCAGGCAGGGTCTAGAATTTTCAACACTCCAATGGATGATACCTTAAGTCCACAGTCATAGACTCTCAGCTAAGGAGCCTCTAGAACACAACGAGCAAGCATACACAGCATTGTCTTCATTAGAACTATCCCGTTAAGGCTGACAAGGGATTGACAGGTAGCATGCATATGCTGCGTGTTATGTTTGTGGAAAGTAAATCAGCGTTCTCTGGTGAATGAAATGCTCTGATGACACCAGCCAGAAATAATTGTTGTGTATGTATTTTACAAAGCTTAGGAAAAGCTGGAGCATAACTCTTGTGTAGAAGTATGCATGCGATGCTTAAAAATGCTCTTTAAGTGCTCTATCAGGAAATCCAGCTGCTCAATACTCATTTTTTCACAGGGTTTATGACATTTGAGTTATACTGAGATACTAGAGCAACAAGACTGCTTTCCTGATCCTTTCTTTTTAAATAAGTTACCATCCTGATATGAACATGAGACATAGTAAGCCTTTCACGGGTTTGTTTTGAGAGTGATATTCAGTTCCAGCAAGGGCAGTTTTTTTTTTTTTTTTTTTTTTTTACATTCTTTTGTCACTTTCTGTGAAAAACAAACAAACAAACAAAAAAAGTCAAAACCAACAAAACGAAAAGACAACAAAACTCCTCCCCATCAAATCCTTCTCTTTTCAGTTTAACTAACAAAACCTAAACAGCTTCTAAATGGCCAACAAGGGAATTTTTAAACATGTTTTAGTAGGAAGAGACAGCACAGATTTCAGATGGGAACAGTTTTCATGCTAATTCCCTTTCAGCTCACATCATCTTTTTGTGGGGTTAAGGAACTAATTTAGATCTGCCTGGTAGAAGGTTTGTTGTAGTGTCCTGCATAGTCAGTCAGGTTGCCACTGTAGTGTGGACCAGATAGATTAGCAAATCTGCCATTTGAGACTGAAAATATTGATCAAATTCTTGATTTTCTTCTCTTGTTCTTTCCTTCTCACTTTCTGAATAGATTTTTATTCACTATGCTTAATTTAGGCCAACTTACAGCATCTGAAGAGTTTCGTAAACTGTTATCTTCAGAGGCACCATTCCTCAGTGAAACCATTTCCTCTTTGGTGTAATTATTCATGTTTAAACAATATTCATCCTCCAGAAAGATTTCATATGCATGCAAAGATAATTAGAAGTTTTATGCATTTTATTTTTGCCTTAAACTTTATCATTTGGAGATTTAGTTTACACCATTTTTAATTGCTTTGGGCTAGAACACAGCTTTTAAATGGAGTCAAACCACCTAGAGACAATATTTTAGGGATATTATAGTTTGAACTGCAAAACATAAGCCAAAGACATTGCTCTGTGTGACGAAAAGGGTGTTTGCTCAAAAGACAGATAGCATAGAGGGATGAACATATTGGATAGAGAAAAAGCATATGGTGGAATGGAGTCATATACACCGCGATAAAACATAAGTTGGCTGGCAATTTGCGATCTTGAAATGATTTTAATCTCTTGTTCTCAGTTTCTTCATATGTAAAAAGCATATAGTAAGTAGTTTTGTTAGCTGTTCATGGCATTATTTCTGAAGTAGTGTAAGGTGGCTAGTGGGAGAAGATGTGGGTTTGCATCTCTATAAAAATCCACTGGACAAAATTAATTTTACAGGAAAAGCAATATAGATCACAGATCATCCTATTTGTCCATGTCCTATAAGCAACTCATGGCAAAAGCTTTTTTGTGTACTGGAGAATAAGCTGTAGTTCTCCAGGAGAAGACCATGAACCCCAAGGACACAGATCTTTACAGGAGGTTCACAGATCAGAACTATTTTCTTAATAATGGTCACATATCAATTGCTATTTTGGACACTTGAGACTATTTCTTATTACATGGAAAGTACATGAACGCCTCGAAATAAAGGTTTTCTAACATATTTTCCTTCTCTGGGAAAAAAAATATGGGAAAGAAGAAAGTTTGAGAGAAGCTGAATTTTGTGTCTAATTGAAACATTCATTCCATATTGATCTCAGCGCTTTAGGCGCATGCTCATGTTATCACTTATCATGGTGGGTTTAGCTTAGTTTCTTGTGTCCATTAGGAGTCTGGAGATTGGACTTAGGACATCAAGGATGCTTTAAGAAAGTGAGCATCTCCTGAGCTATTCAACCCTCTGTTTCACTTTTGATTTGGAGGAAGATAGTGTTTCATAGAGCTGCTACAGCCTTTTGGAACACTTAAAAACAAAAAAAAAGCTGGCATTGAATTTGACACCTCTTATCTCTACCTCCAGGGTTGCTAGGATAATAATATCACGTACCTGTATCAGTAAGCACAGTTTTTGGTATAGGCTCTTAGGACACCAGTAGTCTTTTATCTCTCCTTCCTTGCTATTTTTCAGTCTGTCTTAAAAATTGTAATCCATATAGGAGGTGTGTGATAGGAATATAAATGGTGAATATACCTCTTTAAGGTGGAAAATTGGAAAATGGTGATCACATCCTTCGGTTTCTTACTACAAGTCAGAGGCAGCTCAATCAAGTCCCACCCATAAAAGATATAAATCTACGAACCTTTGCTAAGGCACTGATTTAATCTTAGCTCTTAGAATAATATTGAGCCTATAATAACAGGTAAAATCAACCACTAGAAATAGGTGTATCAGATTGTGTAATGAGGCACAGCGTCTGCATTATTATGGCTAACTGCAGATGTAAAGCACTTTAGGGCAGACTTTATTGCCAATTTGCAAATTACATTGCAGAGTGGAGTGAAAGGCAGGCGATTAAGAGTGTCTGCCTTGAGCTGGGCCAGGACACAGGGAGTGAGGCGTGATTTGTGGGTGTGCATGCCATTTGTTAGCTCCTGGGAGTAAATTCCGATTGCGAGCCTATCATAAATCACAAGCTTGTCCAGTCTGCAGTTAAAAGCTCATTTGCCAGTTTCTGTCTTCTTTCTCTTCTGTTTCTGTACAGTACTTTATGATCTTCTAAATTAAAGTGAACTGCCTGTTCCTTTGATTGAGGCAGAACAATCCCTTGTTAATGTTTCTAGCATAACCCATGGCAGTGGATAAAAACACCAGCAGGCAATGTGTGTGCAAGCATTCCCTTGAAGCAACTTCTGAACTTGATGTTTTTCTGGGTGACTACCAAAAGCCAGAAACAAGCAAACAAACAAACCCTCTCCTGTAGAGTTTACCAATCAGTCACACAGCACAACATTAGAAAGCAGAGGCTGCC
>JANHMN010000002.1:70900386-70912672 GCA_030674055.1 Rhabdomys pumilio | reverse complement strand
CACACACACACACACACACACACACACACACACAAATTCTTCTAAATTAGAGTACATAGTATATAGGGAAAGACAACAAATAGAAAAGGAAGCCTGGCTAAGATACAAAACCAACAGCAGCTTGTTTTGCCAACCATTTTGAAAACTACAAAATATTTTAAATAGAAAAGTACAGACAGAAATGAATCTTTTATACTATCTACAATAAATAAATGTTGATTGTTTTTTTTCAAATTTTCATTCTTCTGTGGGCATGTGGTCTTTGTCTTTTCTGGTTCTTTTTTTTATATCTATCTACTCCTTTTTGCATTATGCTTTTTTAAAACTATGATTTCTATTTTCATGTCTTAAATATGTAAACTCTCCTCAGGAATGCATCCCTTCTCTGAGGTCATTTCACTCAGACTGCAAAGTCTTTTCCAAGCCTTGCAGATGCTACACTGTTCTTGTCCTTTGGCTGGGTATACAGGCCTCATCTGTTAAAACGTGGGCAGTTTCGTAGCCCAAATGCCATGATTACCTCAGCAAGCAGTTCTCACAGTGGTGTTTTGGTTAGAGTACTAATTAGATTCTGTGGTTAATAAGATTGTCACTTGTAAATCTCTTCATTATTATGAACGCTAGAGCTGGTGTTGGAAATGCGCTCGTGTTGGACTAAGACATAATTATTTATGAAAAGGCCTTGCCCCAGAAATGGAAATCATAATAATTAGATTTAATCTTTCTGTGGCTTACGTATTTCTTTTGCAGCAAAACAGATGTTCAGAGAGTGCTAATTACTAGTCGTGAAAAGTTTCCTGTACAGCCAAATCAAAAAGTCAGGAGGCTAGACCCTGGAACTTTTAGCCACCACTTATCTGTGTGCCTTGAGAAAAGAGACAACCCCAGAGACTTCCTGCCTGCCCTACATAATGTCAACAGCTGTTAACCTTACAGCTTTAGTTCTACTGGAAGCAATGGGTTTAAAATTGCTTTTCATTAATGGTTAAAGAGATAGAAAAACTTGTTTGTAAAAGTTTATTACTTCAGTTAAAGCTGAACCATGAATAAAGTATTATACCAGGAAAATAATTTGAAAATTACTTTTTCACGTTTCATAGCCAAGAACTGGACAATTCAGAAAACTTAAGGTAACAAATTCTCCAGTCAAGATTAAAATAGCATATGTTCAATATTTTGAATTAAATAAAGTGAGTTGAATTAATTAAATGCAGTAAAAAATTAATTTCAGAAAATTATTTTAAAGTATTATACAATACTGCTGTTGGCTTTGATGGCTAAAGACGGTGTTTCTGTATTATAATCAATGACACAAATAGATTTGAGAGCCATTAAAGACTTCTGGTAGTTTAATTTAGTCTGGATTTGAGACCTAACTTTTCACTTTAGATGAGGTCACAAGGTGGGGACAGGTTATATAATGAATAAGCATATAAACATGTTGGGCAGAGTTGGAAATCCTGGCTTCTAGTTCCTTGTACCTCAAAGCCATTCAGAGGATTTTGGTCATTACCAGCATCTCGCTGGTTGTATTCTAGTGAAAAGTTTCTAAGACGAGGACTCAGAGGATAAGAAAATAAAGAAGATAAGATAGTTGGGATAAGAGATCTACACAAGCTAAGTCTTAGGCCAAGCAAGTTTACTAAGAAGTACATCATGGTATGTACAGTTCCCATGAGGAACATGTGACCAAGTCAGCAGAAAGCTATCACACAATGAAACAATGTCAACAGCAAACCTAATCAAGCAACACTGCACAAATGGAACACAGGGTATCTCAAGTGCCTCACAGCCTTGAGCACATAGCAGGCTTAGGACTGATAATACCAGCCTTTTCTAGGAGAAAAGCCAAGTTCTTAGGAACTGAACCTTTAACTTTTTCGATGCCCTGGCCCCAGTCCTAGAATGAACCTTGACAAGTGTGTCCTTGGACAAGAATAGTGGATGGGCTTTCCCTTGGTTCTTTTATTAAGGTCTCTGAGAAGCCTTGATTTGGCCTGGCCCTTAACCCTGTTGAATCCTATTCATTCTGCCTTCTACTCACAAACCAAGTCCTGCCTGCCACAGCTCACCCATCTCTCTGTATAACATGAATTCTTTAAACCTGGTCCAGCTGCACTTAAATTTTATAGATTCATTTACAAGCATCACATATTGAGCCTTATAAAAGAAGTATCTAATATGGCTATTTCTACCCTTCAGTTACATTACAATCTCCCATTTTTGGATTTGGAGCTTCATGGACATAAGTGTATATTTTGAAGTTTGCTGCATAGATTCTAAACCACTCCCATTTATTATTATATAACTTACATGAAGTTGAAGAGGAAGCTCTCTGTGCTTCAGTATTTTCTTAACAATGAACTCATCAATAGTAAATACTGCATAGATTCTTTGATTGACAGGTTAACTTATATTTGTAAAGCATTTAGGAATGTGCCTGGCACACAGTATTCACTGGGTAAATGGTAGCTCTCATACTGAACACCATTAGATAGAAACAAACTAGTTAGTACATAGAATAATATGAATTATAAATGTACTAAGCTGTGAATGCCACATGTAAATTAGCTCACATTAATTAGTCATTTCTGTGATATATTTCTCTGGGTGTCTTCACATGACCCAGTTTGTTGCAAGATATTTGATCACACTGTGAAGATGTGGGCTTTTCCACCTGTACCCCTGTTCCCAAAATAAGAACTCTGAGACTTAATTATTTATGAAAAAATGCCCAAGCCATAATCTTTGGCTCATTCCTGATAGCCTGTAACTCAGTTATCTCATTTATACTAGACTAAGTCTGCCATAAGGATAGACTCTCTCCTTAGTTACTGCTCCTCATTCTCATGTGTCCATCTTCCTCAGAGTCCAGGGCAAATCCTCCCATCTCCAACTTTCTACAGAATTCCAATGTGTTTCCTGGAACTCCACCTATTACTTCCTGCCTTTTGCTAACCTATTTTAAGTTGTGGTGTGGCTCAGCCTTAGCACATGCCATTTAATCCAAGAGCTTTCTGCTTGAATATTATAACAGGATTGAATGAAGTCAACCTTCAATAGGTCAAAAGGTGATACAAGCAATGAGTTGACAGGAAGTGAATGTAGTATTATTAAGAAAAAAATGTAGAGAGTAAGAGGGAGTCAGGAGAACATATAAAGAGGTGCACAGGAAGTAGAAAGGAAGGGACATTCAGGTGGAAGGAGGTTCTTTGAGATGGCTTCAGAGACTGGCATCACTTCTGGGATGTCAGCTCAGGAGGAAGGTCAGCTGGGTGTTTTCTCTGCTTCTCTGGGCTAGCAGGATTTCACTGAAGCATCTGGCTTCCTAATCCTCATTGGTTAAATGGAACATTTAGTATTTTTGTTAAACACCAGTTATTCCTTATTTCTCATTTACAATTTCAAATAATAATCCTAAACCATAGGAATACAACATATTTGGATATGGAGTTCTACCTGGGATCCATACTAACTCACCCTAAAAAACAGATTTATTTTTTTAATGTCAGTACTGTGTGACATGTTCTCAGTATGGAACCTAAGAGGAGTTACCATTTACTTCAGCTGTGACACGAATGTGGCATATGTCCTCAAGATGCCATTTTTCTAAGGGGGCATTCCTGGATATTGAAGACTTGTTTGCAAGGATCTCAGGTTGGTGCTGTCTCTTCATTTAGTATAAATTGTTGCACAAGTATGTTCGATTTTGTCAGATTAGTTCACTTTGAACATGCTTTACAATTGCAAAAGGCCATCTGGACATTAACTTCATTTTATAGGTGATTATGTGAAGACCTAGAATGATTGTCACTTAATGGAGGCCATAGAATGGGTCACTCACTGAGAGCTGACTTCTCAAACATAAAATTTTGGCTTACCTAAATATATGGTTTTATTAATGTCTTTATCCATAATAGAGGGCCAGTGTTTGTCCATTTTTTTTTAAATCTAAGAATTGTGTCAAAGAAACTTTCTCTTGCAGCATATGGAAACAAATACAGAGACTCATGGCCAGATAATATGCAGAGAGGAGGGGGGCTTAAATGGGATGTCTCCCTCAAATCCCTCAATCACAGAGCTCAGAGAACACTATGGAAGAGGAAGAAAAAAGAGTGTAAGATCCAGAGGGATGGGGGACAATGAGGAAACAGGACCTTCTGAATACAAGAGGACTGTTGCATGTATGAACTCAGAGAGACAGCATGCATAGAACCTACATGGGTCTGCTCCATGTTAAGTCCAGAGTTTAATGGAGAAGTGGATACATACCCCTACTCCTAACCCTAAGGCTGTCTCCAATTTTTAACAACTTGCAATAGAAAATTTAGTTTTCTCTAAAGCAGTCTCAATGGGCAGGCCATACGCCCAGCAGAAGATGGCCAATAGAATGATGTCTTTGGAGGGTCATTATCACATAATGTCGTGCCAGGGGCTTTTCTTCTATAATTCAATTTATTTCTAGTTTGCCTCCCTCCCTCCTTTCCTTTCCCTCCCTCTCTCTCACTCTCTGTCCCTCCCTTCCTCCCCCCCCCCCAGGTCCTTTGCATATACATTATGGCTTCTGTTTCTTTGTTTCCATGGAATTCTGAAGTGTGACAAAAAGTGGGTTTCTGTATCTATCTCTGTTTCTTATGCCTTTTCTCTGTTTTGTTCTATTATGTTGTGGTGTGTGTGTGTGTGTGTGTGTGTGTGTGTGTGTGTGTGTGTGTATGCTTCTTTTCTTTTATTATTATCCCTTTGGTGCTTGTTTCCTTTCTAAGGAGAGAACGAAACAGTGGGTCTGGATGGGAGGAAAGGTAAAGGGGAAGGGAGACATGTTATAATTACATATTAATATAAAAAAGAATAAAGAAACCAAAAAGAGAAGGGAATAACAATTATTGAAACTTATCGCTATCTGAGTAGTTTTCATGGGAGTCTTTAGAAGGTTACAGCTTTGAAGCCACAAGATACAGTATGTGGTGCTTTTTATCTGATTCTAGAATGCAGGAGAACACTGCATGTAAACTCAGCTGGCTTGAAGGATCGTAGGATAGTGTAAATTCACAGGTCTGCTGTTTCTACTCATGACTCAGGCAGGGGCTTCAGATACCCACATGCCGTCCACAGTGAGGGGAGAGCAACAGTTGCTGGACTTCCATTACACTACTGATTATACTAGTGGCTCAAAGGAGCAGGTAGAGTAGGCCATCGTTCCAGCTTCACGAAACTATCTCTTATTCTTCAGCCTCCCCCTTTTCAAAGGATTTTTTATGAACACATACCTTCCCTTCTTCAAAGTCTCATTTTTATGGATGCTTTTTCTCTGTTGCGGTGAAACCTCTGCTCTTCTACTTCTAGACTCTCCGCACAGGAAAGCCTGACTCCTTCATTCTGGCTTGGTCACTTTAGAGTTTTCGAACCAGCTGTATCTTTCCCTAGGGTTTGTTTTAATAAGAAATGTTCTAACCTGGCAAGGTAGGGATATAACACATGTGTGTGTTCTCCCTGCACGCAATCTTCCCACACTAAGTTGGATTACCTGTTTTGTATGTTGGCGAGTCCATGTCGTAATTTTTTTTTCACCGAGTTGTTTGTGACTATCTCTTTATATATCTCATTGGGTTTGGGCCATGAGAGCAGAGATCCTATTTCCTCATACATCATATGCGTGTTTTTCAACTTTATTGTTGTTGCCTTTTCTTTACAAACAGTGTAGCAACAGTGTTTGTCACATCTGAAGAGTTCAAGAATAATTGTGGAATGAAACTTTTTTCTGCTTGCTACATTGTTTACAGTGGTCTATTTTTAGAGAAGGAATTCAGAATAAAACAATCCTGGAAAGAATGAGAGAAATCTTAGCACAGATTTTTCTCACTCTTTGGCTTTGTTATGCTCCTGTTCTGAATTTGGAGCATTTGGGTTAGGAGGTCATTGGAATCACCCCAGGGCTTATTGTTCTGTTATGGAAATTAAAACAAGATCGATGATTATGGTGAAAGAAAGTTTGAACTTGGCTGGTTATTTTTTTTTTTTACATAATAACCATACCTTTTGAAATCAAATATATAAGCAAATAACAATGACAGAAACTGTACTAACGGAAGCTGACTGTGACTGACTGTGAGTAGCCCTTCTGGGATATCCTACATTTTATAGCAGCCATGATTTGTAATTGCATGTAACATTTCTCCATGAACCACACCACTATGTACAAAATAAGAATGGCTTGGTCCAGTGGTCTACAGATCTATAATTTCTAAAATTCTATTTGAAAATGACAAATCTTTCTGCAAATTTATACTAAATGCTTATTGCCATTTCTTAATAATAAAAATGTAAATATATTTTTTTGAAATCTAAATATAATTACATCAACATTTTCCTTCACTTTTCTTCCTTCAATTTTTCTTATGCACTCCTTGTGCTCTGTTTCTTTCATTATTCTCTCCCTCTCTCTCTCTGTCTCTCTGTCTCTCTGTCTCTCTCTCTGTCTCTCTCTGTCTCTCTCTCTCTCTCTCTGTGTATATATTATATATATTGATACAGCCTGCTTTGACTTATTGTTACTTTTATATCTATGATTTCAGGGCTGATCATTTAGTATTTGATGACCAATTGGAAAATTCTTTGTTGTTGAATTAACCTTAAGTCAAATTAAAAAACTCTTGGTTATCACCAAGGTCTATGAAGTCTAATACTATTTGTAAATTTCTTAGGGTTTTTGCAATTTATTTTTAAATTGTCGTTATTAAAAGACCAAATATTGCTACTAAAAAGGAAACCCATCTACATGTTATGAAAAATTTTTCATTTTTATGCTTCCCAAGAATATATAGTCATATCTATATGTGTTTTGTTTTCACATTTTTCATACATATTTAAAACTCTACTCAATATTTTATGATTTTATAAAGAAATGAATCATTAAAAATGGCAACGAACTAAATCATTCTTAAATGCAATATTGCAAATCTTTAACTCAGTATCTGGAAATGCATCAGTGAGAAAAGGAAAAAAAAAAAGAACATTGATAGTGAATAATATGAGCAGGTGGCTTTTTACAAAGGTGATGGGAATTAGAATAAGACTTTCCTGATTAAGAATTTCTAAGCTGAGCAATGAACACTGTATGAGCCAAGCACATGAGCTTAAGCCAGAATTAGATTAATGTTTTGCTGTGTCCAAGTATATTATACCAGTTACTTCTCTCTTTAAAGCAATGTATGGAAAATAGGCAAACAGATTTCAAACCCATTTTCCAAGAGAGAAAAGATGGGTCTCAGAGTTGAATATTCTACCCGCTCCTCTGTTTCCCATGAAGTTGAGAGATGTTTAAAGACAAGTATCGATGATAAGCAGAATGAGGGAACAGATGTGGTAGCCCTCTGGCCAGCCTTGTCCAAGGCTGCTGTGAGTTTGAATTTTTATACCATCAACCTTTTAGAGTTGTACTGACATTTAAATCTGCAAAATAAAATTATAATAAGGATTATAATGCCAATGTACTTTAATATAGTTTTATATAGTTTACTTTATCTTACAACTAATGAAAATAAACAAATGACAAACTATTCTATGAGTTGACACTAGTTCTATCTCCTTACCCAGTTAAAATGTTTAATAGATTATATAAATCAAATCCAGTAGGTAAACAACTTCTTTAATCTTCCTTTGAGGCAGTGTACATAGGAGTAATGACTGTAGCTATATTGCAGAGAAAAAGAATAATGTAATCAAATATTGATGACTAATTATTCAAATACTAATAAATTATATACAAAAGAATCCCGAATAATATAGAGGATTAATAAACACATATAAAAGCAGCAGCTACAATAAATCTAGTATTGAATAAATATAGATATCTAATATTTACTTTCATTTTAATAATATATTTATCTTTCCAGCTTAAGGAGTTTCTATTTTAAAGCATTTTTGAAACCCAGTCTAACACAGTTTGTTGATAATGTTGATTTTGTAAGTTAGAAATCACAAATATTGATTCTGAGTTAAAATGAGAACCATAGATATGTCTAGTCTCACCTATGTTGGATTCACAACTACTTGTCCAATACATTAGATTTGAGAGTAAGGCACAGTTATGACTCTTTAAAAAGGACTGTCCCTTATCTTTAATAATCTGAGATTATGATGCAAGGTTAATAGACTTTGCAGACATAATCAAGACATTGCTGACCTTAAATTAAAATTATCTCATTAAGGTCTTTTTGTAAAACTTAATCACATGAACTGAAGACAAGAAGCATAAGATTAGAAAAACCTAATTATATTCAAGGTATGAGAGATTCTTATTTCACCATTGATGTAGGAGACTACATAGACAGTATGAAAAGGGGTACGGACAGCTTCTGGGAGCAAAGAAAGGGAAAAAAGAAAAACATCAGACTTTCAGCAAGAAGAAATTCATGTGATCAAATTTGAGCTATTGTAGAAGTAGATCATGCTCAGAACTTCTAGAAAGGAATTCAATTTACAGCTTTATTTAAGCCTTGGAAGAATCTAAGAAATAAACTTAGTCCTTCTGAATCAAGTTTATGACCCAAGGAACTGTGAGAATATCATCTTCAATCTCTAGGGTTGAGGCACCTTATTGTGACATCAAAATGAAACGAATACTAAGTCTCATATAGAAAGTAATACTTCTGAGTTATCTGCCCTGTATGGCCATATTTTATTTAGTAGAATATTGGCTGCCTCATTTGGCTGGAGGCCATGCCTGTCAATTCATTATTACCTGACCACATTACTTGTTTGCATAATCATTTTTTAAACATAAATTTTTATTTTGATATTTGCTTTAAAACATAAGGGAGAGATGTCAGGAAGATGGTAGAATATGTCCACAAACACACTGTTCTAGGCATACTTATGCATAGATGAAAGGGAAGGATCCACTTACTGGCATAAGACATGATCCCGATCAGGTATTAAATATAAGGAAGAGGGCATGTTTGTGGTTTTTCTGCAAGATGCTAAAGGAGCATGGTGGCTGCCAGAGCAACAGGTGAAACGTGCTGATGCCATGACAAAGAATGATGCTGACCCGTAAGCTTGCTGAGTGCCCTGAAAATGGTGACTGGGAAGCTGTATTGGACATATGTTCCAGACCCACCATTGCTTACCTATACCCCTGATGGGACAAGCTACCTTGCCTCAAGTTTTTAGACCTTGTGGAACAGAGAATCAAAAAGAGAAGTTATAAGCCTAGATTCCCTCTGAGCGATCTTCTTTGGGATATTCCTTAAGAGGCTATTGCTTCTGAGTTGAGTGCAGAAACATGAAGATCAAGTTGGCAAGGAAATTTCAGGCACCTGAAATTCTCATACAATCCTCACAACTGGTACAGGACAATGTGATCATGATGGATCTTTACAGGTTATAGATTCTACTAGGAAGTACTAATAATATATTATACTTCCAAAACCCAACTTTCAGGGAACTGGACAGAGTGCTAGCCTTTGTTTATTTTGTTTCAGAGCACTAATACTAGACCCTAGAATATTTTGCAGTCTGAGGACCAGGGAGAAAAGGACAGTAATTGATATTCATTATCCCCATAATTCTTTCAGTCATGTTACACAACAAATAGATACAGAGCCCACTTTGTGGGTTCTTACTTATGAAGAATGGAAGCAGAGCATCTGATGTCCTATGTTTTCTAGAGGATGTCTGAAGAAAGGACATGGGTCTTATTGGGAGCTCATATTATCCAATGGAATGCTATAAACAAAGAAAGCTGGCTATGCTAGCATGCAGGTTTGAGAAGCTGCTCTGAACGTGAGACCTGCTGATGGTGAGAATCCTCTACATGTGCATAATTCCTCAGTACCAAGAAAAGAAGGAGGCTTGGCCAATGACTGGACACAAACAAAAGGAGACATGAAAAATGAAGAGATAAATAAATACAAGGAAATATGTTTCAAATAAAGGAATAAGATAACCATCCAAATATTGACCTTACTGTAATGGCAAGCTAACTGACTGTTAGGAATGTTCTAATAGGTATGTAAAACAAGGTATGAATGAAGTCAGAATTGCAAGAAAAATATAGAAAATTTTATAAATGCTGACAGAAGGAAGAATAATATAAATACTGAACAAAATAATCACTAGATGGATTTAAAAGTAAAATAAATTAAGGAGAGAACAGCAATGTTAGGATGTGGCCATCAGAAGTCATCATTAAAGGAGAAAAATAAGTAAAAATGGAGAAGAAAGCCTAAGACACTGACAGGACCCAAACAGACCATTACATGGCATATAAGCTGCGGCTGAAGAAGAAATAGTGAGAACCAGTTTATTTTGTTGTACTAACCCAACATGTCTTGATTTCAGATAACATAATGGACATTCAGAGACACAGAATTAAAATAATACCAAGTAGGATGAAGACAAAGAAATTCTCAGCAAAGCATTAAAATCCCCTTTTCATTTATTGAATGCAGACAATAGAACAGTGGCTCAGCATTCGTGAAGCCCTGGGTTAGACCCCTAACACCATATAAACCACGCATAATAATGCATACCTGTACTCCAGCACTGAGAAAGTACAGACATTTGGGTCAAAGGTTCAAGCTGATCTTCAACTATGTCTTGAGTTGGACTTATATATTTGCCAGTAGTTTACAAAGCAACTCCTTTAAAAAATTCTACACTCTTTAATAATATAGATATGGGGAATAATTTAAATCTTCTTTTATGAAACCAGACATTATTCTGCTACAAAAGGCAGATAAAAGTCACTTCATGAATAGAAAGCCAGAGGCAAACATCCTTGATGAATTATAAACAAAAAAATTATCCATTAAATACTAGCAAAATTTCACTGTCATTAAAAGACTCATATACCATTATTAAGTAGGATTTATTCTTGGAATACAAAGGATGCTCAATATATAAAAACATTAATATATATGTCTAATTATCAAAATGGAGGGGAAATCACATGGGCATCTCAGTAGACACATAATAAGTACTTAACAAACTTGAATACTCTTTTAATAAAAACAAATTTAAATAAAACTTATTTTGTTTAAATTTTTACTTATGTAATACATTATTATATTTATATAATATTTTAATATAATAAAATTTTTATTTTTATATAGAGGGGGCAAGACCACAGGCAGAAAGTAGCAGGGAATAGTGCGAGATGGTGCAGATTTTTAAACATTTCCCGCAACATTTGCACATGCCCAACAAGTGCTCTGCCACTAAACTTGTCCCTAGACTTTTGGACAATTGATATCTGGCTACCATGACAAGAATACACAATTAAGAAAAGGTAAGGTCTTCAACTATAGTTATCTACATGCTAAATATCTTAGGTATCAGGGCCTGTGATGCCTATTCTTGTATTCTTGATTGCAAACTTGACTATATTTGGAATTAATTCAAACCCAAGTAGCTGAGATCATGAATGACAGATTTTTTCTTAATTAATTCATTTGAGGAAGGAAGACCCACCTTAGAAACAAACCTTTTGAGGAGGGAGGATCTACTTTAAATCTACCACACCTTCTGATAGTAGCCTTTATATAAAGGACCTAGAAGAAAGCATTTAGTTTTGCTTGTCCTCAGTTTCTTTGGCAAATTTCTTCCTTCACTGATATTCTTTGGGATTCTGGCATATACTGAAGACCAGCAGAGACACCCTGTCTGGTGGACTGAGTATTAGATTCTTGGACTTTCCATTGGTAGACAGCCATTGATTGAACTAACTGGTAAAAATCTTGTTTATTCATTTTTTCTTTTCTTTTCTTTTTTCTTTTCTTTTTTTTTTTTTTTTTTGGTTTTTCTAGACAGGGTTTCTCTGTGTAGTTCTGGCTGTCCTGGAACTCACTCTGTAGACCAGGCTGGCCTTGAACTCAGAAATTCTCCTGCCTCTGCCTCCCAAGTGCTGGGATTAAAGGCGTGCGCCACCACCGCCCGGCTTGTTTATTCATATATACTCATACTATCAGTTTTATTCTTCTACAGAACCCTAACAAAAGCAGGGATAAAATTATGAAACTCAACGAACACACACACACACACACACACACACACACACACAAACACACACGTACATACATTGAAAATGAGAAACTTTGTTATATTAATCTTGGAATGAATTTCATGAGCATATAATCAAAAGCAAATACAATTGAAATAAAGCAGAAAAGTCATATTGAGGCAAGTTAATATTCTGAATAGTGAAAAAAGAAAGAAAATGTAACCTAGGAAATAGAAGGAAATGCCTGCAGGCTACACATCAGATAAGATCTTAAATCTTAAAATT
>JANHMN010000002.1:70792031-70900286 GCA_030674055.1 Rhabdomys pumilio | reverse complement strand
TTTTTTTTTTTCTTTCTTTTTTTTTTTTTTTTTTTTTTTTTTGGTTTTTCGAGACAAGGTTTCTCTGTGTAGTTCTGGCTGTCCTGGAATTCACTCTGTAGACCAGACTGGCCTTGAACTCAGAAATTCTCCTGCCTCTGCCTCCCAAGTGCTGGGATTAAAGGCGTGTGCCACCACCGCCCGGCTTGTTTATTCATATATATTCATACTATCAGTTTTATTCTTCTACAGAACCCTAACAAAAGAAGGGATCAAATTATGAAACTCAAGGAACACACACACACACACACACACACACACACACACACACGTACACACACACACACACACACACACACACACACACGTACATACACACATACATACATTGAAAATGAGAAACTTTGTTATATTAATCTTGGAATGAATTTCATGAGCATATAATAAAAAACAAATACAATTGAAATAAAGCAGATAAGTCATATTGAGGCAAGTTAATATTCTGAATAGTAAAAAAAGAAAGAAAATGTAACCTAGGAAATAGAAGAAAATGCCTGCAGGCTACACATCAGATAAGATCTTAAATCTTAAAATTCATGAGCAATGATTCAAAGGCAAAAATAAAAACACATTTAAAAAACGATTGGAAATTTGAGGAACTATTTATCTAAATAAAATACAAAGGGAACCAATAGTACATAAAAGATGTTTGTGTCACTACACATCAGGGAAACTCAGGTCAAAGCCACACAGAAACTAGATATGCTAGCTCTGTTCATGATCCCTGAATGATGAGGCTGAGGCAGGAGGATTATAAATTCAAGGTCCATGTGGGCCTTATAGTGAGATTCAAGCCAACCAGAGGTATATAATGAGACCTTGTCACAGAAAAACCAAAGCAAACCAAGCCAATGAACATTTACACACACACACACACACACACACACTATATATATATATATATATATATTGAAGAGATTATGTTCAACTGAATGGCTCACTCTTAGGACAGATACTTCAGTTTTTCTCAGATATGAGTCATCAAAATAAATCAACTCAGATTCACTGGAGGCTAAGGGCAAGGAATAGGAAGAAACAACTTCATATCTTGAGGAACAGCCTCAAGAAAAGGGATAATGTTATATACATTTAAAGTTTTTCAGGTAATGTGGATCTCATGTAAATTACTACTATAAGAAATGAAACTTTCAATTAATTAATAGTGGGTCAAGACTTAATAGACAGCTTCCTGTTTGATTGTGGTTTCCTATATATTTTCAATAAGCTTTCTCTTTAGTGTTCCTTGTCTAACACACTATTGCAAGGCAGTCCTAGCTCTGGTTTTTTTTTCCTCCCAGCTCTCTTCTTTATTTTTAACAGAGCTCAGTGGACTCAACAAAGTTGGTTGCTGTGGAAACATAGCCTTGATTTTCACAAATATTTTTCCAGGACTAAATGTCACAATAATTTTTTTTTCTCAGTCTTCTTGAGCCTCTGTATCTATGACGTTTCTTCCTCTATTTTTTAAAACAATGTTGCTCCAATGTTTTTATGACAAATTCTGAAGAAAGGCAAAGATCCAATATTTTAAACTTAACTACAGGTGCAACATAGGACAAAAGGGCATGAGACCATGTAGAAAATAGACAAATACGTCTTGTCCTTGAGTGAAGTTGTTTTGCACAAGAAAGAGAAGAAAAGTGATCTAAATAGTGTAGCAAGCTTTTGCAACAATGGGATAGCTCAGTGTGTTTGGAATATGAAAAAATTTTCTTGTTGAATACATCAACAATGTCTAACCATCCTTCACAGATAGAATACTGTGCATCACTCTGTTTTGGCACTTTTGGTAGGGGAAAATTTTATATTTATTCTCAATAAATATTCTCTCTTGATTCATATTCAGTGATGGTAACACAATGGAGGCTTGGTTCTTCCTTTTTTTACTAAGCATTTACCCCAGTGCTTATATTGCTTTTAGCATCATTCAATGATTTCCAGAGTTCCTGAAACACTCTCAGAATCTAAGTGTCTGGAAACAAAACAAAACAAAACAAAACAAAAATATCATGATCATCATCACCATCATTGACAATAACAACAGCCACATGCACACGCACACACACACACACACACACACACACACACACACACACACACTAATGCATCCTAGACTGGCCTCTAATTTATGACATAGTCAAGGATGACTTTGAGGTTCTTTTTGATCCTTCTCCATTTACTTCCTGAGTCCTAAGAGTACAAGGGTGCACACTTGGTTTAGGGAATTCTGGGACTGATTATAGAATTCTACACCTATAGGAAAACTCTACCAGTTCTTCAGATAGAAATCTTGACTAGGTAATCTGGATTCATCTACTGGAAGATATTTTGACCTTAGTGTGTCTCTGTCATTTTGATTTTGATTGTCCTTGTACTGTACTGAACTCATACATTATTTAACAATGTATTTAATTGACCACAAAAGCTTTTCTGTTTTTCCATTTTTGTTGTTATCTTGGTCATTTCACTATGTGTCATTTCACTATGAATCTAGAGGGAGGCCTGTGGCTTAAGAACATACTTGGCTTTGAAGATGCATTCCAAAGGTTAGTACAGGCACTAGGTGTTTTGTAATGGGTATAAAACTGTGGATGGGTCTCTGAGTCTAAAAGATCCATTGAGAAACATCATATAAAACCATTCAGCTTTCCAACTAATAAGTTTTTAAGACTTGATGCTATTTATTTCATAATTATAAGCATTTGTTATAAAGTGTAAATAATAGAATTTAGAATAAAAATTTCAAAATTCCTATTCCTTTTATTTTTTATCATGGTACAATAGATAGAGAAATGAGGCACATCTCCTGTCTATCTTCTATATATCAATTTTCATTTTTGTCTAGCCCAGGGTACAGTTCAAACCTGATCATAGAATTTTATTAATGAGGTTACGTAAGTCATCCAATCTCTAATCTTTAGTGTCTTCGGTGATGAAATGTAGTTTCTAATAATGTCTACTTAATAAGGCTAATGGAAGTGATTTATAAGTATTTGTTTTTTGTTTTTTGATAAAATATGCTTAGCTAAATGGTGCTAAAACATGGTGATTGATATCAGACATAAACAGCAGTATGAATCTTACATACCTTAGGCATTTTTAGCAATAATCCTTATAATTTTATTGAAATATGTAAAACCCACATAAGTAAGATTTATTCACAGACTGTTGTTCTCATAAATATAAGTTACTATCATTTTAAATCCCCCCAGACAAACATAGTTATCTGCTCTGTTTACCACTGGCTAGTGTACACTATCTCTTTAAATGTTCTAAGCTGTAATTCCAATTCAGAAGTTACCATATAGAATACCCATGCATCTAAGCAACAGGTATCTCATCTGTAAACCTGTTCTTGCACTAACAATTCAAAAATTTGAAGCAGGTAACAATTGGTTGAGTGAATCATTTAATCTATTTCAAGTTATTTCAAAAATACCACTAGGCATGGTTATCTAAGAAGGAAGTTTTATCATCTGTAATACTAGAAATAAATAAACCTCACTATAAATCTATACTTATTTGTTTATTTATTTATTTATTTATTTATTTATTTATTTATTTATTCACTTTATATCCCAGTTGTAAGCTCTTCCCTCCTCTCCTCTCAGTCCTACCATCACAAAACCCTCTCCCCATTAGCCCCTCCCCTTCTCCTCCAGTGAAGGGAAGCCCCTCTTGGGTACCACCCCATTCTGGGAAATCTAGTCCCAACAGAACTAAGTGCATCCTCTCCACTGAGGCCCAATTATTCAAACCACGTAGGAGAAGGGGATGCAAAGCAGTCAAGAGAGTCAAAGACCATTCCCGCTCCAATTCCTAGGAGAGTCACATGAAGACCAAGCTACACATCTCCTACAAATGTATAGGGGGGCTAGGTCCAGCCCTGCATGTTCACTGGTTGGTGGTTAAGGTTCTGTGAGACCCATGGGCCCAGGTTAGTTGACTTTGTAGGTTTTCTTGGGGTGACCTTGACCCCTACTGCTTGTTGAATCCTAGCCTCAACTCTTCCACATGAGTTTCTGAACCCTGCCTGATGTTTAGCTGTGGTTCTGTGGATCTATTTCCATCCAGTCAGCCTCTCAGGAGACAATTATGCTAGACTCCTGTCTGCAAGCATAGCAGCATATCATTTCTAGTGTCAGGGGTTGGCTCTGTCTTAAGTTGGGCCAGTCACTGGTTGGCCATTTCCTCAATCTCTACTCCATCTTTATCCCTGAACACCTTGTAGGTAGGGTAAATTTTGTGAGTGACACTTGCTGAGATTCTTAGCAGTTGGAGATATGGAGACTGAAGTGACCACTTCCTGTAACCAGGCAGACTTCCAGTAGAGGGAGGAGGACATCAACCCACTCACAAAATTGTCCACTTGTTTTGTAGAATAATCCTCGGCACAAATATTCTGATATTTAAATAATTAGTTACACTAGCTTACACAAAAATCAATGGTCAGAACCATATTTTTGAGCTTTTAAAATTCTGCTTAGTAGAATACTAATACAGCCCTGGTCCAAATACTTGGTAGTTCTTAAGTTTATGTAGGAACAATTTTTGCAATATTGTTTGCAAAAATTTAAAAAAATGGTCAGGAAATTAGCCTAAGTAAAATTACTGATGTGGGCAGAGAGAGAAAATATAATTTTGAGTTAGAGAAGTTTTCATGAGCCTGCTTAGCAGAATACCTGAAGATTTTTAAATCTGTGTCGTTATTCTAGTTTGCTTTCTGTTGCTGCAATTAACACTGTGACAAAAAAAACTTTTGAGAGGAAAGGGTTTATATTAACAGTTTATACTTTCAGGGCACAGTCCACTGTGGGAAGTCAGACAGAAATTAAAGTGGAAACCATGTGGGGATGCTGATTATTAGCTTAGTTATTGGCTCATGCTCAGTTCACTCTCTTATGCAACCCTGACTCACCTGCCTAAGGATGGTAACACCCACAGTAGGCTGGTCCCTTCACATCAGTCATCAATCAGGGATCTCTCACAGACACAGTCACTAGCCATTCTCATCTGTGCAATTCCTCTGCTGAAGTTTCCTCTTCCTTGCTGACTCTAGGTTATATCAAGTGGACAGTAAAAACTAATCTGCTAAGTTTGACTTTTTATTATAGAGTAGTATTTTCTCTATATTTTCTGCTGATTATATTCACAAAACTTCTAAGGATCTTAATTCATTTTTATTATAGATATTTTAAAAGCAAGTGGAATTTTAGTGATAAAGATTCTGAGAAATGAATTTTCATATATTGAGGACATGTTGTAGCTCTTAGCCTCTAAGTCTATCCAAAATTTAGCATTAAAATCAACTTTTGGGTAGAGAATAAGTCATAATTAGGGAAATGAATAGACATAGAATACCTTAACACTTTACCCAGTTATCCCATTTGTGAGTAATATACCAATTTGGATGAAAATAGAATTGTTTTTATTGTCCAATGAAATAACAAGAGTTAGAGTTTGAGCAAAATATGACAGACTATCAAAAGTACGTTGCCTTTAGGGCCTGCTCATGTTAATATTTGGATTCCTATTCTGTCATCAAATGTGAATAGCCTGCCTTTTATCTAAGTAGCCCCCTGGAGTACTTTCATAGGAAATGACTCCCTTTGTCAATAGTATAAGTGCAGACTTCTAGATGCCAAATCATTTACTATAAAGTTTAGATAATAATTAAAAGTAATAGATACAGACAAAACCTATCATTGACCATAGTTATTATATATCCCAATGCTAGAACCTCTTTGTATAGCTATTGAAAGCTACCTGGTTCCTGGTGAGCCTTTTCTTCCCACTTTTCTACAATTCTGGCATCATCCCTAAGTTTTGGCTTTTACTTTTGACTTAGACTTTATTCTGCCATGGACTTAATTTTTTTAAAATAAACTTTTTAAATTTATTTATTCACTTTACATTCCAATATTTATCCTCCCTCTCATCCAGTCTCCCCTTACAAAGATCCTCCCCCATTTCCTTTTCTCTTCTCTGAGAAGTGGTAGGACCCAGTGGGTATCACCCTATTCTGGTATATCAAGTCACTGCAGGACTTCTTTTCCCACTGAGGCCTGACACGGTGGCCTAGTTAGGGGAATAGGATCCACAGGCAGGCAATGGTTCCTGAACAGATTGAGAACTCCAGATGGAGAAACTACATGAAGACCATGCTGAACATCTGCTACGTATGTTCAGGGGCACCTAGGTCCAGCCCATGTTTGCTCTTTGATTGGTGACTCAGTCTCTGGAAGCCAATGAAACAAATGCAACCAAACACTAAATGGAACTTAGGAGTCTTGTGGAAAAGTTGTGGCAAGGACTGAAGGACCTGAACAGGATAAGAACTCCACAAGAAGTCCAACAGAGTCAATTAACTTGAACACTTGGGGGCTTCCAGAGTACAATTTAATAAACATCTCTGTTTTTAATTGCTGGAAATACTATTCTGTTGAGCTGAAAAATCTTTTAAATTCAAATTAAAGTCCATTTGACTTTATTACGATATCCTTAGAAAATCAATTTACCCTGAAGTAATAAATTATGTAGTAGATTAAAAGATGATGTGGGAGATTCATATATTTCTCCCTTGATACATCCTTGATATTTAGCCTGTCAGGACCTGTGGATTGTAGCATGATTATTTTTTACTTTACAGCTAGCATCCACTTATAAGTGAATGCATAGCATGTTTGCCTTTCTGGATCTGGGTTACATCACTCAGGAAGTTTTTTTCTAGTCTCATTCAATTGTCTGAAAATTTCATGATTTTTTTGTTTTTTTACCAGCTGAGTAGTACTCCATTGAATAAATGTACCACATTCCCTTTATAGATTTTTCAGTTGAATAACATCTACACTATTTCCAGTTTCTGGGTATTATGAACAAAGCTGCTGTGAACAGAGCTGAACAAGTGTCCTTGTGGTAAAATGAAGCTTTCTTTGGGTGTATGCTCAGCTGGGTCTTGAGGTAGATCAATTCCCAATTTTCTGACAGAAACAGGAACAATCAGATGGAGAGAAGATGGAGACAGAGAGAGAGAGAGAGAGAGAGAGAGAGAGAGAGAGAGAGAGAGAGAGTACTGGGAGTAAAACTGGCACTGGAGTACATTTCAGGAGTCAGACAGAAATCTAATAAAATGAAAACACTCAGGAATCTAGGAAGGTGACCCTAGTTAAGACTCCTAGTAAGTGGGAATGAACTGGCCACCTCTGTAATCAGGCAAGACTTCCAGCAGAGGGACTGAAACATAAACCCAGCCAAAAAATCTTTGAATACAGTTTGTTTTGCCTATAAGGTATTTTGTCATGAATGTAGTACAGAAATTGAGGGAGTGACTACTCAAGGTCTGTTTCTCTTGAGACTCATGCCACAAAAGAAAGCCTACACCTGACACTGCCTGCAGGGCCAAGTACCAGAGGCGGGATAGCCCAGACACCTAGGATAGAGCCAAATATGATCAGTAAAAAGAATCAAGAAACAAAATAAATAAATAAATAAATAAATAAATAAATAAATAAATAAATCTTCACGATATTCTTCTATTCTAGACAGGAGTCAAGCATAATCGTCATCAGAGATGCAAAGACCCACAGCCAAAGAAGAATCTTTGTCAAGATTCTTCAATCTCCATTAGGTGGAGCTTGAAGAATCTTGACAAAGAGTCAGAAGAAGGATTTTAGGAGCCAGAGGAGAAGACGAACAAACAAACAAACAAACAAACAAACAAAAAAACTACCACTACCACAATTCCCACAGAATCAACTAATATGGACCCAGAAGGGCTCACAGAGGATAAGCCAACAATCAGAGATCCTCCACGTGTCTGACCTACTGACCTAGGTACTCTGCATATGTGTTATGTAGCTTGGTATTGTGTGACTCCCAACATTGGGAACATGGGCTTTGTTTTTACTCTTTTGATTGCTCTTGGGAACTTTTTCTTCCTACTGGGTCACCTCATTCAGCTTTGATACAAGGAGAGGTGCCTACTTATATTGAAAATTGATACGCTGTGTTTTGTTGATGTCCATAGGAGTACTTCCCTTTTCTGAAGGAAAATGGAGGAGGAGGAGATTGGGGGGCAGGGTTCTGGGAAGAGAGGAGACGGGGAAACTACAATTGAGATGTAGTAATAAATAAGTAAATAAATCAATAAACAGGAAACACAGAACCACAGAAAACAAAGGATGAAGTGAGACATTTAATCCTGTACAGTTCTATATCTACTCATTAGTACTGTATTTAAAATTTTATATTCAGAATATTTATTAAAGTTATCATAGTGCTCACAATACAATTAAATCTATATAAATATTTTTTAACAAAGGGAAATCAGCCAAACTATAGAGCATCTTAATATTAGGATTTTCAAATACTTAAATATGCCATATATCCTGATATCTAGATTAAATATTTTAGGAAACTACTGTGTTATACAAAACAAATATACAAGGTCAAGTTTCGATTAACAATAAAATACCAAGATAAACAATTTCTAAGTATTCACCTTTGGGTACCTCCACTTTGTGGACTAAATTTGATAACACAACCAATAACAGAAGCACATAAAGAAAACTTTCTGAGTCTGATTTAATTTTTTCTATTACTTTCCCTGAAACCATGTGTTTATTTCCTGTTGGTAAAATTTATCAATACAAGGATGTGTGTGCCTTACAAACCTTTGCAATGTACCTGTCATGAAGGATGCACTGAACTGAGCAGTGGTTTATGGGATACATGTTCTTAATTTTCAGTAACCAAGTATTCTAGAGGAAAATAGGAAACATTAAGACATCAGTGAGTTAAATGATTGTATATATCAGTTAGAGAAAATGCAACGGGGAAATTAACTTAAGTAGTAACTAAAAGGAAGTGATGTTTGATAGACTGTTCAGAGACAGCCACTGTGTTCAACTGGTATCACATAGAACCCCATGGAAGGAATATGGGCTACCCCACGTAGGGGGAGGGGCAGTGTCATTCTATGAGAAGAGTGTAAACAAATTTACTGAGGAGGAGAAATGGGAGGTGCAGGAACTATGTCCCTGGGGAGAAAGTGAGATTTGTTCATAACTGGATATGGAGCTTCTAGAAGGAAGGGATTGAGAAAGATTTGGAACAGTCAGGGAGAAGGCAAACAATTTGACACTACAACTTAAGAGAATTCTTGGAGTGGTGAATAATATGCTCTTGGAATTGACTGGAGGGCTGTCCTCAGAGGAGGGTCTATCTTTTGTTTTGTTTTGTTTTGTTTTGTTTTGTTTTGTTTTTTAACATTTTTTAATTGGATATTTTATTTCTTTACATTTCAGATGCCTTCCCCTTTCCCCATTTCACCTCCCTAGAATCCCCCTATCCCATCCCCCTCCTCCTTTTTTGCATTTATACCATTTTAATTACATGCAGGTATTAAAGTCAGTTCTAGGTTGAGGAACTAGCAATACAATAGAAGCAAATAGTCAAGGAACAAGCATGACAATAAACACAAATAGTCAAAGAACAAGCAAGGCAATAAAATTCCATAAACACTCTTGTGATCACTGTTTCTAGGGACTTAATCAGGATGACCAAAATATCTGACCCAACTTCCCTCTTCTAGCCCAAGAACTTTTGGGGCTGCTTGGCAAGAATCTGACATGGGTGGGCCAAGGATAAGGAAATGGGCTGCTTGGCAGGAATATGACATTGGCCAAGGACAAGGAAGTGGGCTTCAGGCAGGAATCTGACATTAGGCTAGAACAAAGAAGTAACTTGAAGCAGAAATCTAAATATTAGGCTAGAACAAGGAAGTAGCTTCAGACATGAAAATGACTTTTGTTTCTTAAACATTTATCCTGTCAGAGTATGTTCTGTGGTTCAAGGGTAAAAAAAAACCACAAAGCTGTCATTTCAAGTAGTTCAAGGAGAGATGCTAGTGACTCCTAGAAGATGTGAGGAAACTCATGCATCTATGAAGCCCCAGAGAAAGACGTTGGGGTCCTTAGGCGCTGAACCAAGAGGACACATTACAATTTTTTGTTTGTTTGTTTTGTTAATTAGTTTGTTTGTTTTTTTTTTTTTGAGCACAGAGAGGACAACACTGCATTCAGACTTCTGAGTGAGATGATGTATGAATTATCACTTAGGAGAAAGTTATGGGCTAGATTTTAGCATGGTAGAGGCCATAGTATAAAGCATATTGCCACAGCTGAGCTCTAAGTAAAAGATGGCTTTTAGAACTCTCTGTTTCTAGTGGTTTGTGTCTTTGGGACTGTTATGAGTTCAATGTATACTTTCTTTTTAGACAAGTTTTGCTTTGTATATTATTATTTGTGTGTACGTGCGTGCGTGCATGCATGTGTGCTTGCGTGCGTGTGTGTGTGTGTGTGTGTGTGTGTGTGTGTGTGTGTGTGTGTGATGTGTGAGTGTGGGTGGAAAGTTGCAACAAATGCACATGTGAATACGAGGTGACAACTTTCCTGTCAGTCCTTTCCTTTCACAATGGGATCTAAGTATTGGACTCAGAGAGTCGGGCCCCTAGGCATCCATTTTCACTGGCTGTCATGGGCCCAAGTATCTTTACTGTGATATTTAGTTCGCCTTCCTTAGCCTTTGGCAATACTAGTCATAATGAAATATTATAACATTAACCTAAAATATAATCAAGTGCAGAAAGGTCAATGAAATATTTTTAATGCAATTACTCATCAACCCTTGCACCTGCTTATAAATAACATTAGCAAAGAGAGAGAAAAATCCACTTCTTCAAGTTTTTGTGACCGGTAAGGGTCAAGCAGGCTGAATTGACACCAGATTCTTTGTTTCTTTAATCATAACGAAATTCTCCTCATTCAATGCTCATGTATAAAATTCCTTTCACAGAAGCACTTAAAACAAATGTTATTTTAAACTTAGGTCATCTAAAATATTAAATTTTCTACGATCCGCCATGAATTATATTCTAGTTATCTTTTAGATGTACGTGGAAGGCATTTCTAGGTCTTAACTTGAACTGTAAGATTTTGGAGTTAGACCTACCTTAGGGATCAATCCTCAATCCAATTTGAGGATGGAAGACACTGTGTATCTTCTCTCAAGGTCATACAATTTCATAAAAGAACGCCCAGTCTGGAACCAGTATTTTCTAGAGCTTTTTTCCCCTAGTCTCCTAAAGTAATAAGCACCATGTAGTGTATGGTAACTTTTGAATGCTGTTCTTTGCTCTAATTACTGCAGAGTCATTGTCAAATGGTTGGCCCCATTTCATCAACACTTCCTGAATATTAATTTTTTGTCCACTGAGTTCTTTGATAGAAAGAAGGCTTTCAGACTCTGCATAAATGAGGATTCTCTTTTTGTTGGAACATAGAAAAATCTCTACTTTTCAAAATAATTTTAGACTTGTTACTGAATCTTTGCTCTGTGTCTAGCATAGACAAGGCAGCCAGGCAGTGTATTCTCCTCTTTGATGTGTTTTTGATACATAATGATACATGTGATGAAAAGTAATATGAAAAAGATTAACATTTTAATATACTCTACCACAAACTATAAATAGTAGAAGAGCTAAGGTAAGCTAGATACACATGAAGGCAAATTAGTGAGGGTATATCAGACTGAAATGAAAACTGACATGGGTTTTTAAGGATGATACTTTCAGATAAAAGAAATAGTTATGATTATCCACATGTTTGCAGTTTGCATAAATTATATTAATACTTAAATGAGTGGTTCAGCATGCTATGTATCTACCTATCATATCTCAGTGACATTTTATGCTTTTGTTTTTACACAGTATGCTACATTAAGACACCTCAATTTGCTAATCAGAAAGTCCTTGATAAAGGATAGATAGCTGATTTAAATATCAAATCTAGAATGAAAACAATAGAAGTTTAACTATCCCACATGGTAAGGCAACTCTCACTACCTTTAATTGCTATCTATTCCCACTGAATTTAAAATTGTCTGATTGTAATACCATATGTCTGTAGAGCCTGTTACCTTAGGACAGTGTGGTTTTTAAAAGAATGGTTATTGCATGGAAACCTGAATGTTTTAAACCAGGCCAAATCATGAACATGTTGTGGCTCAGGGCATGTGTTGCAGCATCTGAGATAACATTATAAAGTAAGAAGTTAGATTAAATACACACATCTTTCCAGATAGCAGGTTCACAAATACAGTACTGTTTTCCATTTGCATCACTATATTGTATCAGCTGTTAAATTAAAAACAAATCTTAAAGAACCTTCTAGAAAGTGTGTGTGAGTTCTTATTATTTCTGTACTCAGAATTTTTCTTGTTGCTATGAGAAACAGTTCCCTAGCAACAGTCCAGCAGAGCTCAGAGTTTCAGACAAGTTTAGATAATAGAGCATATACATTTGCACAAAATGTGTCATCCACAAACATCATTTAAGTTTAATTTACCAAAGTTTCAATATAAATTTATAGCGATTTCGAGGGAATTGGATATGAAGCAGAAGACCAAAACCACTCTGATTAGCACAGAGATTATACATGTGCAGAGATCAATAAGAAGCCTTACCTGGGGGAAGATTGTTTTGCATATGCTAAGCATATATTAGATTGGTCTCAACACTCTTCTGCATACTAATGGTGGTGCTTATTGCAGTTCTATGCAAGAGACAAAATTTGATTGACCTACACATGCAATGCATGCACACCTCTAAGGAAATCAGGAGCACATGGAAGAAAGGGTGAAATATAAATGAGGCCCACAGTTTGCAGCATCTGATGAATGCCAATCCCAGCTTTAATAATACAGTATATAGTTAAGGTGGATGTTAGCATGGGGCAGCTGAGTGAAGATTATTTAGGAAGTCAGAGCTTTGTATTTGCCTACACCTTGTGAGACTGACATGATTACTGTATAAAACAGGTTTTTTTTTCATACTAGAAGTTAAATGCAACACAGAAGAATTTTAAGTTCCAATTCTCCTTCAGTAAGCTTTACTAAATTTAATTTAATTCCATTATTTTCTTAATCCTTTCATTTGTCCTTACATTGTCTATGTTTTTAGGATAAGTGAACATTAGATCAAATTACCAGGACACAGATTTAGGAGTTGCTTCCCTTCCCCCTTCTTCCTCTTGATGTAATAATGAGGCAGGAAAGGTTTTAAAATGAGACATTGAAGATTCAGGCTGAGTTTGACTGGGGACTTGGTTTTCCTCTCAGGAAAAATGGGTAGAGTAACAAGGTCTTACAAGCCTGTTAAGAGTATTTAAGTTTTCTTTTAAAATGTCATGCAAGAGTGTATATTGCATACAAACCTCTTTTCCAAATCAATGAGAAAATGTGAAGCTTTTGAAACAGTAGTTTTGCTATGTATCAGTTAAATATTTTTTTTACATTTTAAAATATCTTTTAAATAATTTCATATGTGAATGCTGGGCATTTTCTTCTTCCTTTCTTCATTCCTATAGACCCTCACCTTTTCAAAATTATAATTTCTTATTCCTTAAGTATTACTCACACACACACACACACACACACACACACGCACGCACAAAACCGTAACTTTCTGAGTTCATTGAATGTTGCTCATAGGTATGCATATTTAAGACTGACCATTTTGGGATTGTATCACATATTAGGCCAGTGATTTTTCAACCTTCCTCATGCTGTGATCATTTCTTACAGATGCTCATATTTTGATGACACCCAACCATAAAATTATTTTTATTGATACTTCAAAACTATAATTTTGCTAGTGTTATGAATCATAGTGTAAATATCTGCGTTTTCTGATCGTCTTAGTTGAGCCCTGTGACAGGGGTGTCAGAGTCATACAGAGGTCATGATCTTCAGGTTTAGAACCACTATATTAGGTAGTTTGTGCTTGGAGAAGACAGTTTCTCCATCTCTCGGAAGTCATTAATTTCCAGTAGATCTTCCTCTAAGAGCGTTGCCCTGTGAAATTTCACGTATTCATATTAGCAAATCAACAGTTATTGTTTTTCAAGTATTTTTTAGAAAAAAATGTATTGTAGGAATTTCATGGGTTTAGGTTTCCTGTCAAATACAGGGAACACAGTAGCTGAGCAGATGCTCTTAGACACTTTTTGTCTTTTCTGTCTCAGTGCTCCCTAAGCTTTGGTGGAGGTGTTGTAGATCTATCAGTTGGGTTGGTTGCCCCAGGATTATGTGTTATCTTCATTTGACTAGTTCTGTCTTTCTGTAATAGTCTAGGTCTGAGAAAAACAAAATCAAAAACCAATCAAAGAACCCCAAAATAAACAGCCACCTTCTTTGATAAGAAATGAGAGCTACAATTATCTGCAAATATAAGGTTAAATAAGGTTAAATATTAAGAATGTAGTTAAATTATCATGGCTTAGGGATGCGAGAGTAGTGTTATATTCATAAAAATAGGATCATTAGGATCTTCTGAGGGGTTTGGAAAGGAGAAAGGAATGAATTTTTGAGAGAGGACTAACAAGATACAGTAATTACAAAGGAAGAATCGGAGATGGGAGACTTATTTAGGTTGTGGAAAAGCGGGCAATACAGAGGGACATGAAAGGAGGAGGAATAAAGAGCCATAAGAATATTTTCAATAATCATAGGGAATCACATTGTTATTCACAATAACATATAAAGGTTTGTATAAATAATATATATTCATATATATTAAATGAAAGTATTCCACTTGGACTGACAATGGGGCCCTCAAAACCCTGGATTATTTAACAAAATCCCCAGTGCCAGGCATGGGAAATCTCATTTCAAATTGTTGGTCAGAGAAGTCCAAGACATCCCCAGTCCCAATGTATAGTCTATGGTCATAGCCCTGGATTCTCTATCAGAAACTGAATGTAATACTACTCATAGAGCTAGCACCCTTTAGAGTATTGGGGAGATGGATAAAGCCAGAACCAACCTGGAAGTCTCCTTGAGGGTTTCTTTCGTGGTATCTGTAGGTGCTAGACAAGTTGCCTGGAGAGAAAAGCGATTGATAACTGTAATGTCTACAAACCAAAATGATGACCATATTGATAAGCTATTCCAATAGTGACACATATATACTGGGTGTAATCATCAGTTGTGTAGTTGGAGTTATGACCCACTTAGTAGAAGGGTGTTCATGCCTAACACCATACATCCAACCCAATGCCTATGGCTGACGAGGCCAAGATCTTTATGTGAAAATTCAATGAATAAAGAAAGATGAAGCTTTTAAAAGAGCAGAAAGCATGAAATTTTCACTCCTGGAGCTTTCACCTTATTAGGAAACAATCTAGATGTTGTCATGCAGTTAAGTGACACCTCATGTTTCTACTACATGCAAACGTGATAGAAGCATAGAAAGGTGAATTGGATGAAGCTAGATCTACAAAGGAAGCCTTAAGAAAGGGATAGTATTCAGACAATAGAATTATTCCAAATTAAAATCTAAAACAGATTTTAAGCAGACAAATGCACCTTCCCATAATCCTAATCTGGAGGGAGGACATTGTTTATGAGGCATCTTCAGCGTTTTGATGACTAAAATCTATTTAAAAAAACATTCTTGTGCTATCCACAGATAAGCAGAGGAAAGCTGTCCTTGGTCTTATGAAGAGGGATGAAGGGGTTGACCACTGTCACTAATAAGAAATTTGGCTTCATTGATCTATTGCTATTATATTATCCCCTGGTTTACAGTCAAATAAAAAATGCTACCTGGAAATTTATTTTCAGAAATCGTAAACAGATTTTTACAGTGGGCTAAGTAGCTTTTGACTGTACAAGTTCGCACTTATTATGCTATAGTTCTTTGGCTGGAGTCCTTTTTATTCTCAGATTATATGCAATTCTACTTTTATAAAGCACTGTTTTTGGGTTCAAGCACTGTGATAAGAGTTGTACACGCTGCCTTGAGATAAAATAGTTAGGAAGTAGTGGAACTAGGGAGTTTATATTGGAGTGAAATTACAAATCCACTTTGATTATTGTTCTGATTCTTTGAAGACAAATACTTTAAATTTTTTTCTCATAAACTTTAGGTTTTTTACAGGTATGGTGTATAAGTATTCACATTTTTGTTATGATTTTTTGCAAATGTTTCTTTAAAATATATAAATGTAATTATATTTCATCAAAGAAAGGATAGATATTCTGTTGAATTTGACTCTAAGTTATTATTTTAAGGTTTTTGTTATAGTCTTTGTTATTTCTTTGTTTCACTTGCTTTGTTATTTTCATTTCTCCTCTTTATGAACTTTTACAATTTCTCATCATCTGAGACTGGCCTCAAGTCCATGACAATACTCCTGACTTGGGCTCTTGAGAGTTTGTATTGTAATCATAAATTCCTACACATAGCTGCATTTATTGTTTTTAAATTAAAATAAAAAACACATTAACAATACCATGCACTATTATTGATTTAGTTCAGCTCTAGGGATACAAGGATGTTTTACCATACACAAATTGATATGTTTAAAAGAATAAATAGAGTTAAGACAGAAATCACTCCATCTGCTTAACAGATATTTCTCTCAAGAGAAATATGAGGAAACTATGACTATTTAAAATGACTATCTCAATATAATAAATATTCTACAGGGCAAAGACAGCCAATTTCATCTCACATGTATCCCTTAATAGGGTTATTATTCATTTTTTACATCATTTATCAGAAAGGATGTGCTAAAATCCTCAGAACCTCCACCAGAAGTACAAACCATTTAATGAACAAATAAACTGTTTTAAAAATTTCATAAAAATGCATCTCAAGGAGTTACAAAGATAATAACGGGTGATTCAAAGACACAGTCATTAAAAACGAAAAGTGTGGATGACATGCACATTTTCTTTCTGTATTTCCAATTACCCAAGGAAAGACGTTCACTTTAGTATTAGTGGAGCATTTATGTCTTTCTCAAGCCTTCTTAACTATTTAAAAAAGACAAAAGAAGAGCTTTGTGGTTCTGAGAAGTGAGTCAATGACATTAAGTTACTATTAGTGGAATTATTTTAACATTAAGTCCTATATCGAGAAAACTCAAGAATATCTCCTCTAAAATCAGGATGACCCAAGGGCATCCACTCTTTCCACTCTCATTTAGAACAGTGTTTAAGAATCTATCTAGAGTGATAAGTCAGGAGCAGAAAATAGGAGGAACACAAGCAGGCCAGGAATATGTCCAAGTATCTTCTTGAAAAGATAATGTGGCGACCTACTTAAGA
Source organism: Rhabdomys pumilio (assembly GCA_030674055.1). Classification (NCBI taxonomy): domain Eukaryota; kingdom Metazoa; phylum Chordata; class Mammalia; order Rodentia; family Muridae; genus Rhabdomys; species Rhabdomys pumilio. Next base: position 70,883,075 of record JANHMN010000002.1, on the reverse strand, counting down.
GACTCACAAAATTCCTTCTGATTTATAGAAATACAGTTTGATTTTACTTATATGGGAGACATTAAATGTATTTGTTCATTAAATGATCTTGTGTTGCTAATGGTGGTTCAGGGCATTAGACTACTACTACATTTCTGGTAGAAGATGTAAAAAACAATTAATAAACTCTAGGGATAAAAATGATGCAAAAAGTTATTTTCCAATTTGAAACCTTTCTGCTTAAAGTGTACAATTTCACAATTTATAAAATGTCTTGAATTTTGAGATTGATTTTTAAGAGAACCAGAGTTAGAATGGAAGTCACATTCTACTGGAGTAGCCAAAGTAAAGTTGTTAACATAAATGTATGTAACATAAACATAGGTCCTGCGTGTTTTACATATTGCATGTACCATACACAGAACTGATCCTCAAAAGTTTCCATCCCACATTGAGAATAAGAACACTTCAGAGGAGCTGTTCTTATTACATCTTTGACTTGGTTTCTTAGAAATTAGTGTCTTTTCCCAGCCACATTCTTAGTTCTGATTTCAAAGTGGCTTTTTAGTGGCAATATTGGTTCCCTATTTTGGTCCCCTACTTTTTGGATCATATCATTTTTGCCATGTATTATTAAGGGGTTTTAAAGAACATATATGTTTTGACACATTGTATTTTTACAGGATAAGTAATACTTTCATGAGGCTGAGTGTTCCATGAGATGATACAGAAATGGAAATTCAGACACATGACAGTAACACTGCTTGAACACATTTGAGCAACAAGTCACAAAATTTGTTTTTTTCCAAAGGGCAAGGACTGACATGGATTTATGCTTGTTCTTTGCTTTCACTGGTTGAAATAAAAGCAATGCTCTTTGGGATATCCAAAGCAAGTAGAGAGAGTGTTAGTTTTGTAAAACAACCAGGGATGATTCCTGGTTAATAATATGGAAATAAAATTATTCAAATGAGGAAGCTCGGTGCAGATTTCACTGTGAAGATCATAATTTTGCAAGCATCTTAAGCATCTTTATGAACTAACAGCCACCACTATTCCCAGATCCAGTCTCCCAGGGATCCTCATGAACAACTTGTATCTTTGTGCCCAGATCCATTTCTCTCAAACATCTTTGTGGACCATCAGTGATCGCTCTGTAGAGACAAAGATCTCTCATCCATCTTCATGGAACAGTAACCAATATATTAAGGACATGTCAATGGAAGGTTTAATCTTTGTTTGTTTGTTTTATAAACCATTGTTGAACTGGAATTAAATACAAAATATCATACTAGATTTGAAATATTGCCATTATACCAACTCTTTTTATTTAGCTTAGTTTCATTTCTTTTACCTTCTCAACATGATGTGATCATGGCCATTTATGGAACATTATATATCTCTATCTATCCCTATGTATGTATGTATGTATGTATGTATGTATGTATGTATGTATGTATGTATGTATCTATGTATCTATCTATCATCTATCTATATCTATCTATCTATCTATCTATCTATCTATCTATCTATCTATCATCTATTGATCTCTGTGTATGTATGTGTGTGCATGTGTGTGTTTGTGTGTGTCTGTGTGTGTGTGTGTGGTGTGTGTGTGTGTGTGTGTGTGTGTGTGTGTGCGTGTATGTTCTTCAGATTAGTGGAGCACTGAGTTTTATACCCACTGCAAGGGAGATGCCATCACCTAATAGTCACTATTGTAGAAGACTTTTTAAAAAGTAATTTTCAGACTTTAGCAATCAATAGGCTCAAATCGGTCAATAGGGTCATGAAAGTACAAGGGCAATACTCCCATAGTCTACAGACACAAGGAACGTACTGAGAATAATATTATAATGAGGTTCCCAAGCACTGCCGCTATTGCTAGCAAATGATAATTGTGTGTTAAAAACAACACTGTCAATTATTTTCACATTTTCCTTCTTGTTCTGACATAAACTTTACAACTTGACAGGTACTAACTGGAAATTAGCTGATGTTAAATATAACTAATGTGTATATAATAGCAAGACATTGGGTTCAAATCATCCTACTATAACTAAAGACTTACTGTGATGATTCAGACCCAATCCTTCTCCTCTCAAAAGTTCAAGCAGAATAAAGTGCCTTAGCAAGTAGGATATATAAACACTATTGTCCATGACTGACTTTTCAGAATAATCATAGCAGTTTCAGTCTTCGTTAATGAATACTGATTTTTAACTATAAATTTAATTTAATTTTGATATAATTATTTGAGAATTTCATATGTAAATTTTGATCATACTTACCCCTTCTCTAACTCTTCTTATATCTTGCCTTTACCATTCAACATTGTGTTCTATATATTTTAAAAGTGATCTAATCTTATACGTAGTGTTATATACTCTTGGATCTGTGGCATTCTTTTATTGAATGTTCAAGCTACTGAGGGTTATACCCTTAAGGATACCTCTCAGCAGATATCAATTGACAATAGTTCCTCAGTTTAGGGGTGATCTTGTGCTTACAACCTTCTCCATGCCGGAAATTTGTCTTGCATGAGTTTGTGGAGGATATTCTGCGTATTACCATAATTCTTGTGAGCTCATATGTGCAGCTCCATTATTATACCTGGAAAATACTGTTTTGTTGTAGTCATTAATCATCGCTGGCCTATCTTTCTGTCTCTTCTTCTATGAAGATCCCTAAACCTTGTGGGAAGAAGGTGTGTTATAGATGTTGAATTTAGAACTGAGAATATCACAGATTCTTATTTCCTGTAGCTTGACCAGTTGTAGGTCTCTGGCTTTATCACCATCTACTGTAACATAAATTTTTTTTGATGATATTTGAAAGATACACTTAGAGTATTAAGATAATTATCATAATGTAATGGCCCGTGTGAGTAAGTTTAATACTGTGTCCCATTTATCAAAATAATAATAGTAGTCCCTAGAACTTAAACCCAACTACCACAGGGTCTTGGTCACAGTAGCAGTGCCAGGTATTGATTTGATCTTGTAGAGTAAGACTTAAATTTAATAATAAGGTTGTCGGTTACTCAGTGAGATTCGTACTACTCATTCATCAGTGGGCTTTCATGACAGGCTGGTGGTTATTGTGGGTTACAGAGTAAATGGCTAGTGTATGATTGACTATTAATTTCCTCCTCTGATAGAGTATATAGCACTTCTTGCACTATGAAAGCTACCAAGTAGGGTTAAAGCTTCTAGGCTAATGCCAGTTTGATTTCTTCGTATTCTATGATTCATGTGTGTGGTATCTTCAATAGAATTGTGATGGCTAGTTTTCTATCAACTTGACACAAGCTAGAGTCATCTTAAAGGAAGGAGCCTCAACTGAGAAAATGCCTTCATCATATATAGCTGCAGGGCATTTTCTTGATTAGTGATTGATGGTGGAGGGCCCAGGTCATTATAAGTGGCATTATCTCTAGGTTGGTGGTCCTAGGTTCTATAAAAGGCTGAGAAATCCATGACGAGCAAGCAAGTAAGAAACTTCCATGGACTTTCCATCCATTCTTGGCTACAAATTCTAGGTCTGTTTGAGTTCTTCTCCTGATATTCTTCAATGATGAACAGTAATTTGGAAATATAAGCCAAGTTAGTCTTTTCTTTCCCTAGTTGCTTTGTCATGGTGCTTCACCACAGCAATAAAATCTCTAACTAGAACAAGGATCTACTATCAAGTTCTGGCCCGTAACCAAGAAGAATGACATTGATCTATATTGTTTTGGATATTTGGAGTCTTTGGAAGTGAGTATGTTTATATGCTATAACACTCCTAGTGGACACCAGTATTTACTTCCTGTTCCTATCTTCTTAACTTCTACTGGGCTAGAAGTTTTGATTCTAGAGAAGAGAGTTCTCCTCTCAGGAGACACAGTAAACATTTAACTGGAAGCTCATACTTCCTCCTGGACATATTGGACTTCTGATATCTTTAACCCAACAGGCTAAGAAGGAGTAACGGTGTTGGGAAGTATCTAGATTTCCAATGTGAAGTTGAAATTGTATGGTGGTAAGAAAGTGGTGGCAAGAAAGATTTTGTCTGTAGTACAGGGGATCCTTTAAGAGCTTCTTGGTGTCACCGTAACTTATGGTTACAATAAGTGGGAAGCTACAACAACCTAATCTAAGCAGGGTGACAAAGTATACAGACCTATTAGGAATTAGGTATGGGTTATTCCCCTAGAAAAAGAGCTGATGAGTTGCTTCCTGAGGGTGGAGGAGATATAGAATAATTAGTAGAGGAAAATGTAACCAGCTCAGGGCGACTGAACTTTTGCAGAAATGAGGATTATAATTGGCACCTGTGTTTCTGTCATATTTTCTTAAGAATGTGCCTCTACAGACTTATTTTCTTTCATGTTTGTCACATCAACTAAGAGAATATCAGTGGTTATCACATTCAGGTTTTGAGATAATAAAAGAATATTTCTTCAACAGACATCACCACCTATTCTAAATTATAAATGTATTGGTGGTTGTATATAAAGTGTTATATCGTGTTATGCATAACTATTACATGGTTATCATTTTCATTTTGAAATTAAGTATGAAATAAAGAGACACAATTGTGTGTCAAGTTGACAAGGGGTAGACTTGCAATTCTTTTTGTGTCATGACTACATCTAGAGTTAACTAAAACCCAAGTAGCTGGGAGAGATTCTTTTCTTCACTGAATCATGGAAGTTAAAAACTCAATTTTTCATCCCATATTTTTGAGGTGGGACAATACACATTTATCTGTGTCATAAATACTGGTGACAACCTATATAAAGGATATAGGAAAAGGAAGCTATCTTTCTACCTGATTTTCTTCCCTCTCTGCAAATCCATTCTTCATTGACATTAGAGCTTAATTCTCTGGAATTCTGCCATATACTAAAAACCATCTGTGTTATCTAGCCTACTGGACTCTTGAACTGTTTGCTGCTAAATAGCCATTTTTTTATTATCTGTACAACAGATAATAAACTGTCTTATAGGCTATAAGCCACTGTAATACATCTAAGAATCTCTAATATACATTCTGTTCCAGTGATGTGTAGAAGGAGCATTGTCACCCTGTTATAGGATAACTTCTTCTAGATTCTTTTATATACCTTTGGTATTAAAGGTTAGGGATATTCCACAGTAGTAGCTTTCCAAATAAGATGTCAAAAACTCTTTAGAGTTAGTTATCCCTCCCAAAGTTCCCTTGTAGAGAAATTTTAATCCAGTACCATGGCTGCTGTGGCAAGGGATTATATCTAAAATCTTTTTAGGTCTCTATTATCTAGCTGGAATGACACACATTTAATACCTCTGGCTGACATACAAACATGCCCTTAGTATACATCTTTAATCTCAAACAATGAAGGGAAAGTTAGTTTGTAGAAGGAAGTAGCTATTTTTGAAACTAACTTCTAATTGACTGGGCAGATAAAAGGATAGAATCAGAGAATTATTTTACAGCATGGGCCCAAAACACAGAACAGAACAGAACAAAGAGGCTACAAAAGAGCAGTGAGAGAGGAAAGGATAGGTGCTATGTATGGCAGTTTTATTGTGACACTTTTACAGAGACATGTTGCAGGTGAAGGCAGAATGAGACAGACCCAGAAGATTTAGAATTTATTGCCAAAGTTATTTTGAAGCCAAGCAGAGAAATTCAGTCAGAAGCTGAGATAAGCCAGAATTGAACCATTCTGCTGAGAGAGAAGTTTTGAACCAGCACAGCTGAGTTGAACCAGACAGCAAAAGTTAAGAACTAGAAAGCATGAGCTATTAGCAGTAAGCCCCCAAGATGACAATTATGCCTAGAGAATACAAGTTACTTTTACCTTTTCTATCATGCCCTCCCATACTTCAATCCACTGAACATCTAATACATTATTCTTCATTACTCCTTTATAGCACTGAATTCTGTATCTTCTCTCTGGAAAACTCCACCCATAAACCCTCAGTATTTTTCTGTTTTCTATGGGTATTTTAATTGCATGAAACCGTTCTAAAGATTCAAAGGTAACATCAAGATATAAGAGAAAACATTTATCCTTCTTGGTTTAATCTACAAAAAGCAATTATTTCCAGTTACATCTATTCACATACGATTTTCATTTTTTTTAAACAGGTGAACAATATCCCATAATGTAAATGTACTATGTCATTATTCATTCCTTCATCGATGGACATCTAGGACTATTTCTAGCTGTTGACTTTTGTGAATAGAGCAGCCACAAACATGGGCAAACAGGTTTCTACATTAGGATATACAGTTCTTTGGGGTATATACTTATGGGTGGTAGAGCTGGATCATATGATAGGTTTACTCATAACTACTGATTTCCATAGTAGGTGCACAAGTTTTCACTTCCACGAGCAGCAAATAAATCTCTTTTTCTCTATTCTCACATCGGCATTTGTCATTATATTTTTAAAATTCTTGTCATTTTGATTAGGGCAAGACGAAACCTCAAAGTAGTTTTAACTTGCATTTCCCTGGTGGTTAAGTTTTTTCAATATTAAAAGTAAAATTATTTCTTAGTCATTGGTATTTCATTGCTTGAGAAATGTTTAATTTCACGATGCATTTCTAATTGAGTTGCTTATTTTTCTGATGTTTATTTTGGATACCAATACTCATTCAAATATATAGCTGATAACAATTTTTCCCATTCAGAATAAAAAAATAAGTTAAAATGTTATATAAATGAGCATTTGTCACACATGTATGTATGTGCAATATATACATGAAGTGCCTCTGGTGGCCAGAAAGGGTACTGGATTCTGTTGAACTGGAATTACAGATAGTCATGAGCCTTCATGTTGGTAATGAAAATCAAATATAGGTCCTTTTTAAGACCAACCAATGCTCTTAACTACTGAGCCATCACAAATAAAACCCTTCGTTACTATTCTGCATGTTATTTATTAACTTGGATGGTTAGGTTTTTGCTGTACTCATATTTTTCAGTTTCAAGAAGTCTCATTTATTAATTGTACATCTTAATGCCTGTGCTACAAATGTCCTAGTCTAAAACCTTTCCTGTGTCAAGTCTGTCTTGATGGGGAACTCTGCAGTTCTCAGGCAGTGTAAGTACATTTTTATCAGGTCTCTCATATCTTCTTATGAAGCCCATTGTGGTGCTTATAAACTTCAACAATGGCCGGACTGGCACTGTGATCCTAATGGTGTAGTTGTGGCACACATACCTTGGTGATAACCCGTAGTTCTTTAATCGTTCTTAAGACCCACTTAACATGTAGCAAATCATGCCTGGAAACCCAGCCAAGGTCTAGTGAAGTCATGGATCTTGGATGAAAACCTATGACCAAACTTCACTAAACCAGCATAATTCCTAATTACAGTCTAAATATTTTTCCTATACCCCTAGCTAACGTGTATTGCTCATCCATCTTTAAGAAAACTTTTTTTAGCCAAATGGAAAAGGGGGCACGTGATAGGGGTTTTCTAGGGTGGGGAAATGGGGAAAGGGGTTGGCATCTGAAATGTAAATAAACTATCCAATAAAAAAAAAAAAGAAAAAAAAAAAAGAAAACTTTTTTTTTTTGCAACAGACAGAGACCACTACAGAAAACTATAACTAAACAAAATATAGAGTTGTGGAGTATGGTTCCAAAGGATATATCTACAAAATAAGTCCTGCACTCAAGGTTCAAGGGACATCATGGAAAAACTGTAAAAGCCAGCGGATCAGGGGGGTTTGATACAAGATTGCATCTCATAAAAATGTCAGAAGCTACACCCATAAAGTCTCATTAACATGACAACCTAAACATTAGCTGAACAAGGACAACAATAGAATTATCAAGGTAGACAGGAGAAAATACCACAAGGCCACAACACTACATAATGGAGGCACAGAAATTTAGGAGTGTCCAACCAAAGACTGGTGTAAGCTTCCATATCACAAAAGGGAGTTTCAAGCCATGCACTGCCTGAATAATTAGGAACCAGAGGATGAACATCCCAAAGACCAAAAATTAAAAACCAATCAATTAAAGAAGGACTGGTTCTAAACCTTGTATTTCTAAATGTGTTATACAGGCACAATGCCTAGGAGAGTATCAATATTCACTCCACTTTCATATCAATAAGAAGCTTATACCATTGAAAACCTTAAATTTGAAATCCAAGTGAATTTTGTACCATTTAAGAAATTATAACTTCATCTTGATACTAAATTATACAGATTTCTACCAATAGGTTATGGCTATGCCATAAATCCTAGCTAATCCTCCCTGTTCCAACTAAACCACTATTTTTTTCCCAGAGAGACAGCCTAATATTAACCACCTTAGTACCCAAGCCCAGGGAATAGGGGCGCTGACTCTTCTTTAACTTTTTCAAGCTGATTACGGGCGTTGAGATATTAGAAGAGCGGTGGAGGGGAAGAGTAAATTGATAAGCTTCTGACGCTGTGTGTTCACTGCACCCAGATGGAATTCCCAGACACCGGAGGTTTGAATAGTCCTTCTTTAACTTTTTTTTTTTTTTTAGCTGATTTGGGATGATTAGCCTGTGAGTTAAGGGACTATAGCAAATTCATGACTTTGAGATTATTTTTAAGATGTTTTCTATATTTTATTTAGAAATAGCTGAGAGGAGTTAACAGACAACAATCCAGGTTACCTTACATGGATAGTTGGATTTCAAAATGTCAGAAATCCATAGAATTGACATCACAAATATTTCTATATTAATGTTCATCTTGATTAGAGACCTGTCTGCTCCTGACAGCTTCCTGTCTTGGATTCTAAGAAGAAATTGAGCATCCTTGGAGTTACTCCAGTTGTGGTGAGATAGCCACTAGGCAAGAATTGCCTCTCTCCATCTACAGACAAATTACTGTCCAGAAAAGGACACACTTGCAGAATAGTCGACTGATTATATCTGCCTAGACAGAGTAACCAGCCCTTAATAATTCTGCAGCACTAAGGTCTGTCAGATGAATTTGGGCCAGAAGGCTGAAGATTTGATGCTCCAATGTTCGGTAGTATAGGGGCTATCCAGGTGTTCAGCGATCTCTATAAATTGGCTAAGTTTTAGAAGCTATGCTTATTGCTTCCCATAAATTCAGTTAATCTAGTCATTCTGGATTTCTGACGGCGTTGAAGACCTATAGACTCATAGCCAATCCAGGCTATTTACCTTGAGAGAAAAGATCTGAGTGGATGGTTTTCAGCTGACATTCATTCTAAAGCCAAGGAAAAGCCAGGTTCAAAATTAAGTGTTTTAGTCAAGAGAGATGACAGAGATTCTGGTTAGTCAAAAAGAGGATGGACTGGGTATTAAGACTATCTTGTACCTCACTGGTACAAATAGGAATAACTATGCTCTAATTGTATTCTGTGAGAAAAGTTTTATTTTAACAGGAAGGGTAATATGTAGGAAGAGCTAAAGAGGAAGGAGCACCAAGAGGAAAAGATGGAGTAAGGAGAGGAGAAGATGAAGTAGATGAGAAGCTCGGTAATGAGAGAGAAAAAGAGAGAGAAAGAGAGAGGGGGCATGGAGGCAGAAGTTCACATGTCTCCACCAGTCAAAGATAGTTTACATAGCTAGGTTGGGTAGTAGGTTACACTTCTGATTGAGCATTACCATACTCATAAAGTCTTTGATTAACATTTAAAAAATTGTATAAAATCAAAATGGAAAAGGGGGCACAGGATAGGGGTTTTCTAGGGAGGGGAAATGGGGAAAGAGGTTGTTATCTGAAATGTAAATAAAATATCCAATTAAAAAAAGCAATCAATTAGTTGATTCCTAATGATAGTCTGTTATACTTATAGACTGGTGCCTAGCCCAGTCATCAGAAGGGTTTCTTCCAGTAGCTAATGGAAGCAATTGCATAGACCCACAGCCAAATATTAGGTGGAGAATGATCCCAAATTAAAGATCCTCACCAGGAGACCTCTCCCTTCAGAGATTAGCAAACCCCGCAGAAGTAGGGGATAAAGAAGTGTAACAACCAGAGGTACTGAGTTAACCAGAAGAACAGATCACAGAATCAACTAAACAGGACTAATGAAGACTCACAGAAACTGAAGAGGCAATTATGGTGCCTGTGTGGATCTGCGCTATGCCCTTTGCCTATGTCATGAGTGTTATCTTGGTGTTTGTGTGAGATTCCTAACAGTTATAGTGGGTGTGTCTCTGATTTTTTTGTGTGATTTTGGGACCCTTTTCTTCTTAATGGATTATCTTACCCCTTCTTGATGAGGGGTTTTGTGCTTAGCCTTTTTGTATATTTTTGTGCATGTTTGGTTGATATCCCTGGGAGGCTTGCTTTTTTTGAAAGGGAAATGGAAAAGGAGTAGATCAAAGAAATAGGGGAAGCAGGTTAGATACTTGGAGGATTGGAGTGAGAAGAAATGCATTGGGAAATGAATTGGAATGTATTGTATGGCAGAAAAATAATTATAATCTAAACAAAAAAACTATCTAAAAAAACAAAAGAGCTACAGGCAAATAAAGAATGTTGAGAAAGGGAGAAACAGTTTTCCTCATGAAAAAGAGCACCAAGTGGTTATCATTTATGTCATCTATATCATCTATATCTATATTTATATCATCTATAGCTCCAATAAATATATGGATATATATGAACATACACACATATGTGTATATATATATATATATTTAATAAAAATCCAATCAAAGAGAAATGGAGGAAAGTATTTATACTGAAAATATTGTGGATAAAGGAATGAAGTAAAAAGAAGAAAATAAAAAGAGGAAAATGTGCCTGCAATAGAATTACAAATGAAGAAAAGAAAGTTTATTTCAGAGATTGATGGGATGCAAGACAATAAATAGTAGGTAAAAAAAATGACTTTTTAATGTATTATAAGTTAAGTCATTGGAAGTTTTGAGCAGATTATATTACTCTATGTCAGATGTCAGTAAATTTTCTCTTTTCTAAACATCATTTTGAGTTAAAAATGATATTTATTTTCAGAAACTTCATTTTTGGCTTTCTTAAATGCATTAATTGTCTCTTTGCTCTTACTCAAAAGTTTACTCCTACTTAAATGGAGGTAATTGCCCTTTATGTATCATTCACTGGGTACCTTAACTGATGACAACCCATTAACAGTATATATGGCTTTACTGTTTACAAATGGGGCTTAATATTGCCATGGTGTACTGGAGGAAGCCTCCACATACCTTCATTCCATCAGCTTCTTAGTTAATGGATAGGATGATTTTATGCAGCAATTGCCTAATGCATGGCAGGAAGATTGCTATGTTTGAACTCTACTTCATAAATGGTCTATCTCATGTTATTTTCCATATTCACCACTGATTCAGAGGAATGATCTCCCTCCATTAGAAGGCATAAAAATTTGGAACCTCATTTGTCTTCTCCCAAGTCCTTCTCAGTTACTGCCTTCTTGCCAAAGGCGAGCAAGTCAAAGCAAGGAGGTTAACAGAGCTGTGGTTCTTCAAGTTCATATTATGTTCAATATCCATTATGTACACATTGTCCCTGTGAGACTCCTCTTATTTTCCTCTGAAAGCAATAGTTCTCAAGTGCATCATGGCTGTACAGTTGTTGTGTTGTTTTTAGAGGACACCTGCAGAAAACAAGGACAAGCATAATTAAAAACCATCTATTGATTACAATAAGTCTTCAAATTTTATTCCCACTGATAGCTTTTTTCTTGATTCCTTGAAAATAATCAGTTCTTTGCTGTCTTTACTGGCGTATCTGCAGTGTCCTGCCACCTGATTGTTGGTACTTCTTCAGAGAGAATCCTTTTGATAGTGAAGAGTTGATCCATATGGGCAAAATAAGATGAAAACACTTGCAACACATCATAAACAAACTGTTTACAAGTAACTCTGCTGATGCTGAAATGTAGTGACTTAAATATTTTCAATTATAGCGTAAGAAAAATAATAAAAGAAATAAAAAACAAGATAATTTGAGAGAAACACAAGTGAAAAAAATAGTGGATGCTTACAAGGGCTTGTGACTTTAGTTCTAACAGAAATCATGCATCTGACTTCCTCAGGGTCTTACCCACTGCACACACACATTGGCTAAAAATTTTGAAAATATATGACAAGCATTATGTGTCAAATGGAAATCTCTGCATTATACATACTGTTCTACATGCAATTTTACAAATATTCATAGATAAATAATTTTCATTTCACTGTAAAATTAGTAAGAAAACTACATATGTGCAAAATACATTCATAACTGGTTTATTAATTCAATATAGGTATCAATTATCATTTGCAATTTAGAGGGATTATCTTCAGTCTCTGACTAAATGTATACATATGTATGTTTACACACTCAGCTCTCTGTGTGGATGTACATAATGGCTCTCTCTCTTTATATATATAAATGTATATAATATATATTCATATATATTATATGTATATAATGTATATATAATGTATATAATATATATATTCATCTCAATTTATGACTATGTCTTATAGGTGACATAATTTAAATGACATTACCTCTACATAAGTAAAAAGGTTTAATATACAGTATAAATACCTACATTAAATATTTCTACGATTATTGCATATTTTCTTCTTAGATTCAGAATGCTCAAAATTGTTCCTGATATGACAGCTTCAAAACTATGCACAATATTTAAAGGTTAGTATCTGGGTTTGTTTATTTTTCGCAAATACTGTCACCAAGAAAATGGCTCTTTCTGTATAGCTAGCCAGTGAGTCTGTCAGTGTGAATCACTAACAGGGTAAAATGAACATTTGTGGGTGATCCAAATAATGCATTTCTGAATCATGAAAATATTTGTAAGGTGTAATGTACTTTATAATACAAGTCACTTCTATGGCAATAGTGAATTAACATTAGTGTATTTGTAGCTTTTCTTTAGAGGATCGTGGTTCATGGTTCACATTTTCTTAATTTCATTGCCTTTTCAGATAGCACTAACAATATTGACCTTATTTAAAGATAAAATAAAATATTGAGTTATTGTTTCTATTTTATTTGAAAAAATAAAGTATTATTATTTGTACATCTTGAATATTCCCTAAAATGCGAAGTTAGTCTGTGAAATATGTGACTTTTTCCAACTGAAAATTTTCTGCATTTCAATGTGTTTTCTACTTAGTTCCCAAGGGAACTTGTTAGACAAAATGTGAGTTTCATTTTAAAAATAACTTCACTAAGGATATTTCGTTCACTAGCATACTCATACCTATACCATATGACAATGCTTTCTCAACGGGGTGGGATTCTGTTACTTACACAACTATTTCCTTGTAAATTAGTTTTGTCTCATTGTAATTTGATCAATTAACTGTATATACTCAAATAGTGAATCCATGTAAATAGGGACTTTGGATTTTTATTTTAATAATGCTATAATGTTTATATAATGTGGTATATTGGAAGGCTTATCGAGGTACAATTCTATACAGATATTTTAAAATGTTGTCTTGCTGATTGTACACCTACTTGGCAATAATATTCGATTTTAGAAACACTTCACTCATAAATCCTTGAAAAAAATGTACAATAAGCAACAAAAACTCTACTTAATTAATTATTATGTGAAGGAGTTAATAAGATGCTAAAACCAGTTCAAAGAATATTTTGAAGAGCTGATGTGTGACAAAAGTGATGAAATGATTTGTATTAGGTTGTTTCAAGTTAGCTCTCTAGTTAGAGAGATGTAAAAATAGCCTACTCAGTGCAAAAGTACAAGATGTTCAGATTGTAGAAACAATTGCTAAGCGGTCAGCAATATCATTTTAAATGTTATTTTAAAGGCAGCCAATAATCATCTAATCCTTTTCCATGTAGAGATAAATTTTCCCATTTGTGATTTAACTCATCTTGGGGTAGGTTTTAATAAAGTGGATTCTGAAATCTAATTTTTAAAGTATAACAGAAATTTACATAAAAACAATGTTTATAAATGATCAATGAAGGCTGATATGCATATCTGACAACAGTTTTTTGTTTTTCTTTTTGCTTTTTCTAGACAGGGTTTCTCTGTATAGCCCTGACTGTCTTGGAACTCACTTTGTAGACCAGGCTGGCCTCCGCTTCTGGAATGCTAGGATTAAAGAAATGTATGACAGCAAGGCCTGGTTGGAAAATTTTGATTGAATATTTTCTTTACTTTAAATATTGTGAATTTATTCAAGTGTTGCATAGTACCGAATGGTCTTTCAATATTTTAGTGTAACATTTTTAAGATTCAACAGGATAGTTTGTCAAACATAGAGTGGATTTTTTGGTGATGCAGCTGCTTTTTAGTTACTCATGCTCCTAAAAATAACCCCAATAAACTCACGTTCACTTGGCTAAATCTTAGTAGAACCATTTCTATGGTCTGCCTTCAGATCTCACTAGGCTGAATAAACAGTTTTCATAGAAAGTTCATCAGAAAGCCATGTGAAAGATATCTTCAGTGTAAAACAAAAATGACCCTAAGCCACCGACTTTAACCATGAACTGGCCTACAAACTTTTTGTTTGTTTGTTTTGTTTTTCTATCTTTATTTTATTATCAAATCGTAATTTTTACTTTTTAACACAGGGGTTATAAACACAAAAATGCAGGATGTGGGGAAGGGGATAACACAGGAGCATAGGTGTTCAGGGGGAGTACAGATATCTTTCAGAACAGGGTATCAGCTGGATGAAGGTTCAGGAGTCAGGTCACTATGACTCTGCCTATGATTCACTTGTCCTTATCTAAGTTGGTACTATCCGCCAAGGCTGCCTATTTACAAGGTCTATGACTACTCAGGCTGGTAGATTTCCACAAAAGCTGCCTGTTTACAATAGCTTATAGCCATCTGTTTCAGTGTTTTTCCATAGAGACCCAAGACTTTGTGTTAGCAGGCATGTATGTCAGGCCTATTGTTGATTTTAGGCTTATGGCTGATTTTAGGCCTTCAGTTTATAAGCAGGGCTGCCCCTGACATCTCCTCCCTTCTCCAAGTATAGAAAGGCTCTGGCGATTCTAATCTTGCCAAGGCGGGGATAGAGGCCTGACCACCAGTAATTAAAGGGGATCTTGTAATGGCTCATTGTTGTTGTCCTCCTGTCGTTGTCCAGTGAGGCATGAGGGCTGTACCCATCCTGATGTCTTTTTCCTGGAGAGGTGATACTTTTGACATCAACCCCTATGCAGTCAAGCTTGTTTCTTATGGAACCCAGAAACATAATTTTAACTTTTATTTATATTCCCTTGCAGTGCTTAGCCTCGCAGCCTAAGCAAGAATTCAGATCGCCAGTCAGAGGGGTTTCAGCAAGGTCCCTCTCAGGATGCAACATTTTTAAGTAGAGGATGGAGACATTCAGCTAAGCTGTTTAGATAACTCATGGCCCTTACAAAACTTTAATATGTGTTTTTTGAAAGAAACAAAGTGTTATTTCAGGGACCGTACCACTAACATCTCTGAGTAATTTTATCTCATTCTTACATTTATAATTCATTTACAAATGAATGTGATTGTATTTTCACATATATGTGTGTGTGTATGTGTTGTTTCTTTATATATATATATGTGTGTGTGTTGTGTTTATGTGAGTTTATGTATGAGGATATATAACTAGTAAATATTTGTTCTATCTATGCTTTCATTTCCCTTTATAAGTTGGATTATTTTTCTTCAGACCTTGAATAATTTTACACATGAACCATCTCAACATTTTTAGCTATACCTGTTTTTTGTTGGTCATGTAAAATACATTTTGATATCTGATTTAAGTTTTACATAATACTTGATTTTGAAAAACGCTAGCATTCATAACATTCACTGACATTGCTGTGTTAAGCTTTTATTGTCACTAGTACACATTCTCATTGGTAACACTTTTAAAATAAGATTTCACTAGTGAAGTATATTGTTTTGTTTTGTTTTTTTTTGTTGTTTTTTAGTTTTGGGTTTTCAATTTTTTTCAACATAGGGTTTCTTTGTGTTGCCCTGGCTGTTTTTCAACTTGCTTTGAAGACAAGACTAGCCTTGAACTCAAGGAAATCCTCCTGCCTCTGCCTCCTGACTTTTGGGATTACAGACATGCACCATCATCACCTAGCATAAAAGTGATTTTATTCACTCTAAAATTGAAAAAAAAAATACTGTGTAACAATACTCTGTGTTTTCCAATGCATAGCTCATATGAATACTAAACTAGCTATTATTTGAATGTTATCTTATGTACAATACTACTAATGGTTAAATTCCTGGAGAGTTGATAAAGTGACTTCTCAAGAGGAAAGTATATATGATAAAAAATCAATGTACCACCCAATGTCAGTGAGCTATTGACGAATGCTGTGCAAGTCTTGCTTTTCTACAGATTTTTTTACAAATCATATGTATTTTATACTACTTTATATATAAAAGATGTGGCATCTGACAAATTCAAAGACAACCTGCAGAGAAACCAAGAGAATATTTAATAATATTTTTGAGCAACGAGGCATGAATGATCAAATGAAGGTCTTCTCAGTTAGCTATTGATTATTCTACCATGGTAGATAACTTCAAACACCACACACAATCTTTTGAACATTATCTTCATCTCCCTTCACTTCTCTCCATCACCTGAAGAGAATTGCTTTTCTTAACCTTCCAATACAGGCAAACATGCTTTGTATTCCTTATTGAGTTTTTTTGGTAATACATACCTGCATGAATAAATGAGACTCATCAAGTTAAAAAAATATAATTGCAAGACTCTCAAAGATGACATTAAAATCCCCTTATTCTTAAAATTGGAGAAAATGTCCAGTTCTTATTGAAAAGATTTTCATAGAACAACTCGATTAAAGTATTTAGATTGAAACTACTTTATTTTAGATTCTTAAATATATTTATAGGGTAAAATTTGTAAACTGTTCTTGGAACATTGAGCAAACTAATAAATTTTGGATAATTATACCCTAGCTTACTGACTTACAGGGCTTCTGCTAATGATCAAAGAATGCTCAAGTTACCTTTGAAACAACAGAGTAAACTATACTATGATCAATAATCACAATTAAGGCATGGTAACTATCTTTAAAAATGCAGCAACAATAAGAAAAATTATTATTTTTTAAGATTTCTTTTTATTTGTGTGCATGCATATACGTGTTTGTGTGTGTACATATTTATGTGCATGTGTGTGTGTGTATGTGTGTGTGTATGTCTGTGTGTGTGTGTGTGTGTGTGTGTGTGTGTGTGTGTGTGAAGATAGACTGTAGAAGACCAGAATAATGTATTAGATGCCCTGGGGCTGCAATGTCAGATAGCCGGGAACTGCCTGATGTGGGTCTTGGGACTCGAACTCAGGTTCTTCATAGGAGCAAGATGTGTTGAGACCCCCCAAAAATTTTAATTTAAAATCAGAAAGAGTTTTATAAGCATAGATTACTTTCTTACTGATTATGGCTTTAAATAATTCCACCGATTTAGCACAGCTATTACATATGTTTTTTAAAATACAGCCAATTTAAAAAATCAATTAATTTTGAAGGGAAAATTTGTATTGTGATAAAAAATGAAAATACACTCAAATGAGAGTTGTAGAGTAGCTTTCCTTGTTATTTGCCTTCTAGCTTGGGGAATTTGTTAATATCCTGAGGGTATGTATTTGCTTCAGATGATGCTGGATAATCAAAGTATGCAATACCTTTATACTGCTTAATATCATGTCTCTTCCTACAGCTGCTTTCTCCGGTTACAGCTCTGCCCTTTTTTCTTCCAGCACCTGAAGCCAATGGGAGCACAAGCAGTAACTATTTTAAATGCATCTTAAAAGTCTTTATATCTGTAGGTGTCCAATTCAGTTGTATTTGCTTTACTTATTTGTTTACATGGTTACTTACTGCATATGAGAATTTAAAAAGAGCAGTGCATTTAGTTTAGACAAAAGAGAAAATGCTTTGTAAAGTTTTGAGACTAGGTAAGTAAAACCCTGCATTCATAAGTGAATTGCTAATGTATTTGTTCAGAGAGCTGTTGATTTATGATATAGTCACTGATATAAAGTAATAAATCAATAGAAATATTTTCCTTGTGTGCACATTGATTCATTGCAACATTATGATTTTACAACATTTACATACCACATTATAGGTTAAACTGTAGCAATCAACCTTTTTCTATAGAATTTTTAGACTGGTATAATTCACCAGCACATTTCAGAAACAATAATAAAACAGTATTTTCTTTATAATACAGGACCTTAAAGCTAAAGGTTTTGTTATTTAAGTGCCACACATTTTCAGGGCAGCCATGTAACTTGGTTTTCTGAAAACCAAATATGACAAAAGAAAATAGAAATTCCAGATTAAGTTTTGAATTCCTGCCTGTTATTAGGTCAGCTTTATCTTAGATATTCTCCAAATGTCAGTACTCATAAGAGACTCCAAAGCAAAGAGATATTGTGATAGTGTAGTTTCAGCTTCTTTTCAGAGAGTGAGAGTTAGCTTTCATAAGGCACAGCTTATCTGATCATTAGCTTTTGCCATATGACAAAATCCTGTTCCATCCATGGGAAATAATTTTAAAAGTATGTTCATTCAATACATTCCTAATTCTTCTCCTTCACCAATAAATAGTATTTTGGATCATGATGATATTGACAGATATTTATTTATGTTTCACTTGGACATTTTCCTTTCATGTGTCATATATTATTTTAGGCACTGAAGACTCAATCACTGCAAGAACGGTGTATCTCTGATTTCATAGTTGTTTTGTTTTATTGGGAAAAACATGAAAAGGTTATAGTGGAGGGCTAGAGATGTCTTGGCAGTTCAGAGCATTTGCTGCTTCTGTTAAGGACTCAGGTTTGGTACCCAGCATTTTCGTGGCCATTCAAAAGCACTTGAATCTCTAGAACCAGGGTATTGTATTATTCTTTGGATCTTAACAATTATACACTGATATTGATGGGAGGAAACACTCTTGCATATAATGTATATTTTAAAATTATATTAATAAAAGGTGATAGTGGTAGACTTACAAAGAAAACACCCTACATTTGGTATAAAAAAACAAGGTGTGTATTTGATGTTTGTAAAGAACATGGCATTAAAACTAGAATTTTTAACTGCAAGTGAAATTACTTAATGTTTCATAAATCCACACTACCTCTGATACCCACTTGCAAGCTCTGGAAAAAAATGGACTGTAATAAAAGTCACGTGAGGACCCGCACAAAGTGTATTTGTTGCTCATTCCTACTCATGATCAACAAATTTCTCTACTTCTGTCTGCAAACAAGGAGATGTAGTTAGCAGTAAATATTACAACCTTGGACATTACCTGCTCCTCCTTCCTCTTCCTTGAATTTTCTTTCTATCTATTGTTGAAGGTAATATTTCAAAATCAGCGCCCAGATCAGCTTGTTCCCAGACTTCATTTTCTCATGGCTCTGGCTCTGGACCAAGGCTCCGGCTATCTAGAAACACTGGCCCTGGCACCCATGAGATGCCAGTGTGGGGGATGGCTTTGCCAAAACCCCAATCTGACTCCACAAAGCTCGACTGAATTCCAGACAATACCCTTTATGCCCATGGTACCCAGTAGAATGAAGACTCTTAATGCTTAAAGATTATCCAATATTTATATATTTGGAAATGCTCAATTAACAAGATGCACTTACAATTAGGATTGTAAACCCAATTACTTAACCTTGATATTAATAACTACCTCTGCTAGAGACACTTGACATCTGCCACCATCTTCTCTCTTCGTCTTCTCCTCTCCTTCTCCTCTTCCTCTTCTTTCTCCTTCCCACTTTTCACTCCTCCCACATTAGCTCCTCCTGCTACAATCTATATATCATTATCACCATTCAAGATGCCTGCTCTTGCTAGATAGCATTTATTATATCTGAATGTGCACACTCCAGATAAGATGCAGAAAGGTTTAGTCTTCTGTCTATACACCTTCAGAAGTCAGTTGCCATGATTCCTGCTTTCTAGCTTTGATTTCTCAAGTGACTGTTTTTGCAACAATTTTATTGACAAGTCATTTATAGATAATAGAGTTTCTTTAGTCAATAGTCTTTAATATATAAGCAATTGTTCAACAATGACCAAAATCTATTTGGACCAGCTTTATTTCCCCCACAGAAACCCAATATTCTTTAACTGTTACTTTTTATCAATAATTTTATCATTTTCACCCTTCATGTTAATGTATATTATAACTCTGTAAATTTGTCTAGACTTGGCATTTCTTATAATAAGAAACATTTACATGAGACATTTTTGGTGGACTTTTCACATTTAGCATCATGTTTTCAGTGTTTATTCATCTTAGTACGTGAACCTTAATGACATATACCTTTCTATTATTATTATTATTATTATTATTATTATTATTATTACTACAATACAGTCATTATCTCCCTCCAGGTCCACCCTCTGTATGTTCCTCATCCTATTCCTCCTCCCATATCTCAAAGAGGATGTCCTCACCTCTCCCACACCCATCTCACCAGAGCTCCCCACTCCCTATGGCATGCACCATCTTTCTATTACTTCTCCCTTTGTGAGTGGACATTGGTCTGCATTTACCTTTTGGCTGTTATTAATAATGCTACTGTGCTCATCCATGTACACCTCTGCATTAATACAGGTTTATGTTTTCCTAGAAATGTACCATACAAAGAGTACAATTATTGATCAAATGGTAAGTCTTTATCACATCATTTTTTTTTAAAGTTTACATTTCTTCCAACTGTCTTAGCTGTGATTCCATGTGCTCCCCCATGCTAATACCTTCCATTTGATTTAGCCATCCTAGTGCATATTTTTATGTTTCCTAATGATTATTAGTGGTGAACTTTTTATGTCTTATCGGTCATTTATACGTCTTTGTGGAAATCTCTATTTAATCATTTGTCCACTTTTCAGTGGGATTCCAAGATTTTAATAATTGGGTAATGAGAGTATAGCTATCATCTCCTTATACAAAAATCTCTTGTTTTTCCATTTCTTGTTTTATTTTTTATAGGTTGCTTGTTTTATAAAATATGTAGAGCCTAAATTAGCACATGCAAGTAGTTAACATAAACAGAAGAACATTTGTTTCCATAGTAGCAATGGCAGTTGCATAACATAGTCCCTTAGTGGATGCCCTCATCTGTCCCAACTTTCCAAGATTCAACACTTTTGGCTACAAGTTTTCAGCTTTATTTTAGTTGACTGAGAGTAATCTTCATTCTCAAATGTAGTCAGATTTTATGCTCATAAAGCTGCACTACTGGCTTTTCTTCTTTCATGCATTTTATGAACTAAATTTTCCTGTGTACCAGTGGGTCAGACACACACACACACACACACACACACACACACACACACACACACACAGCCTTATTCTACAGGCTGACCAACTGATGGAAGCATGTGTGATTTTGGAGACCTGAAAATGAACACATCTCAGAAGCCAAATTCATTTCAAGTTATCATTGGCCCACCAAACAGATAGTCACTGCTCACTTCTACACTTGACCTAACTTCCTTATGACTATTAGGTAAATTAATTTTGGAAAGTACAAACCTTAGCTTCTACCCACATAGCAACCAAGAATGTCATAGACAGCAGCTTAGCCCTGTAACAGAAATTGCCCACTCTGATGTAACCTACATACCTGATGTTTCTCACCATCTCATTTGCAAAAGCTCTTCATCTACTACTCTTATGGTTATGATACTATAAAAACTTCATAAAATTATTAGCATCATGGAACATGGTATTAGGGTAACCTAAATATGTATTATTAGGTCATGCATATATGACTTCAGAATTACATATTTTTTTTATTTCCTTTGAGGTAAGAGCTGTATTTTTTTAATTGTTTTGATATAAGATTTTTTCTTTCTTATAGTCTTATGAAACACAAATATCTTTAATGAAAAATGAAATTTATCTACATGTTCTTCTGGTCATTCCACCTTCTCTGTTATATCTAAGAATCCAATGATTAATCAACCTATGTAATGCTCTATGCATTCATGATTGCTTCTGTTTGAATCCCTGACCTTCCTGGCATTTATTTGCATGTTTAAGTTGCTGATCAATTCTGGAGAAATTTAGTTGAGAGTGTTAGGTGACTTTATCCTTCAACACACAGCCATCCAGATCTACCACCACCTTTTGCTGAAAAGTCCATTATTGTTCATGTTGTCTATGTTTGATCATGACATACATGTGTGGAACAAAGTGAGCTCGCACTCACCATTACCCTTCTGGCTCTTCTTCTATCCTCACTGACACCCTTACACTGAGTTCACTTCTGCTTCATTTCATACCACCATTTTTCTTTCTGTACATGTCTTGTGCCGTTATACACAACTACTGCGTGCTCCTGATTGTGACAAACATTCCACACACAGGAGACAGAATTACCTAGTGCTCATTGTAAAGTGCTGAGAAAAAGTGACTGGTGAGCTCTCAAACCTATAGGACACATCTGTATCATCTGCTTACAGGCCCAGGGAACGTTATGGGAATGGATTAGACCCTTTGTAGAAGAGGAATTGTAGTAGTTTAGAAGGCTGAGTTATCAATGTTTAACTCTAATTCTTTTATCTATATACCAGCATCATGCTGTTTTACTTTCTGTGGGCTTTCAGTAAGTTTTACAAATAAGAAATGTGACTTCTTCAACTCTGTATTTCTTTTCTAAGAGTTTTTGGGCAGTTTATGCACTGCCTCTAGTTTTTAATGGGTCTTAGAATCAGTTTGTTAATTTTTACAGAAAAGCTAGAACTTTGAATGAAACTATATTTAATAACATCTCTAGCTAAGGACTGCTATTTCAAGGTACTGTTGACAGGGTGATGAAGATAACAAATTTATTTCATCACCATTCTAGATAACATAAGTCCAAGCTAGAGATTTCAGCAAGATTTGTTTTTTCTGAAGCCTGTAACCTTGACTTAGAGAAGGTTTTTTTTTTTTTTTTTCATGTACCTTCAACTCTATATCCCTCTGTGTACCTATCTAAAATCATGTCCTTATAAGAAATTTCCTAAGTTTATGTTGGACTAGAGCCACTGTAATGACTCCTTTTGAATGTAATTACCTCTTTGAACACGTTCTTTCCAAATTCGGTGACATTGTGAGGTATCAAGAGTTAAGGGCATCAACACAGATATATCAGTGTGCTCTGATGATATTCTTAGCTTGTCTCTTACTGCTCTCTTCCCACACCACACTTAGCAGTTAAGCTGCACCAAGACACAGATACCTATGATACTATTTTCAATAATGTTTTAGTACATATATCGGTCATGAACTGATCATTTTAAATCAGGCTTATTTTGTAGTGGGAACATTTGAAGCTCAATCTGTCTCTTTCTATTGTAAATAATCCTCATGGTAGTGTGACTTATATTCAAATGAAACCAGCTTTTTCCTGAAATGATTTTCCACCATATTCTTTTGTTGTTGTTTTTTTTTTTTAAACAAATTATTCAAGTATGCCTTTGGAGATAACATTGTTTACTTGCATCTTACTTTTCCTCAATGTGAGGAAAATACATCTTTGAGCTGGGGATCTTGAACCAATAGTAGCATGGTTCTCTTTGTGAACCTCTAAGTTTCTTTTTATTTCAGTTATAAGTGGTTTTTTTTCCCCACTAATGGGCCTGACAACACAGTGAGAGACTCTTTAGTATCAGTATTGTTTTGCCCCACAGATGGGTGTTGGTCTGAGCCTGAGGTCTTTAATTCTCACCAGAAACTTCTTCAATTTTCTACAATATACAAGTTCTGAAGAGGAGGGAGGAATGAGAAATGTTCTCATCCTTTGTCTCTTGAGAGCATATTAAAAGAAGTTTCATAACTCTGGACTGGTTAAATGGAAGAGAGAAAGAGTTCTATGCTTCTTCGCTGCATCTCACTTAAATGGAGCTTCCAGCATCTAACGGAGAAAGCACTTCTTATTTGAGTGCCACAAAGCCTTACTGTTCTTGTTAGGTATTTGATATTTCTTGATTAACTTCTTCAGTTTCTTCTATGTGTCTAAGATCTTTGCCACAGAGACTTGCATTGTTTGTTGTTGTTACTGTTTGTTTTATTTTATTCACTTATATGTTTGTTTATTTATTTACAAGTATAATATGTCACAATCTTCATGGGCTTAGAAATATAGTGATGGGGAATGAAGGAAGACAACCCAAACAGAAAAACTGAAGACTGGGTGAATAATGAGGTCTGATGGAAATTCAACAGGAGCCCTGAAACAGCATCTGTGTTATGTCCAGCTTGACTGAGGAGGTATGTTCACTAATATTGGTAGGTTGGTAGGGGAATCTCTGAAGGGCAATATTCTCAGGCTGTAGTCATAGGAAGATAAGAGCTCATTCATATAGAGGTTCACTTGCTCCCTACAATATTTCTCTCCAGTCTTTTTAGTATCATGGATTGAATTAGAATGTCGCTCATAGTCCCATGTGTTTGAAGGCTTAGTCATTAGAGAGTGGTACTACTTGAGAAAGATTAGGCGGTATGGCCTGTTGAAGTAGGTGTGGCCTTGTTAGAGGAAGTTTGTTCATAGTTAGTCTTTGGGGTTTCAAAATCCTAAGCCAGTACCAATGTCTCTCTCTTCATGCTGCCTGTGGATATAGATATAGAACTCTCAGCTACTTCTCCAGCACCATATTTACTTGTGTGCTACCACATTTCCTGTCATGATGGAAATGTACTAAATCTCTGAAATTATAAACCAGGCTCAATGAGATGCTTTCCTTTCTAAGAGTTGCCATGGTCATGGTGTCTATTAAAAGGAATGAAACACTGAATATAATACTCAAAGGGAGCAGGTTTTCAGAGCTTGTTCTTTTTACATTGCAGAGCTGGTCACAGGAAGACATTTTTGAATGCCCATGAGGCTTAGCCTAGTTTACATTGTACTGAGATGGTTCCACACTTCCTTTTCCCAGGGTTAGTCCTCAGGTTCTGTTAATTATAATGAGCTCAACATGGTGAGAATGGGTTATTTTAGCAGAGGGATGGATACCTAATGTTCTACCCAACAGTTTCCTCTCTGTTCTTAAATCTCTTCTCCTCTGAGGCAGACTCCTGGGGAATACTGTCACCACTTATGGAGACTGCAAAATTTTACTTGAAGAGATCGCTAATGCCCCTTTGTAGCTATACTTTTTTATTTCAGTTCAATTTTT
Source organism: Rhabdomys pumilio (assembly GCA_030674055.1). NCBI lineage: Eukaryota > Metazoa > Chordata > Mammalia > Rodentia > Muridae > Rhabdomys > Rhabdomys pumilio. Next base: position 70,857,937 of record JANHMN010000002.1, on the reverse strand, counting down.
TTTTTGAGAAACTATGAGGAACAAAGCCAAGTTCACTAAGTTAGAATGATGTCTTCTGTCAGGTGCCCTAGAGTAAAACTGATCTTTTTACAACATTGAACTGAACGTGTCTACAATATGCATGTCCTTTTATTTTTGAACATGTGTTTGTTAATCTAAAGCTAGATGTGCTTTGAAATGTGCTGCCACCTTTCATTTTGAGCACCTGATACGTGCTCAAGAGCAGAAAAAGTTTGGAGATACACACCTCAAACTGAACATGCTTAGGACAGTGCCCATTCCCTTATATGCTTTCCTCTGTGGATATGAGTATAGATTCCTTTATTAAGCTAATCTCCAGAAAAAAAAAAAGCCATAGGTATTAAGAATTCTACAAGGGTAAATGGCTGAACTTCCTGATGATGGGTAGTTAAAATGTTGCAGATCAGAGCCAAATTCCTTTGGTTTACTTTTAGGTCTTTGAATAATCTTTCATTGACAAACTGTGTCTGGTCAGACATCATTGTGATTATCAAAATCATTAAAACACATTCTTAGAAAACTACTAGATTCCAACATTATATAGCTACACATGTCATCAAGTAGCATGTAAAGCCTCTTATAAAGTTTTCTTTACTTTGCTGTAACCAATACTTGCCAATGTTTTTGGTAAATACCTTCAATTTTATGATTTTATTTGTTTAATAACTAAATGTCACCAATGACACTTGGAATTATGGCAATTACGAACACTGGAAATTATGGGAATTATGAACACTGGGAATTGTTGACATATTTCAAACACAAAATCTTATATTTCAGCTACTTGCTATTAACCGTTTTCAGTAAGTACGGCTAAAATTTTCAAGCACACACAAGAGCGAATACACATGTGCTTGAAATTTGGATTCAATAATTGTTATGAGTTGTTTTGATTTTTAAACCACTATACTGACAAATATTTTTTGTCTGACTTTGTTGATAAATCTTTAGCAAATAAATTTTGTAATTATATTTTTTTCTTATTGTTTAAGCTCATCTTTGAAAGATGGTTATGTATAATAACTTATTCTGTTACATTTTTAGTTTCAACAACAACCAAATATCTACATGGTTATGACTTTCTACAAGAGAAAAAAAATCTATAAAGATTTTGTAATAAAGTATAGCACTTGAGATCTTCCATAGTAAACTGACAACTCCCAATTTTTCAGTACAAATTTTATGTACTTTATGAAAATTAGTAGTAAAAGTGAAATTGTTATCAAAATATATAGGCAAGAATTGAAACTAAACTACTATAACATTGTTAGGGTTTTAGGTATAGGTTTATTGTATATATATGTGTGTGTATTTGTGTATATAATTATATATATATATATATATATATATATATATATATATATATATATATGCTCAGAGTATATATATGTATATATACTCAGAGGGAACACTATACATACATATATATCATTAGCATATATTAATTGCATAGAACAAATTGATGAACATTGAGGATTTCTTAGTATTTGATTAATAATTTATTAAATAATACATTAAACAGTTGAATTTTAATAATAAACATGTTTTAAATGTTAAATATCACAAACTTAAATGATGGAGTAATAAAAGTTAATTCAGCTTAAGAAGCAGTGAGACTTTTATTAACTAACTTCGATAATTGCATTTCTCTCATGAGTGAATTTAAATGAGCTTCATTGGCTGTTAAGCCATTAATCAAGCCTTTGTTTGTACTTTGAGAGTGTTTGGCATTGTTCAGGTAACCTTTCTATAAATTGTCTGAATTTGCCTATTTGCTTTACGTATTTTAGCTTGAACACCAATCTTCACAAACAGTGTCTCTAGTTACTATTTGATTTCACAAGATTTACTTTTCTCTACATATTAGATGTTTGATGAAAATGATTTTATTTTTCTTGCCCAGAAAATAAATCCCCAACATATTCAGAATGATAACTGTTGCTTCCTTCCTCTATTCTGAAGTTTGAGGAAATACTTTGCTTTTGTCTATGAGGTGAGATTTGTGAATTGCTTTTTGTTGTTTTGCTGTTATTTATTTAACTGTTTCAGGAAATTATAGGTTGCTTATAGATAAAGTTGAACAATTCAAAGTGGGCAGCGTAATCTTGTTGATTACATTAGGAAGTACCTCAAAGAACTTCTTAGTCTGTGTTATAAATATAATTTGAACTTTAAGTGGCCACAATGGTCAGGTATTAAATCCCGAGTCCCAGCTTGTGACACTTCTGGAAATAGTGGTGGAAGTGATTTAGAGGCAGAGCCTAGTGAGGAGTCTTGTTTGGGGCCCATGCTCTAGAAGAGGATTGTGAGATCCTTCTCTCTTCTATTTCACCTCCATTTGATAATGTAAAATGTTTTTATCTTTCATCTGGTCCTCCCCTTTCTTTGATAATGTGTCTCAAGACTCAAGAAAACATTTGGCTCCATCTAGAACTGAAACCTCCAAGAATATGAGTCCAATAAACTTCTACTTTATTCAAGTTGATAACCATAGGTCTGTAGGTGTTTTTCCTATGGTAAGAAAAGATGATTAAGATGATTAATATGTTCTGCCTTTACTAACTTCTGCTCAGTTGATATTTATCTAATTGTTTATTATCTTTTCTGTTCACCCAACAATGACTTTGAGAAAATTATTCCTTCCCTACTGTCATTCACTGCTCCTGTAGTATCCTCATCATCTCTTCTCCTTGAGTTGTCTCAGAAAGGGCGATGCCTACAATTTAAATGAAGGAGTTCGAGCAAAGTAGTAATATGAGCCACTGTTCCAAATTTCTTGCCTGTAACTCAGTAGGTGGCAGTCTTTCCATTTTGACCAAACCCAGTCTCTAAAATACATACAACCTTATAGTAGACACACTATCATTGGACAAAAGAGAAAGTTCTTTGCTAAACACAGTTTTCTCAATACCCACAATTATGTTATTTGAAGTTAACTATTGATGCTTTTAAAGGTATCTACAGTGGTTCACGTGATTGTAGGATATAGAATGTTCTGTGTACCAGAAGCAAATAAGTGGACACTGTAAAGGGAAGGAGCATGTGACAGATATGGAAAGAGAGATTTGGTATTCAAAGTCCAGTACTGCCCATAAGTAAAGAAATTGATGATAGCAAAAGTATAAAATGGACATAGAAAAGGACTTGTATTTTAAGATTTTCTAAAATCTATACTACCATGAATGTGCAGCTTATGTGGGTGTATGTATGTGTTGTACCCCATGCATATATATATAGAGAGAGACATCAAGAGAAATTTGGGTGTCCTGTTGTGTTACTCTCGCTTATGTATGAAATGCCAACCAAACAAAAGAACAAAAACCCACAAAAGAGCTCACCCTTTTTGTTTACAAGCTATTTCTTGTATATTTTAATTAGAATTTTGGCTTCCATGATAATGAAAGGAATTGGATAATCATGCTAATCTTAAATTCAAAACTTTTGTTAGAGTGTTAAAATAGTTTGAAATATTGACGTTATCATAAAATACAATGGCTTTTGACCTCATTAGTCACCATTCCAGGATGGAGAGACAAAAGACTCACGAAGGCCCAACCCCAAGTTAAAGAGATGCAGGTAGTTAATCATTAATGAGGGAGAAACAGTTTTCTTCAGGAATAAGGTCCCTGACATATTGGCCATTATTTATGTATGGTTGGTGATACTACTTGTACTTCATAATGTGCTTTGTAGGTTTTATATCTACATGCATATATGTGTCTATGTATGCACATATGTAATGATTTGTAATGTATTGTTTTATATCTATAAAACAATAATGAGATAAAAGAAGAGAAAATGAATTTGAATGGGAGATATGGATGGGCCATAGCAGGAGTTGAAGGGGGAAGGAGGAATGAACATGATAAAATGTATGCTGCATCCATATATAAAATTCTTATTTTTAAAAAAGTTTTTTTACAGGAAGGGGCTTCTCTAAGTCCATTCTCTACCCAGAATTTACTATGTAGTCAAAACCACTATAATTGTCCCCTGTGATTTCTACAGTTCCAGAATTTCTCTTTTATATTGACCTATGTCCAGAGGATTTTTTTTTTTGATTTCTCACATTATCATACTAAACCATCAAAAGCAGGAACTCAGCCTATTTCCCTATGCAATGTGCTCCTCTTTTTCTTCATTTATATCAGTTGTTGCAGCTGCTCCTTTTACAGCAATAGGATCCCCCTGAGAATCAACCCCTTCTTTAAATGTCACAAACATTAGCTCTCCAACACTTTGGAAACGTTGCTGTTTTTCCTTGACTTCCAGAGCTTTGATACTTTTTCTTCAACTGTCCTTCAACCTTTGTGAGTCTTTTGCTTACTCATGATTTGATTAAATTCTGCATTCTTAGTAGGAAAATTGCAGTGATGTCCCCACGTCCTCCTTGCCTCCTGGCCAAAGAAATCTCTGCAGATTTCTGACTGTTTTTTCACTGTTATCATTTAATCTGACAGACACCAACTCCTTTATCTAATTAGTAAATGTTAATTATACAAATTTTAGAATATCTCATTGTGCCTCATATTGTAGAGTCATGCTTTCTTTTACACTCTGAAAAATGAAATGAATTTTACTTTTAAATTTATTTTCTATGTGGAATTTTGTTTCTACTAATAGAGAATAACAGTTCTATTGTCACTAATAATTATGGTAATAAAAGAGAATAGCTACTGCTCTATCTTCAAATAAGATTTGAGATTACTAACACCTTGTGTATGTATAACACCTTGTCTGTATGAGCAGTCTTGTATTTTCTCACATTCATGACCTTTTTTCATAAATGTTATTGTTACATGAACATCTATAAATATGTAAACACATCCTTATCAGTACAGTTAGTGTTACTAAGATGTACATGATTTCAGGGATGACCATCTGGTAGTAGAGAAGTCAGTGGGGCTACATCTATGGGGAAATCTAATTCTCCCTCTCTCAGTGTTGCTCAGTTGGCTGTGGCTCTTAGTTCAGGTATTGGGCCCAATAATATTTCCCCATTTCACATTAGCATGACTATTGTTAGAACACCCCCTTTAGAACCCTTGTTGGTTCTGTGAACATATTATTCTTGGCAGTTGTGAGCTGAATATTCAATATTTCTAAAAAACAGACAATATATGTAAATATTATTTTAATTTAATATTTATTCTAGAAGGTTTTTGATCTGCTCATTAATTCATCCACAGTTTAGATATTATTTTTTTATTGGATATTTTACTTTTTTACATTTCAGATGCCATCTGCTTTCCCCATTTCCCCTCCCTAGAAAGTTTCATCCCATCCCCCTGCTTTCTTTATGCTTTTATACCATTTTAATTACATGCAAGAATTAAGGTCAGTTCTAGGTTGAGGAACTAGCAATACAATAAATGCAAATAGTCAAGTAACAAGCACAACAATAAATACAAATAGTCAGAGAACAAGAAAGGTAATAAACAAAATTCTGTGAAAACTCCAGTTATCACTGTTTCTGAGGGCTTATCAGGATGACCAAAATATCTGAGCCAACTTTCCTGTCCTATCCCAAAGTCATTTTTATGTCTGAAGTCTAATTCCTTGTTCTTGTCTAGGATTTAGATTCCTGCTTAAAATTATTTCTTTGTTCTAGCCTAAGATTTATATTCCTGCCTGAAATTACTTCTTTGTTCTAGTCTAATGTTAGATTTGTGCCTGACACCTACTTCCCTGTACTTAGCCAATGTCATATTCCTGCCAAGCAGCCCCTTTTCTTGTCCTCGTCCCATGTCAGATTCTTGACAACCAGTCCCAAAAGCTCTCTGCCTCTCCCCTTTTTTTACTTCATGAACAAGACTGAGCCTGCCTTAGGTAGTTTTTGCCAAGAATACCTTCCTTACCCATCATGGAATATGCATTACCAAAAGCAATGCACTTTTTAAATTTTTTTTTAGGTTGGTAAGGCTCTCTGTAGAATCTTACCTGTTCTTGGCTTGCCAGCCTGTTAATTTAATAACTCTGTCTGGGGTGGGGGTCCATTTTCAGTTTCAAGCCATGTACTTTGGCTGCCAACATGTTGATGTTGCTAAAGACAAGCTTTAACATAATGGGCAGGAATAAAATTAATCCCAGGACAAAAAGGACTAGCATGATCAAGCTATATATGCCATTCTTGAAGCTTGACCAAAATAGAAATACTGAACTCAGGCCATGGGTAATTTTATCAGCAGTATCTGCCATATCAATGCTTAGCAGAGCATCATTCTTTAGATTTATAAGTTCACTATGCAAAGTTAAAACATCCAGAGAGGTGTTAGAATTATGCAAAATACACTGTAAGTGTCTTTAAACTTTTTCCTAATTATAATGACTACCACTATAAATTTTAGAACTAACATGAATCCAACGGTATTTGACATGACACCCTAGATGGTTCCTTACTCTTAAACTCTGAACCTCCTTCAAATAGTTTGAATAGGATAAAGAGAATCAACCTGCTCTTTAGTGATTATTCCTAAGTGATATGTGTTACTATTGGAACTTTCACAAGTGTCTGGCACAGTCTTCTTTTGCCTTAGCCTTTTTGTATTTTACCTATCAAATTATAATCCACTCAGGGCTGTTCTACATATGTATTCACAATTCAGAAGTCTTCAGTATTTGAACTCAGGTGGTTATCTGATTTGTATTTGTTCTCCATTCCACTGTTATATTTTGTGTTCTTATGTAGTTTTATTGTGTGTATGAGTGTATGTCTGTTTGTGGGTTTATGCACCCAAGCTCAGTGTGTACCTGTGTGTTAGTATGTGCACCTAAGTTCAGTGTGTCTGTGTGTGGGTACAAACACCTAGTACATCTGTGTGTACATACATCATACATCTTCTGTGGTCAGAAGAAAGTATAGGATTCTCATAATTAGAGTTACAGGTAGTTGGGTGATAATATGAGATCTGGGAAATGAATTCAGATTTGTGAAAGAACAGTATAGTCTATAAATAGTCAAGGCACACTCTTAATCTCCCTTATAGTTATTATTATTTTTTTTATATGTTAGCTTAAATCCTATACTTACCTTATGGAATGCTCCATGTGTAATTTAGGAGCCAGTTTTCTTCTCAAGTAATTTAAAATTCCTATGGGAGTTAGAATTTTTAAAATCCCTGGAGCCACTAGAGTTCTCTTCACTGGATACCTGTAATTGATCCTTCCATTGCTATGGCTCTTCACAGTCTATTGGCCCTAGTCCCAATTTATTCTCAAATTTCTTGTTCTTCATAGAGGTCAACTCACTTGCAACCCTAAGAAGTCTTTGTTCATTTCTTTAAAGGCTGAATAATACATTGATAGTCATTCAGAAATATTATCAGCTGGACATCATGAAATTTGTAGGCAAATGGATAGAACTAGAAAATCTCATATTGGATGAGGTCCTCAGACCCAAAAGGACATGAATAGAATGTACTTGCTTATAAGTAGATGTTAATCATAAAGTACAGAGTAGCCATGCTACAAACAGACCCCCAAACCCAAATAGGCTAAATAACAAGAAAGACCCAAGGGAGGATGCTTGAATATCATTAAGAATAGAAAGTAAAGTTGTCATCAGAGTTGTATGGAGGGAGGGAACTGAGTTGAAGAGGGGATACAGAGTAGAAGGGGGAGGATCAGATATAAGGAGAGCTGAGGGAGAGAGGGTCAGGAGCAGAAATGGAGGGGAATAAGAAGCATCTCTTGGATGTGCTAGAGACCTGGGATGTGGAGAAGTTCCAGGGAGTCTATGGGATGACTCTAGCTGAGGCTCCTAGCACTAGCTGATATGGAGACTGAAGTGACCACCTTTTGTAGCCAGGTGAGAGATTCCTACTAAAGGGATAAGGATACCGACCCACCCACAAAACCTTTGACCCCAAAGTTGTCCTACCTACAGGAAGTACAGGGACAAAGATGTCATAGAAACTGAGGGAATAGCTAACCAATAGCTGGCATACCTCGACGTTCATCTCATGGGCAGATACTGACACTATTAATGGTACTCTGTTATGCTTGTAGACAGGAGCTTAACTGTCCTCTGAGAGGTTCCACTCAGCAGCTGATCAAAACTGATCCACAGACCCACAGTCAAACACTAGACAGCTTGAGAAGTCTTGTGGAAGAGTTGTGGGAAGGACTGAGAACTCAGATAAGGTAGGGACTTCAGAAGACCAACAGAGTCAACTGGACCCTTGGTGGCTCCAAGAGACTGAAAGACCAAAGAACAAACAAGGGTTTCTTGTACATTTGCAGCAGATGTACAGCTTGGTCTTCATGCAGGTCCCCAAACAACTAAAGTGAAGTCTTACCCTGATTCTCTTGCCTGCTGTGGATCTTGTTCACCTAACAGGGTTGTCTTGCTGGCCTCAATGCAAAAGGATGCATCTAGTCCTTCAGTGACTTGATGTGTCGGGGTAGATTGACACCAAGGGGGAACTTCACCCTTCTCAAAGATAAAGGAAAGGAAGGTATGGGGTGGGGGGAGGACCACATGGAGGGATACTGGGTGGAGTGAGGCTGGGATCAGAATATAAAGTAAATAAATTATTTAATAAAATATAAATAAAAAATAAAGTGTTGGCAGCTGAAAGTCTCATTGATCTCTTTGATTACCACAGTTCATGTTTATCTTCGATGCTAATTTAAATCTTGCACGCTAAAATTTATTGATTGATTGACTTGTGTAGACAGAACTTCAGTTTTGCTTTCAAATTTCTAGGTAGCTGAGGACAGCCTGGAGCTCTTTGTCTTCAAGTCCTTGCATTTTAAATTCTTAGATTACAGCTGTACATTATAATGCATGGTAAAGTTGTGAATTTTAATATTGTTTCTCTTTGGAAATTGTTTCTCTTCTGGAAATGAGAAGATGACTCAGTGGTTAAAAGTACATGCTGATCTGGAAAAGGACCTGAGTTTGATTCTAAGAATCCATACAGTTTTTTTGTAACCCTCTCTAATTCCAATCCCAGTAGATCTTATGCCTTCTTCTGAACTCTCTACATATTAAGCATGAGAGCAATACACATACATAAAGGTAAAACTCATACAAATAAAATACAAGACAAAAAGAGAAAAGTAGAAAGGGGGAGTGAGAAAGGAGAGAATGGAAGAGATGAGATTTACATTCTTATTAGTTCCCATCAATCATTGTTTGCATGTTTTAATTAAGGATAAATTTCATTTGAAATAAATATACTACTCTTTGAAAATATTCTCACCTTCCATAAGAATATTCTTTGAAGTGTAATTATGAGAGGGTAATGGCTCTATGTGTAAGCACTGGACAATGAGTTTGTTATATATGTCCTTATTTCGTAATGATTTGAAAACAACCCTTTTTCTCACTAAATGACTTTATAAGAAGACAAGTAATAATAATTCTAACCTAAGACACATACAAGAAAAGTTTGAGTGGGAAATAGTAAATGCCTAATCTAATCATGCTTAAAGCAAGTGGGATATTTTTTATTTGAATTTTTGCCTTTTAATATAATTTGCAAGGAATAAATTCTGAAAAGGTTAGAATTAAGCAAATGCATTATTTCACCATAATAGAGGGTGTTTTTTTTTTTTTTAGATAGACATAGATTACATTAAAGTATTAAAACAAGATCTACTCAAATTAAATTGTTCCTATGATTTTTTCTCCAGATAAAAGCATGAATGCTATTGCCTGACATTTTTCTTCCTCTCTGATGCTTTTATGCATATAAATACAATGAGCAGCTTCCTCAGGCTACAGCCCAGAGCTCTCCTGTAAATACCTAAGAGCTGTTCTACATGCCATATGACATCTCAACTTTCCTTGCAAAAAGGTGAAGAGTCTCTCTGTAAACTGGACAAAAAGAAAAAAGAATTACAGGATTTATAAAAAAAAATGGAAAAAGAAAATAAGGGTGAGAAAATATCTACTAAAAATTCTAAGAATTGGGATTTGATCATCAAATTCAAGAAGATATCCACTAGAGAAAGATTCTTCAGAAAAAAAAAAGAGCATCGATGTCCTCTATTAGGCTGGGAGGTGTCTGTTCCCATACATGTTGGCTAACACGAGCGCCTGTAGGAAATCTTCAGTCTATGTTTGCTTATGGTCTTTACAGAAGGTTGATTGATGGAGAATGTGGAGCTCTTCAAGCAAGTTACATGCAGTATCTCTCTTTTAGAGAGATAATGGAACAGAGCGGTCAGTGATCTTAAGGGTCCTGCTCTTGCCTTTTTAAAGATGAGTAGGAGTTACATGACTGACTACCATAGCCTTGACCTACATGGTTGTCCAGTTTTATTTACGATAGCTTTACAGTAACTAGATGGGTTTGTAGTAGAAAAATATAACCCAACATTTCACCTTTTAAAGGGCTAAAATTAATCTTCACCATGGAAAATATACCCATGATGTCTTTATTTTCTCTCTTCACTATTATTAATGTAAATCCCCCCTGGCTCTATTTCATTATGTTCCAGTCTCAGTATCCCCTTTGTGGCCACTAAACAGTTCCACTGTACCTGATTGGGAGCAAATTATCCCCTCCAAATTTTTATGTATCTATTATAGAATTCAAAGAAACATTAATCTTTTTATTCAATTTTAGACCCACTGTATTTTTGAGTACCTATCTTATTTAAGGAGGATTCCTTGTTTGCTTTTTTAGTCGGCTTCCTCTTGCTTGGATAAAATGCCTAAGGAGGGGAGATTTAATTTTGGCTCACAGTTTGGCAGATTTTATTTTATGTTTATTCTGATCCTTTGGGGCACTAGAATACACAGTTCATCATGACACCAAAGCTACTGAATGTTAGAGTCATGCTTCTTCCAACATTTTCATTTTTGTCCAGATGAAGAGGGAGACAGGAGAAGAGGGAAGAAATCAGGAGAAAAGAAAGAGAGGAAGACAAGGGGACTGAGTGAATGAGTGACACAGATAAAGGCCAAGAGAAAAGAGAGAAAAGATGGGATATAGAGAAGACAGGAATGGGGAAGAAGGGAAGAAAGAAGCAAAAGAAAAGAAGAATGATGGAGAGAGAAACAAGAGAGAACAGACCTAAGGTGTTAGGTGGATTGTTTACCAGAATATTTGGGGACATCTTAAAATATTTATTTGTGTTTTTATTATCTTTGAGGTTGCATGAGTTCTTGGGTATATTATAGATACATATCCTTCAGCATCCATATGATTTAGAGATTTTCCTTCCACCCTATGGGTTGTATTTTAATTCTTTCAAAAAAAATAGTATCTCCTTCAGAATAGTTCTTAACATTATTAAAATCCTATTGCTTGTCTAATTTCTGGGATTGTGTTGTTGATAATGCATATAAATTCTAATTGCTAAACTCAAGGTCACAAAGAATTTTCAAGTGATTATTCTTAGGAATACAATTATAGTGAATGAAGCTCCTATGGTAACTAGAACGATGATTATTATATATGACAGTCAGGAAAAGTTGTGTCTATATGTGCAAAAATAATGTCAAAGTCATTAAAGGACATTTGTAAAAATACTCTTCCCTACAACTTTAACCAACTAAAGATTAAGTTGCTTTCATCATTAGGCCTTCATAGGCAATAGAACAATTTCTCTCCCACTGTGGGCTGATAACTTCCATTATCATTTATTTGCATTGTATATATGTATATATGTATGTATATGTGAAGTATTTTTGACTTTATACATTACTAGCTTCCAATTCTGACTTCTCTTAACCAGTAGATGTCATTCTCTCTCTATTTGAATGCGGCTTTCCTATCTTCCTTTAGTAGTCTCTTCTTGGAACATGTTATGAAACTCAGGTTCATTTCAGCCTGCTTTTCTCTTCATCATCTTTCCCAGTTAGTATCTTTGACTTTTCAATAATAGGGAGAGAGCCAGAGAGCAAAAGGAGGTCATTCAGACAGCTTGCCTTAGTAAGGAATATTTCCTTATATATTTAAGACACTGTACAATGATGACTGAGTGTCAAAGTGGAACACTCCCTAATGCATTTTAGATACTGATAGACAGGAAAAAAATCTATTTATAATACTAGCAAGTTGACAAGGAAATCAAGTTCCCTAAAAGCACTAAGAGGATTTACTTTATACATTATGCACCCTTTTTCCATGTATAGCTGTAAATGTTATCATTTCCTTAAAATGACCTTGGCTTATCAAGACCCAGTCATCTGTCCCTTCTTTGTAGAGCATTTGCCTAATGTGAACAAGGCCTTGGGTTTGATCCTCAGCAAGGCAAGACTATGTGAGGAGAATTTAGAAAGAGATACAAGCAGAACCAATAGTGAGGCTGTTAGTTTAAATAGCCATTTATTCTTTATTCTTACCAAGAAATGAGAAAAAAGAAACATTTTTGTAAGGATTTCTACAAGAATACCCAATCACTTTGCAAGTATATTTTCAGAATTTATTTATTTAATTACCAAAATAAAGTCTTTGTAGATTGGCCTGGCATGGAACTATGTATGTAGTTCATTTAGGCCTAACTTCCTACCTCAGACTTCTGAGTGCTGGAATTACAGGTATGCACTTCTTATCACACGAAACTTTGAACATTTCCTTCAAGGAGTGCCCATATTGTGTAATACGCACCACTAATCTACTTTGCAAAATTCCAGAAATTGTTGAGACTACATGCCTGAACTTTCTGTACATGTTAAACACAAATCATGCCTCTTGTTAAGCTTTTCACCTCCTAACAGGCATTCATCTGATATACCAGAAATGGCTTATGAAAACCAAAAAGTATTGTTGTAGTTAGATATGATTTTCTGTAATTCCTATGATTACAGAATCCACGGAGTTATCTATTAGTTCAGACAGAGTTCCCATGTTTTTCTATCATGTCTCCTTGAATAAGCTAAGAAAATTGAAAGTGTGTTGACTAAAGAGATAGTTCAGAGGCTTAAAAATTCCTTACTGCTCTTATATAATACCTGACTTTGATTCCCAGCGCCCATTCTAGAAGGCACACTACCTACCACTTGTAAGTACAGCTCTGAGACATCAGATGCCTTTTTTGGGCTTCCAATGATTTCTGCACTTACATTTATACAAATAAACACCCATACACAGAGACATATTCATATTTTTTTAAAAAATTGAATGCTAACCATCTTTTCAATAATCATGTTACACTTCCCAAGCTTCATCATGTTAATAAAATTGTAGAAGTGTTGAAAGTTAGAAATAAAAAGGAAGATATAAGGTTTACATAAGAATTATAATACACAGGTGAATTATGATCTCTCGTCTACTAAGCCATATGTTTCCTTGGAAACAAGAACATCAGATTTCCCCAGCAGTCCCTGTTGTGAATTATTTTAGAGAGCTACATGAACCTTTTTATACTCCAGGGCATGATGGTTGACTCTCTAGGCAATGGTTTGGATCTTGTGTTAGATACTTTCTTTATGTCAACTAATTAATCTTTTTTTTTTTGTGGGATTTAGGGACACATATTATAAAGATAATATGCACATATCTAAGGCATGAATCATAAGGTTCAATATATAAAATTCCATCATTTGCAGAAGTGATTTTCTATACCTTGAATAGGAAACCTGTAGCCAAATGGACAATAAGAAACTTGTCATGTGTAGGCTTTTTACTAAGAAGATCAGATACCAATACTAAAGAAATTTCTAATTTTATCCATAATACCATATTTAAGAGGAATTTAGGACATGCCCTTTGGGTGGCAAGTGTTTCAATGATGACATATAATATACTGTGGTCTCCATGGTTATCTTCAACTACATTTGCAATATGAAAATATGGTTAAGATGTGTTTTTATAATATTTATTTTTAAAATATAAATCATGATCTTATCCTTGAGCAAATCACTGTTAAAGGAATAAACATATGAATAGTTTAGGAAAGGATGCTTGACTTTCTAAAAAATTCAGTCGTAGTCAGTATTTTCTGAGAACGAAATTTGAACTGAAGGAAAAGAATTAGCGTTCACAAGGTAGTATTTAATGGTTGTTCTCGTTTGTAGAAGCCATTTAATGAAGAGGGTCAGTAAAATCAATACCTGTCCAGTTCACTAGTGATTCTCCACCATACTCCATATGCACCTAGTTTCTTGGTATTTTTGCTTTTGTTGGGTTTTATGGTCTGCTCCAGTATTCTTCTAACAGTGCTTTCTTGCATAACAAATACTATACTGGCTTTCAGTTACTGGCAGTGTGACAAACTCGTCTAAGACAAAACTGAATTTTCAGATTAAAATTTATCGACATAGATAAACATAGTGTCATGATGAACAATCCTAATGTTTCCTGCTATTTCTTTAGCTCTACTGCATAAAATAATCTTGAAAGATAACTTCATGATAGGAACACAGACTCTCCTCAAATATACTCTTTCCACTGGGTCTTTACAGAATTTATATTTCAAGCACACTGACATGCCAGTTCTTTCACATTTTGCATTTCCGAAAATCCTAGTGATATGTTATTTCTGTGCCAGTGAAAATGAATCAGTTCAAGCCAGGTTATATTATATTAAAGGTCAGTTTATCGGGAAGATTTTCTTGAGAGAGTTCACTGGCCCCAAGGATTGAGGCCAGGGGAGTTGCCATGCACAGATGGGAGAGTGGGGCTGGATCATGCACAGAGAGAGAAAAAGGAGGAGGAGAATTGAGAGAGGGAGAGAGAGAAAGAGAGAGCACAAAATGTCTTGATTATATAGTGAGGAATCTCTGAGGGAAGGAGACTGAGGGATGCTGGAAGAACCTGGAGACCAGATCTTCTTTGATATGTAAACTATGCACCTCAGTCCCTTGTTCAGGGTAAGAAATCAAACACCTAGGAATTTTGGTCATTATGCTTACGAAAATAACACCCATGGAATTGTTCTGTTGTTTGTTTGATTGGTTGGCTGTTTTCGTATTGTTTTTGTGTGTGTGTGTATGTGTGTGTGTGTGTGTGTGTGTGTGTGTGTGTGTTTGTATTTTAGACACTATAGTAAAGCTTATAGTTGCATATACAAATTTTATGCCTAAAAAATACATGAACTAGAAACAGAATAATAGATGGCATCTTCAAGATCCATTGACTTTCAGGACTGAAAGAATTGGGATCTGGAAATTACACTGAGTTGTTAAAATGAGAACTTCAATGTAGCTTTAAGACAAACAAAAGGACATCTACACAGGTGGTTTTATTGCACTGGTTTGAGCAGTGAACTGTGTAATTTGTTTCCCTGCCAACAATATTTCATTTGGATATGCTGGCCAAAAGAAGAACCAAGCACAGTCTTTTCCCTCACCCAGCTGTATTTGAAATGTGCTGGGCGTCTTTAATGTGAAATGTGGCTTTCATCTGAAACCCGTAGAGCTGAACTGTACAATTGCCTCACTTTTATAATCCGTGGGATTCTCAATGCTCCGAGCTACTGCCTAGGCTAATAGAAAACGTTTCTGAATGCTGAATGTTCCAGAGTGATTGCTGATACAGGAACTAGATAGGCTGCTGTATCAGTATGACCAGAGAGCTTTAAGATCTGTAGTCCATCTACAAATAACTACTTCTTTAGTTCTCTCCCACTCTGTCCCATTATTGACATTACAGTTACAACCAAAATGAAGTCGGTGTTCTGCTTTCAAGGTGACATGCAGTTTAGTCTCTCATCTTCCTTTTTTTTTTTTCCCCTTTTACTGTGATAAAATTTGCTGACAAAATCAACTCAAAAAGATAGGGCACGTTTAATCTTCAGTTCAAGGATACTAGTCTCTACACATTCTCTAGCTGCTTCTTCTGAAATAATCATATACAGTATTGAAACCTATGGATGCTCGTTATAGCCCCATGCCTCTCTCTGTATTGTCTCATTAACCTTTCTGCCTGTGAACTCTTCCTACTACATTTAATTCACTCTCGCGTCACTAGTTCTTTGATAGTGGTCAGATATCAAAGTCTCTAGAGTGGCTTCTCAAAGACATCCTGATTGCAAAACAATATTTTTTTTTGTTACAGCAAAACCTTTGTTGTTATTTTATTAGATAGAAATTAATTTTGTAGCTTTCTCCCTGTAGACAAACTGTTTTTGAAGCTCATAACCATTGTGGGTCCATTTTCTGTCTCTCCCCAATAACCTCTCTCTATTCTTCACTTCTGTCTAAGCAAGAACACAGACTCACTTCAAAATAAAGGACCTAGCATAAATAAAATGTATGATATATATTTAGTCAGATGGATGGGATAGATTTAGGGATTAAAGGACTGATCTACTCAGTTCAAAGTGAAGTGTTAAAACAATGTTGCAAAATAGTAGGCTTACAAGTTTAATGTTTGCTAAAAT
Source organism: Rhabdomys pumilio (assembly GCA_030674055.1). Classification (NCBI taxonomy): domain Eukaryota; kingdom Metazoa; phylum Chordata; class Mammalia; order Rodentia; family Muridae; genus Rhabdomys; species Rhabdomys pumilio. The sequence continues at coordinate 70,841,635 of JANHMN010000002.1, read as the reverse complement.
CTGTTTTCTTTGTATATCTGACTTGGACTCTATTTTTTAAATATGTACTTAGTATGCAATGTTTCCTGCTCCTTTTAATTCTCGGTTTAAGTTTTTTTCTCCTTGGGAAATCTCATAGTCTCTTAATAATGCTTCATACCATTCTCTTGCTCTTAAAGCACACAGTGCATTAATACCGTAATTACTCACTCATGAGTGTCATGTCATTCAGCGCTCTCTATGCTCTCAAGAGCAACCTTTCTGGTTTTCTCCATTATTCCCATTCCAACCGTTGTTTAAGATTTTGTTTTTTAAAATTGGTCTTAGATACAGTAGTTAGTTTTACTGTGCTGTCCTTAAGAACTATCTCAGAAGTATATTCCATGGATGATAATGAGGATTGAGAATCTCTCTCTCTCTCTCTCTCTCTCTCTCTCTCTCTCTCTCTCTTACACACACACACACACACACACACAGAGAGAGAGAGACAGAGACAGAGAGACAGAGAGACAAACAGAGACAGAGACAGAGACACAGAGACACAGAGAATAAAAAATAAACAATTAGTAAATAATCACCTCCTTGAACAACAATCACACAGTGAATGCAAGGAGAGCCGATTTGACTCCCCCCAGCATATGTGCATGAATCCTGGAGACCTAGGCTTTTATCACTGATTTTGATGATGCAAAACAGTATGTTTAGCATCTTGTAACCTCAGTTTTCTTATCTTTAGAAGTTTATCATAAAGTTTGATGTTTATTTTGGTTATTGGGGTCTATGGACAACTATCTCAGGCAAGGACATCTAGTTCAATCTCAACAGCATCTAGCAGTTCAAAGATCCCTACTGTGCTGACTTTGTCAAATAAAATCTGTTGTTTTTTTCTGCCATTTTGCTAATATCTGCCCTTAGCCATTTAATCCAGGGATATCCTTGGATGTTTGATGCCTAGTAAACATTTTTTCCACTTATAGAGTGGTCTAATTCAGATTATAGTTAGAGATATATGGTTAGAGATTCCACCACATCTTTAAATATAGCCATCCATTTTATTTCACTGAGAGCATTAAAAAAAATCAATAAAATTTCAAAAATTTCTCCTTAGAGCTGGAATCTTTAAAAAATATTAAAAAAATACCCTCAGTAGTTGTACTTTGGTTAGAACTGATTCTCATTTATGAAATGCTACTGATTTTGAAACAGACCTTCTTCCTTGTATTCTGTGAATTAATTTCTATGTCTATTGAAAGGTCATGGGGCTGAAAACTCAAGGAACCTCACTCTTGTTCCCTAGAGTGATAAGGAAACATTCTTTCTGAAGGTACTTCTGTATTCATGCTAGTGTTAGATTAAATTTAATTGAAAATCAATACTGAAGAGATAGAAAGAATCTAAAGACTTCCTGGATTCCATGAAATGTAAGTTCTTTCAAGGAGTGAAAATGAAGTAATTGTTCCAGAAATTAAGTCTCTCCACTGACGTAGCAAAGAAGCAAGGAAAAAAAAAAAAAAAACCAGACTCTGACTTCCATCTGTGATTTTGAACCGGATTCAAAGTCAGTGCTTAACATGAGGTCATTTGTGTCAATGTTTCTAAAATGGAACAACTTAGTTGCTAGAGTGAAAATGAAAGAATGTGCACCTTTATATGTGGACTTTCATGGATATAGACTCTCTAGTAAATTAATTCAATAAACAAACAGTAAACAATACCAACAATCCCAGAGGTAACAAGCTCAATTTTGAGAAACTTTTTGTCAGAGCATTACCCTAACCTATATTTACTTGTTAAGTAACAAACTGATTGCTTGAATTGATCTCTCTACCATTCCTTTTTTTTTTTTTTTTTATCATACAGCTTCATTAAGCAATAAACTAGCATAACAGTAATGCAATGAGTCTATTGCACGGAAATAGGATTGCACTGATAACTCCAAGGGAATGACATCACTGAAAAGTCTCATACCAGCACGGGTGATGGCCCATGAAAGCTGCATCATGAGCATCTAAATCCCAAATGACCTGCTACCTTCTATGTCCTCTGGTGCTTCCAAAGATGATGAGCAATTGAGAGCAAGCTGTTATTGTGCTTTTACTCTCAGATGAGTGTCTGCTGACACTTCTCCTTCTGCAGCAGACTATAAAGAACCTCACTACTATGTCCATAGACCTTACTGTCACTGGGTTCTGCTTATTTCCTCTCCTGACTGTGAGTCAAGGTAGTTGGTAGGTCACCACAACAACTTAGATACATGATGACTAATGATCTTGACGTGTACACAGGAAATGGCTTCACTATGAACACTGAAGGAAATGAACAGTTTTAAACAGATTGCTACCATTTTTTGAACCTTGGACTTTGTAGATTTTCACATTGTGACTTTACATCATGGGTGACAGTCTTGCTGGGACTAACAAGACATGTGTCTCTCGAGCTCCTCCCTAATTAACATGCATCTGTCGAATAGCCCTTCTAACTTACTTTAAAGCACCACGAAGAATCACAGCTGGAAGAATGAAAATCAATACAAGAATTCTTGTCTTTGCCTTCTCTCAGACTATATTTTTTTCCTTCTTCCTTTTTTTCTGATCTGGTTTCTGCTGTTCCATTTGATATTCAGATAAACACAGAATCAACAGGGAGCAGAAGAACCACAGGGCTGCCTTTCTTGATGCATATTAGAGCCACATCTATAAAAAAAGGAACTGGAAAGTTCTGAATTACCCTTGACTAAGAGTCTATAACACACAACTCACTGAGTCTAACAATGTTATAGAATGTCTCTGCAGGACACTAAATACTGGCTTTCCAATTGCCATTTTCTCTTTATTTTAAAATATAAAACCACAAGCAGACATAGGTTGTATTGTACATCACTGTTTATAATTTGAGTGACTCAACACAAGCCATTGATGGTTGTCATGGCATGCAGTAAATTAAATATATCTTACTGTTTTCAAGGTTGGAGGAGGCATGCAATTTTAAGGAAAATAAATTGTATAACAAAAGACATATTTATGTATTTCATGATGAAGTGCTTATTAAGTAAGTCCTCTACATAAATAGAGCATATTGATTCAGGATCAACAAAACAATAAGGGGCAGGCAAGATAGTTCAGCAAAGCTTATTTTGTTCATAATTGTTTTGAAGAGTTATGGACCCAAAGAATAGTCATCACACTCCTCTCGGCTTTTCTGTAGAAAAAGCACAAAGAGGTGTGCTGCTAGTCCTTTCAGTTTATATATGCTGCATTCTTCATCTTCCTTTAAGAAATGTAGTAAGGGTCTGAAAATTGCTGAAGAAAACCCCAATCTCAAATAGTATGCAAAGACAAAAGAGTATTTATTCTGCAGAAACAACCAGCATGTGGAGTTTAACCATTCTCCAAACTGGTGGCCCCAGACAAAAGTGTGCAAGCTTTCTTATAGGTAATTGGGGGAACTCTCTAGAAAGATTCTGTAATCTAAAATTTCATTAAGGGCTGCTGGGGGGGGGTCACAGGTAGTCAGTGATTTGCATTCCTATGTCTTGAACATTTAACCATGGGATAAGATAGGGCTACCCAGCACAGATGGCCCATTTTGAGATAAACATTTCCCATTTTTGTGGTTATACCCAGGCTGTTATTTGGGAAGGGTTTTATGACCATGTTTTTGGATTTTATAGTGTATTCCAGGTGCTGGTGTTGTAGGGCCTAGTCCCTGGAACTTATGATTTATTCCCGGAGATGATGCCTTATGGCCTTCTTTTTAAGATCAGGCCTGGTTCTTATGCGGAGAAAAATGGGGGTCTATGTTGTCCTTTCAATGTGAGTAGAATTTCTATCTCCTTATTCTGGGTTGTGGTTTTCAAAAATTGGGACTGTTCTTTTATTTCTTTGTCTTTTTTAATATATAAAAGATATGTATTATTTTAAATTATGATCTTGTGTATGATTCTGCTCACATGAATACTAGTGCTGTCAGAGGCCAGAGCATCAGGTCTCTTGGGACTAAACTTATAGGTGGTTAGGAGCTGCCTGATGTTGTGGGGGGGGGTTCTGAGCATCAAACTGGAATTCTGCAAGGGGGTATGTACTTCTAACTGCTGAGCTATCTCTCCTGCTCCACAGTTCTTTGTCTTTCAGAGTACAGGCATTGTCAACCTTTTAGGAAAGCAGAATGGAACTAAAGGCCTTGAATCACTATAAATAATGGAATAATCTGCTAAGTACAGTTATTTTGCACTACTAAGAAAATAAACCATATTTGAGCTGTAGAGTCTTGTACTTTTTAGAATATCTTAATGTAATTTAACAATATCTGTAATATCAATTACTTTTAATATATCTGACATATACTTAAGATAGCTATTCTTTTTTAAAGAACACATTGAGATAGTTAAATGTTTTGTAAAAGTTTTAGAAACTATCTTAAGTTTATTATGCAGTAGCTATAGTATATGACTGTGATTAATGATAAACTACATATAAATTAGATTTTCTTCTGATACAAAATGCAGAAGATATTGATCAGAGTTTAATCAATCATATAATACTCTAATCTATAAACAATGATTATGACTGAAATCTTATGTATTCCTAGTTGTTTATCCATATGTGTACTTTCCAAAAGAGCCATCTATTGTAAAAATATGTATTAATATTATAAAATCAATTCCCCAAATATAATTCCCCAAATATTATGCATAGCTTAATTTTCAAATCACAACCTGGTAATTTTGTTCTTCTAAATTTTCTTTTGAGCTTTGGAAATTTATTCATGTGACTAAAATTTATTTTATTGCTACAGATGTCACTAAGAAAGAATTCAGTGACCAATAATGTCCTGTGAGTTATTTTAGGAAAACAAATATTAAGATGTATGTTACTTAGTGGGGCATTTCAACTATTTAGTCCCATTTTGGGGGGCAATTTTTATAGTTCACACACAACTACAGAGGCCCTAAAGGGTCATTATAGAGGGTTTGGTCCATGACTGGAAATACTAATTTGGGGACTTGTTTTCTCTAGCCAATCTTCTACAGTTTCCAAAACTTCCCAAGGTCAAAGATATAGCTGAGTGGCAGAATACTTGTTCATCTTGTGCAGTGCCTTTGGTTGAGACCCTAGCACCATAAAAACAAAGATCCAAACTCTCAAGAAGCAAAAGGGAGAATAATTATATAAGTCAAGTTACATCTTCTTGCTCCTCTGAACATTTGCTCATAGGTTTCTCTTTTGCCTTGGCATACCTCAGCATAATGTACAAGGAAAAAGTATAACAAATTTTTATCAATATATATTAAGTTTTTTTAATTATAATTTGAACTAGTATCCAACTAGAAGATTCAACCCTATCCTACTGACTATACACTTCATTGTGCTGGCAGGTACTCTGCAAAGGAGGAGACAAGTAGTTATCAATATCTCTCACATACAAACCTTGTGACACATAATAGTGACCTACTTACCTACAAGATACTTTGATACAATAAATGTGCAAATCTTGTGGGAGTAACCAACAACATTTTAAAATTAGATTTATATCCCACTTGAAGAGATGGAATCTGTACCTGACACTGCTAAAACGATCAAGCACTTGAGACTAGATAGGTCATGGTTTAGGTGAAAACCTACGGCTATTAATTTGCTAAAGAAATATAGCAACAAAATGACTTCTACAGATATACTGCTACATATCTCAATGCTGATAGATCAATGAATCATGCAATCCACAACAAAGAAATTTCTTCTTGTAATAGATAATAATAAACACAAAAACTCACAATTGGACATTGTTCAGAAAGTGATAGACTTTGGCGTTCTTATTCTTAAATGGGATGTCTCTATCACCCTTTCCCTCCAAGGCTCAGAGATCTATGTACAAAATGGGGCAGAAAAACTCTAAGAGAAAGAGGTGATGGCTGCCACCAAGGAAACAGCATCTTCCAGATACTACAGGACAGACTATGAACACACAGAAATAGTGACAACACACAAAAGACCAGACCAAGTTGAAACCAGACAAAATTCCAGCACTAAAAATGAGAGGTGGACAAGAAGTCCCACCCTAATAAAAAAAAGTACTTGTAACTGTTAACTGCTAGGAAAGAAAAAAAAAATCAGTTTTCTAAAAGTGTCATTGTTCCCTGCTTAAAATTAGTTAGTTAACACAGAGAGACTCTGTTATTCTTTTTGTGTTTGCTTTTTGTTTTATTTCAGTTATTTTTTGTTTTGCTGGCTTTTGTTTGTTTGTTTGTTTGTTTCAAGTGTGTGTGTGTGTGTGTGTGTGTGTGTGTGTATGAGAGAGAGAGAGAGAGAGAGAGAGAGAGAGAGAGAGAGAGAGGACAGGGAGAGGAGAGAATCAGGGTGGAATTAGGGTATGGGAAAGAAGATTATGATCAAATACATTGGATAAAAAATTAAAGAAAAGGGAAAAAATCTCTACAAAAAACAAATTTTCATCATCACTAAAGGGAGAAAAAGATTTCTATTTCTGTGGTCCTGACCTTGGGTGGCTCTCCTGTGAACTGTTGCAGATGGAGTTGCTGCAGGGACCTAAGAAGGTATTACATCAAAGACTCTGCTTAGCTCCTTGTCTGGAGTAAATGTTCAGTGTTACTCACTCCTTTTTGTGATGCTGATAGTTGTGTATAGCAGAAGTGTGCATATGTAAAACTAAACTCATGTTGAAGAATGCCTTCTTTTACTTTAGTTGTCACAATGCACCTAATCTACTTGTATCATGCAATAAAGTGTACTACAAGACAGCACTTTCTTCCTTATTGTACAGCATTATAATTCTTTGTAACCCTATTTCCTCCTGCATTCAAACTTTGAAAGGAAATTTTATCAATGTGCAATCAATTTAAAAATTTAAGAGTTTCTTAAATGCCAAAAGTTTGACTCCTCTTTTCTTTCATGTTTTGTAGTGTTTGTCAGAGTGAGCATGGGAAAAAGAAGGGAGTCCTGAGAGCAATGAATATTTTCCTACATCTAGTGTGTGTTTCTCAAAGATCAATGCTGGACAAGTAGATAGCCAAGCAGAGATACCCTAAGTCAATGGATTATAGGTTCTCTGTCTTGAGATGACAGAAGGTTGCATTCATTTTTTATTCTTGGAGAATTTTCTGCATGTTCTTCACCTCCTATCCATGTCCCTTTTTTCTTTTCCTGATAACCCAGTAAGCCAAATTAGTGCCTCTCATATATGTCTGGGTGTAGGATCACCAACAGAAATGAGGAAAACCTGCCAGGGCCACACCCCCAAATTGAGTGATTCTACCCCGGAAAATATCAGTTGCCAGTAAATCCTTAGTGACAGATGAGATGTAGGAGATCATCTCCACATTTCTGTGGGGACTTTTTCTGGCTTGGTTTTGTGTAGATCATGTGCCGATAAGTACAGTTAGTATGCATTCAGGAGTATAATATCTATGTTATATTCTCAAGACTGAATTTCATAGCTATTCTTATCTTCCAGCTCCTACATTCTTTCTGAGTCAGGAAGGTGGGTTTTGAAGATAATTTTATTAAAGGTGAGTACTTAAGATTGAAGGGTTCAGTCTAACAATACAAACTCCGTTTTGTATTCAGACTACATGTTATGTTAAATATGTCCTTAGTTTGAAGTCAGTTACTCGAAAAACCACTTGTTCCAGAAACCAAGACACTCCTAGCAACAGCCACTCTACCCTTAGTGAAGAGGACACTGGAGAGGTTGAAAAAGTTGGAGAGGTCCAAGCTTCAGCTTGAATAAAGACTCTTTGTTTTTGGATACAAGATGGGTTCCTCATGGCCTTTGGTGGTCTGTGGGGACACTGACACCTGGATATAACACAAAAGGGGCTCATCCTGGATTTTCAGGCTCCCCCCAGGAGCCCATAGAGTCAAACACTGATCTATAAGTGTGCTCTGGGATATGCTTACTTGATATGTTGTCCATTTTGTTCTACTAAATATGCAAACTGTAAATTTGTGAACTAAAAACCAGAAATTTATCATTTGTCTCACAGTTCAACCACACTAATTTTTCTCAGTTCAATTTCTTTCTGTGTAGACAAATTTATTACTTGGATGTACAATGGGCAAGAAGTTGGCAATAGTCATGATTCTATCTTACATTTTCAACTTGCCTTCTGTTGGAAGGGTCTGGTGGTTTCATTTCCTTTCTTCCATACCAAAGTATACACTAGTGAGCAACAAGTCTGGCTCAGACCAAAGTGAGAAGTATCGAAAATATGTATGTGGCCCAATTGTAATGCTAATGAGAGTAAAGTCAATTCATGAGCAGTACTCTGATTAACATGTTTGGCATCACTATAATCTGATCTGGACAGTATATTGAATAAGGGAGTATAAGGATTTTAATTATTGAAGTGTTGAGTTATAAAACCGAGGATGAGAAATAAATAAGAAAAGCAATAGCTCGGACCAGGTAGTCTTGTATAAGATGATGACTTATGTAAAGAAAGTTTATTAAGATATTTAGTGTCATCTTTATTATTTTGTGTATGTGTGTGTGTGGGAGGGTGGTGACCAAGGTCAGCAGAAAGCTAAATTAGCACCCAAGGCTGACAAAGAGAATCTGGGATACCACTTAGACCCCAGCCTTAAGGACTGATAACCAAAGCTCAGGAGAAAGAGTTGGGCCCCCCAGAAACAGTGAGCTTAATTCCTAGAAGGCACTGGATCCAGCATCAGGCAGACCTTGCCAAGTCTGTTCCCGGACTAAAAGACACAGAACTAAATTTTCCTCGGTTCTTTCATCAGGCCTTTTAAGAAAATCCAGCATCAATCTGGCTCCCCACAGTAATTTACCTTCTCAGTGTGGTGCTAACCAAGAATAAAATCTGAAGAGCATTGTAGTCTTCATTGACTCATTCATTTCTCCCATTTAATAGAATATTCCTTTTTCCTTTGGAAGTTTATACTGTTTCCATAAAGTGTTGCTCAAACTGCTAATGAAAATATTGTGTCATCTCAGCATACTGTCCTAAATTAGAGTAGGTCTTTTTCTATTGGAATACAACTGAGTACAGTTTCATTCATGTTTGTCCTTTTCAGAATCTGGGTCACTGTCATTGAACATGTGTACTGCACAGGAAATCTCAAGTACAGCTCTAATACTTGATGGCAATTTAATGTTGATTTCTATTTATTATAACTACAAACTGGTAATTCTAGAGGACCATAGAATGACTAAGTAACTTTAATTTCTTACAACTAAGAGGGTATGTGAAACATCTGTATAGCATTATTATAACTCAGACAAAAAGTTCTAAGTATATCCTTTTTTAAAGTGAGTGGTTTTATTTCCATTAAGATATGAATATCTCATTCACTTCCTTTAAAATCTTTTCAATTTTTCTAAGACTCTTTTGCTGGCCCAGAACATTATTCTATCAAACAAGACCCATTTTTGTTGAATGAACACATTTAGTCTAATGGTTTGAGTTTGCCATTGCCAAAAAGGAAATCAAACCCACTCATTCATAGAAATATATTGGGCTGCATGCTTTCATCATTCATCATTGTGTACAAGGTAGAGCTGTGTTTCTATTTTAAGAATAAATAAGAAATTTCTAGAAGAGTTAAATTGGCATTGAAGAATTTCTATATAATCGGAAGCCTTAGATGAAAATAATAATTGCAATTTGGACCAGAGATTGAATCCACTTCAGTAATGATACTCATTATATTTTCTTGTTTCCTTGATCTGGCCTATTTACCAACACAATTGTGAAATGTTCTGATGGACATAACCCATGTAAACATGATGATTATTCCTGGTACAGTGTCATCCTTTCAGATGACCAGATTGAAGCCTAAATTGCTCGCCATATCTCATCTAAGCAAAAATGAATTCTTCAAGAGATGCAATGACATATGCTTAGACTGTGAAAAAGAAGCAGAATTATAGTCTACCTTCTAATGACTTTCTATTAAAAATTATTACTCTTTGTTTTGTACTAATATAGATTCTTGTTAGTAGTTGAGATTGGTGAAGATATATGCCAGGAAATAGTAATATAGCATACATTTTTCTTAGAGAAATATCTGTTAATATACAATAAGAGTAAATATGACTAACCAGCATGAGAATCTCAAATTTCTTGCTTCCTTTCTTCATTTATCATTTCATTTCTTTCTTCCATTGTTGTACTGAGGATGAAAACAAATTTCTTGTTCCTACTAGAAAAGCAAGGCAGTACTGCATCACAATTTTTCAAATTTTTCATTATTAGCTGAGTAAATCTCTCACACATAAAAATCCCAATTTTGATTTTTTTATTCACAAATTACAAAGAGGAACATTTTAATGTAGAATCATATATATATATATATATATCATATATGTTTATAATGGGAATACACACACACACACACACACACACACACACACACACAGACAGAGGTTAAGTTGAGAAGCTCTACAATGCTCTTAATGTAGCCTCCAGTACTTGATGGTAAGATCCTATGGCTGAAGTTTTACTTGAGTCATAGGACACATGAAAAACAAGTTGTTATACACATTGAAAGGTTTTCTGTCCTAGTTGGCGATCATATTGCTGCAGGGAGCATTGCATGCTGTTGGAGGAGTAAGTAATCCTCAATATAACCCAGCTGTGAACCCTTAGAGCCACAATAATGACTATGCCAATAAAATATATCCACTGGAAAAAATGGTGTCACAAATATTATAGAAGTAACCAATCACTTAGTTCTAATCAGATCAAGGGCCCACTTTATAAGATTGAACTCATACCTGCCAATGGTAACAAGGCCAAGGACCTATGTATATCTTAAATTGACAAAGTACTAAAATGACTCCTATTTACTTATTGCTATAAACATAGATTGGTGCATCTTCCAACCCTTTCCAGAGAAGCATTTTTTAGCAGTTGGTAGCAATTAATGCAGAGACTGTCTACTGGTCAATGCAGAGAAAATAAGAAATTTTAGAGTATCCAGACCATAATGGAATAAACATATTGTGTCCCTTCTTTGGAGCTTGAGGATCTTCAATGAAAGAAGGGATTAAAAAACATGGGGTTGGTGACTTCAAGGAAACTGTTTTTTTTTTTCAGAAAAAGAAAAACAGGACTGTTATATTTATGAACTCAGTGATTGCAACAGTATGCATAAGATCTGTGATACTGAAACCAGACAAAATTTCAGCATGGAGCTGAGAGGGTAGTCATGACAACCCACCACTGGCCAAGTAGCTATTGGTACTTGACAGTTGCTTGCAGAGGAAAAGTCAACTAATTTTTAATGGTGTGACCTTTGGTATGTTGACTACACTGTGAATCAGGCCCCACTCTGAAAAAGATTTGAGCAGCACGAATTGTATTCAGTGGGTTAAAAAGGAGAAGAAAACACAAATTTGAGTGGGTAGGGAGATGAATTAAAATAGGTTGAATTTGAAGGAGTTAAAACCTATGAATATATCATATCTTGACACATCCCAAAGGAACCATTGTACTAGCAGTGGGAAACCTCTCCCACAGCTCTAAACCCCAGAGCTGCAACTGGAAGCCTGGGATACTGAAGACCCATCACCCAACCAAACCCCAGCCTACCCTTCCCTCCTGCATTGTTGGTGGAATTGCAAGCTGATACAACCACTCTGGAAATCAGTCTGGCAGTTCCTCAGAAAATTGGACATAGCGTTACCTGAGGACCCAGCTATACCACTCTTGGGCATATAACCAAGAGATGTTCCAACATATAACAAGGACGCATGCTCCACTATATTCATAACAGCCTTATTTATAATAGCCAGAAACTAGAAAGAACCCAGATGTCTTTCAACAGAGGAATGGACATAGAAAATGTGGTGCATTTACACAATGAAATATTACTCAGCTATTAAAAACAATGAATTTGAGAAATTCTTAGGTAAATGCAAGATGGAACTAGAAAATATCACCTGGAGTGAGGTAACCCAATCACAAAAGAACACACATGGTATGCACTCACTGATAAGTGGATATTAGCCCAAAAGCTAGCAATACCCAAGATATGAGTCACCGACCACAGGAACCTCAGGAAGAAGGAAGACCAAAGTGTGGGTGCTTGGGTCCTTCTTAGGAGGAGTAACAAAATGCTCATTGGAGCAAATATGGAGACAAAGCATGGGACAGAAACTGAAGTGGGGGCTGTTTGGAGACTGCTCCACCTGGGTAACCAACCCATGTGCAGTCACCAAAGGCAGACACTGATATGGATGCCTATGGGGTGGTGGGCTGTGAAAGGCAGTGTGGTACCCAGCTGAGTCTGCTTTGAACCCTGGTGAACCTAATGGGACAGTAGGAATTCGGCCTTGCTCCTGGGTCCTGCTTCCTTTCACTTAACTTCAACCATCCACAACCCCTCCCAAAGAAAAGTGTATGGCCTTCGGTCACATAGCACAGGTAGAGGGTGTGACTACAGAGACTCAAGAGATCTCCATAGTAATGAGATACCTAATACCCAGAAGGTGTAGCCAATTAAGCATTTCTTTCCAGACCTTCCTCCTTGCAAAAGATATTTAACCTCAGGACTGCCCTGAGGACATGGGGTACAGCTTCATCCACTTTTTTGCCATGACAATAAATCTTTTAAAACCATGAACCTCCTCTTGTCTTTGGGGACTGCCATGGAGAACCATAGAGGGGGCCTTCAACCAATGAGCCTCAGCCTAATCTCCCTTCAGGGGACCTCTGCATTCTAGTCACAGAGCCCTGCCAACTCAAGCAAGCTTGCTGAGTCTGCCATGACCCAGCCACGTGAGTTGCCTAAACCAAGAGTCTCATTCACCCAGTGGGGGGCTACTGGAGCTTTTTCCCCATTCCCCTTCAGGCTGTGGGCCAGTCCAGCCCTTATGCCTTCCCCGCTCAGTCCTTCTCTGGTTTTCCAGCAATGCCTGGGTGCCCAAGTGCTGAGGCCACTAGTCTTGGTCTCCCGCCAGCCCCCTTGGCCTGGAGACCTCTGACCCAAGAGCTTTGCCCCCACAGGACTTCAGACTGAAATCTCCCCACACCAGGAGTGGAGTTCTGTGACTTCTCACAGCCCGAAGTCGGCCCAGAGCTGCATGGAGTGAACTCAGTCAAATTCCCTCTGCAAAACTCAGCCCAATGAAACCCCATGCCCACACACGAGCTACATCCCCACAGATGCCAAGAAGTGCATGCTGACAGGAGCGTGATACAGCTGTCTCCTTAGAGGTCTGCCAGAGTCTGACATATACAGAGGTGGATGCTTGCAGCTAACCATAAAACTGGTCATGCTGTTCACAAAGGAGAAGTTAGAGAAAAGACTGAAGGAGCTGAAGGGATTTGCAGCTCCATGGGGATAGCAACAATACCAATCAACCAGAGATCCCAGGGTCTAAACAACCAGCCTGGGAGCACGTAGGGAGGGATCCATGGCTCCAGCTGTTTTTGTAGGGGAGGATGGCCTTGTTGGGCATAAGTGAGAGGAAGTCCTTGGTCCCCTGAAGATTTGATGCCCCACTATGGGGGAATTCAAGAGTGGGGAGGAGAGAGTGAGTGGGTGGGGGCACATCCTCATAGAAGCAGGAGGAGGAGGGATGGAATGGGGGTTTCTAAATGAGGGAGGATGGGGAAAGGGGATAGCAACTGAAATGTAAATAAAATATCCAAAAAAGAAAAGAAAAGAAAGTATGTATATAAGCAGACTACATTGTATGATATTGTTGAAGAAATTTGAAAATATTATTTTACAAATATTTAAAACAGAATATTTTAAAGCTTATGCTTGAAAATATTTTAATGCCTCATTTACTGGGAATGATAGATGAGCTGCATATCTCCAATGAATGTATTGGCTTTTGATCATGAACTTGGTAGTAGCAACATGCAAGCTACAAGCATTCACAGTTAATGATCTGATGGAAAATCAGTTCAAAGTAGATTCATTTTTCTGCTTCCTTTTCTGACACTCAGAGCCATTTCCTCATAATAACAATGTGTTTACATAAAAATCAGTAGATATCTTATTGGAAAATTCTATTTCTACATGATAACAATATAAATAAAACACAAAGGTAAAGTTGGTTTAGCAGTAAGTGGTTGCTCTTAACAGGACAAAAATTTGGTTCCCAGAATTCATGTCAGGCTGGTCACACAACAGCTTCTAATTCTAGTTCCAAAGGATCAGACACCATCTTCTGGCATGTGCAGGTACCTACATACTCAGACACATACACACTTAAACATGAAAGAAAATACAGGTTAAAGCACTTTGTTATATTCACAATTTTATAATTGTCTGGTAGGTTGTAGCTTTGGGAAGTGTCTGGCACCCTCTTCTTCACATCACCCTGACAGGTGATTGATGAGCTAGCTGAATGCTCACTGCTTCTGATGACAGGAGTTCATTACTGTGCAGCACTGCCCTTTCACTTTTGGGCAGCTCTAATTGCTAGGCATATTGCAATTCAAATTTCTTTTCTAACATAGTGCTCTAATGAGCACTTCTGAAACTTTACTTGTCCTGTGTAATCATCCCTGATTGTTCCAAGTTTGTCCCTGTGAACAGTTTCCAATTTCCTCCCAATCACTTACTGTGAAACACTGAGAGCTCCAAGCATTCTCTCTTTGCTCTGTCTAGTACAAAGTATAATACCCTCTTTCATCATTTGAGCTAGAAAACAGTTATTGTTTTAGTCTTTAGCTTGATAGGAGCCAGTTAATTGAAATGTCTATTGCATTATATTTATAATTTTTTCAACGTAGCATCACAGATATTCTCTCTAATCCTAACTGTAGACAGTTGGCCTTGATCATGTGAAGTTTTAAACTTGAGTGAAGAACACTAATTTTCTACTCTCTCATTTTAACTTTACAGTAATCTTAGAAGTCAGTAGAGGGATGCTATTATTTCCATTTTTTTTAACTGATAAAAAATGATGAGTTACAAAGAAACTTGCCTAAAGACAAATAATGAGTTTGTTATAATGGTAGGCATCAGACCTCATCTAGCAGACTAATAATTTAGAAATGCACTTATGTACTTGCCTTTCTTGGTAATTAGTAGTTGGGATAGTAACACTCAACATTTTCAAATCCATTGTCATCTTACTTTCAAAATCCCTTCATTTTTCTGTAGACTTTTAAGATATTGCTAGAGTTCTTTGTTATCCACTTATACAAATCAGTTTAAAAAGAGACTGGGAGGATGTTCTTGGTTTATCCTAGGAGAGTGCTTGATAGTCAATAGCTAACAAATATAGTTTCTTCCTTACCTGAACATGTATTTAGATGAAGGCTTTGTGCTGGCTGTTTCTATCCAGTCTATAAATGATAGATGTGTTGACCACAATAAAAGTTCTATTACATTTACACATATACTTAAGAGATTGTTATAAGATGAAAAATCAAGTTTTTATGAGCCTTCCCAAGAGTTCCCTAGTTCAGTTAGCAGCACAGGGTTCCATATTAAATGGACTTTTTATTTTTATTTTTTTTAGTTGGAAAAGAACATTGACTTGTCAGTCTTAAAGAAACAAATCCTTACTTCAGGGCATGGAATAGCTGGAAATGCTCACTTAAAGATAATTCATTTTCTTATATTACCACATGCAGTACTGATGTGGTGGCTTACTGTCTGTTTTCAAAGGGACTAACATGGGAAGCTACTACTGACAAATCTGCCAACTGCAGCCTCCAGCTACAAAAATTCCTCTTCTAAGGACAGAGGAAGCACTAACTCACTATGGGTGCTTTTAAAATGCTAGAGACAGTTCTGCTCTCTGGAGTATTCTGCTTAGTCTAATTGAGCTTTGCTAACCTTTTCTCATTGACAGAACTTTGAATTTGTGTCATGAGGGAGCTTTATAAATATTTATTGAATAAAATAGCTTGTTTGGATATGAAATGAATTTAGAGACAGAAATTAAGGCCAGTTAAACTTCTATTTTCTGGTGAGAAAAATGTTTTCAGAGACAATGCCCAACATTGAATTCTAAACAATTTGGTTTTTGTTTTAAGCTAGGGTTAGGGACATATTAGAATTTGAGAAATTTCTTTTGAAATAATTTATGAAACTAATTAGAAAGAGTGCAATTAAAATGATCATTTTTATGTCATTCATTCATTCACCTATCTATTCATTTCTCATTCTTTTTGATATGGATGTTCATGAAAATGCAGAATGTATGTATTTTATTATAGAGAACATTTACTCTAAATAGAAAGTAGGTAGAACAAAAATAAGTAAATGAACCAAGGATAAAATCTATGATAGCTGATACCAATTGCCTTATTCATAGGATTTAGGGTCTGTTAAGATTCAAACTGCTAGGCATGTCTGTGAGGGGATTTTTAGATTGGGCTAATTGAGGTAGAAAGATCTGGCGTTGTCTTACTCTCATATTAGGGTCATTAAAGGAAAGAGCTAATAGAACGAATATAAACATTACAGCGAGATTTATTATGGATTTGAGAGAGAACAACAAAGGATTTATGGAACTGTTGGAAGGAGGAAAGAGGAGAAAAATGATATTATAATATATTTTAATTTCAAAAAAATAAAAGAAATGGTTTTAAAAGGAGAGATTTATTAGACAGGATAATGTAGGATAGTCTTGGTAGTCCAGTAACAAGTGCCTCACACTGGAGACTGAGAATCCAGCAGTCACTTAGTCCACGATGCTTGATATATCAGTAATCTCAGTTTGACATTGAAGGCTTGAAAGTTTCCTGTAGAGCTACTGGTTTTTGTTTTATATTGGAATTCTAAAGAAGCTGGTTTTAATATCTGTAAAGGAATGCAGCGGCCATGGAATAGATGAGCTGTCCAGCAAGAGTGAAGGCAAACAGGCAAGAGCAATGTTTTCTGTTTTCATGTATGGCTTTTTGTCTGGGCTGACATTAGAAGGTACCACATGCATTAAGGTTGTGTCTTCCCTTTTCAACAAATGTAGTCACAAAAGTCTCTCATAAGAGTGTCCAGTGACTTGCATTTTAGTTAATTCCAGAGTTAATCAAATTCAAAACCATGATTAGTCAGTACACTTGCTCAATAATGTGCAGTTACATATGTCCTTGTTCCTTCTGACTATTTTCTGTCATTTTTGTTTGTTTGTTACATGAGACTGTAGCTTCAACTGTTCAGTTCCTCTTCCTGTGCACTTCTCTTGAGGAAATGTGTTTGCTCAGTAAGAACACGTTTACAGCAACAATTCTTTTCACTCTTTTCAACAACCATTATTTTATTTCCTGAAGAGTAGCTAAAGACTGCCATTATTTCATTAGTCTTTATTATTCCTTCATTAAAAAAGGAAAGTGATGTAATCATAACTAGTTTAACATGTAAAAAAAAGTTAGATAATTTGTCACAGATTTTTGCAAGTTATTTCCTGTTTTTTATTTTTAAAATATATTTAGTTATTTTATTTGTAAGAGTATATTACTGTATGTATATATGTATGTGGTGTGTGTGTATGTGTGTGTGTGTGTGTGTGTGTGTGTGTGTGTGTGTGTGTTGCTTTCAAAGGTATCGGGTCCCCTGGTATTGGAATTCCACATGGTTGTGAGTTACCATGAACACTGTGGTAAGAGAACCTCAGTCCTCTGCTAGAGTTGAAGGTGGTGTTAACTTCTAAGTTATCTCTCAAGCACCAGCAAGGTATTTTCTTATAAAGGTTTGTATTAATAGTGCCCCCATTTTTCTAATGTAAACATTTTTTTCTAATGTAAAAAAATGGATTGCCATAAAATAAATATTTAAATATCATTGTAGGATGAAGCAAATGCCTTTTGCTAGTCTCTTAATTTGTTTTTCAGTGTTGTGGATGATATTTCATTTCTTTTACAACTCAGAGAGTGATTTTCCACAGACTTATGACTCAGCTTTTTAAATCTCTAGGAAATTCATGAAATCAGCTACTGCATCCAAAAAAGTTTTGTTTGTTTGTTCTTAATCTTGTTAAATCCCCCAGTTCCCTTTTCTTTGATAGTAACTTATCATCACATATGTATTTTGAATTTTCTTATACTTTAACTGTGTTTAATCTATAATTCAAGTATATCTACAGAAGCATCCAGTTGGGACCTTTATTAATTGAAAACATAAAGAGAGCTTTCTTATAAAAGTTTTGATGACCTTGAACTTCTATCTTCTAAGTGAGATAGATAGATGGTCTATCCTACAGATACTGGCATCTGTATCACAGATTTTCTACAAATATGCAAAGCAGTTTTCTACATTTTATAAATTACTCAGTGTGCTATGACAGCACCGGCAGCCTAAGCCTGAAATGAAGTGGTGGGATCAAATGTCGCCATGGCATGAATGGAATTATCAGATAGCTAAAGTGCAACTCGGCTTCAATTTCTTATAAGACATCAAATATACCATATCTCCGTTCCAGTAAATCTTATAAGGAAATTTCAAAAGTGTATTTAGTTTGTAGTTCTATTGGACATGGGTCATGATGAGTCACCATGATTCATTTTTTTATAGTATAACATATTTATTAACACATCAGTTTCCCAGAACTATTCACATGCTAAAGTAAAATCAAGAGCTCTCTTATAAATAGGTAGATATTAACTGAGGTGGGATTTGGGAATAGGAGTGATTACCTGGGATTGTAATATTGTAGAACTCTGAACTTGTTTTTTCTAAACACTGAACATTGTTTCACTGAAACTGGTAAGTTTGAAGGAAGGGTGGCATAGTGTTGTGGCATGGAAATAACTGATAATTTCTAGTACTAGGTAATATCCAATTTTTCAGGAACATCTAACTCTTCAAAAAACACTCAATCACAAAGTTGGAGTTTGAAAGACTATTAGTCACAAAGTAAAGAAACAAATCCTGAAGTTAAAGGAAGCAAAGTTCAAAGATACGAATTCACTTCAAAGATATATCTATCTTAAAACTTGGTAGTTAGGAAAAGATATGACCTACTTTGTATTTAAATTAAATTTGATGTAATGGTACTGGGCTTCATGATTCATTAGTTTTTTGTTAATGTGACATAAGGCACTTAAAGGAAGAAAGATTTATTTGGATTAATATTTCAGAGGATTTAGTTCTTAGTCACTTAACCTTATGAGGCCAGTATTGCCATGGGGGCACGTGGCTAAGGGACATTATAACAGACGACAGGAAACAGAGAAAAAGGCAGAAGGCAGAGGCCAGGGTAAGATGTATTCCTGTCCTTGGGGCACGTCTCCAATGGACTACTCTTTCCACCTAGGCAGCAACTCTTACTTTTCACACACTTCACAATAATCTGTCCTCTTATTAAGTCACAAAAGGATGCTTGGCAAGAGCTCTCAAGGTGTAAGCATCTCTGGGAGTACCATCACAGACACACTGAGAGGTTTCACAAATCCTGAGGACTTTTTTTTGATGGTTTGGTTGTGAGCCTCAGCTTTAATAACTGAGATATCTCTTTGCCCCAAAGGCATTTCATAATCTCACCAACCTGAGAGTTTAGATTAACCATCATGCACACATGCTTCCTCAAATAATGATGTCTAGTTAACAAAAGAACAGCTATTTTATTTGCGTTGTATTTAAAGTTTAAAAAAAAATGAAATATGCTTATTTTTTAGGTTTTTCAGCCTGTAACTTTGAATTAGTAATAATAAATATTTTATGATCACTTTATATTCTATTTGATAGAACTATGTTTATACTCACTCCATTGTATGTAGTTAATGGATTCTATTATCTTTGTGTTTCCCTTTTTCCAATGTGATTTAATAGTTTAACTTTTAAAATTAATTTTCTGTAATTGGTATTGTGGCTCGAATAAATTTGACTCTCATAGATTCATGTATTAGAATACTTGGCCATAGGGAGTGTCACTATTAGGAGGTGTGGTTTTGTTGGCATAGGTATGGCCTTGTTAGAGGAAATGTTTCAATGGGCTTTGAGGTCTCCTATGTTCAAGTTCCACCCAATGTGATATCAGATCTTCCTCCTGGTTGTCTGCAGATCAAAATGTAGAACTTTTTGCTCCTCCGAAATGATGTCTGCCTGCATGCTGCCATGCTTCCCACCATGATTATAATGGACTGAGCGTCTGAAGGTGTAAGACAGCCCCAATTAACTATTTGCGTTTACAAGAGTTGCCTTGGTCATGATGTCTCTTCACAACAATAAAGTCCTAAGACAGCTGATATCCTGAGATTAAACTGGATAGGAGGTTTATGTCAAATCAGTTGTGGATTGTTATTTAATAATTCATTAATTATCTTTTATCTTTTTATAATGAAAACCATTTGTAGGTTTTTTTTTTTTTTTTTTTGCTAAAGGCCAAAGACATAGACAGATATGTTGCAGCACCTACTACCAAATTTTCATAGATAATTGATCTGGACTCAAATTAGATTTTTTTTTCCTGTAGATAAGTTGAAAGCCGTCAACCTACTGCATGAGTTTGGTGACAGATATTAATGATAAGGGAGAGAACAATAAAGTAGATTCATCAAGGGAAGTGAAGTAACCTGTTGGAAAATCAAGAAGATGTGAAGGAGAATGAGATATAAAGGAAAAAGTACATTATCATCATCAAGAACGGCATCAACAACAAAAGCCCTGATGGCCTGTGTACTGATTCTGAGACTTCAAATAAGAAAGCACATTAAGTTTTTCCTTTATTATTTAATATGTCTGTTTCCCACTACTCTAAATACTGAAAAATTCTATGGTAAGATGGTCAACATGAGGCTTAAGTTCCATGTTCATATAGATATTTTTCTCGGGATGTTCTTCTTCAGTAAGAAAACAACACAATTTAGAATAAGCACCAGTAACATCAGAATAATAAAAAGCTTAATTGTAGGGAGTGAAAAGAAGAAAGGACCACAAGAAGCGCCACTATTTTTTGAACTTAGATTGTCTACTAATACAATTATTTTCTGTTTTCTGATTTTTTCTCTGGCGTTGGTTGCTGAATGATCATGTGATCATACGTTATTGTATGTACAGAATAATCTTTTATTCTTGCTTATAAAGTAAGTTTAGATTTTCTGCTTTAAAACTTTTTTTGCCTGCCTTGAAACTTGATCTCTGACAATTTTTCCATTCAGCCTTATTATTTATTGACATTAATTTTGACATTAATTATGGTATTCTTATTGTTTAAGATGAATTAATGGTGACTGTTGTTAGTTTCAGTGGCTTGATTCCATAAAAGAATATTTTTGTTGTGTTATATTTTAATGTAATTTGAGCAATTCTCCCAAAAAGGGGTGCTCTCTTCCAAATGATGAATTAAGGATCCAAGCATCTTCAATTTTCTAGCCATGCCATTTGGAATGTGTGGTTCAGAAGGTCAGTCTGGCTGGGGTGCTTGAGATAAAGGAGGCACAGTTATTTCAGCTTGCTGTGGAATGAGTGAGGTTTGCACCATTAGCATTGAAGGTTTTCTGGTTTAAGTTCTATGTATCTATCCTCCTTGGATAGGGAGTGAATGTGGAGAACAAGGAGGTACATTTTGAACATTATGACATGCTCTGTAAAGCGAACTACTTTTCAAACAGAACCACAGCCTTCGGTGATGAGAAGCATAGAAAGCTGAAGGAAAATCATTCAGTAATGCACACTGAATGTTTATGCAGCACTAGGCATTGGAAATATAAAATAAAAAATTGCTTTCTTATCTCAAACGTAAAGGTTCTGATAAGCCCGGGCTTGGGAAAAAAAATTATCTCTCAGAAGGACAGAGAGATATATCAAGTGACCTTTAAATATGTCTTCCCAGTTTGCAGTGTGATGAGCTCAGAATCTAGGACACCCTCCTCTGTCTAAATTTATTCCAACTCTCTGTTTTGAACTCTACGCTGAGTGAATCTAGAATGGATTCCACTGTGGTTATCCCTCATGGATACAGTAGTAAATACACAGAAGATTTTCATGAAAAGATTTAGGTTAGCTTACTTTGATCACTAAAAGCACTATGTAGAAATCAATTTCCTTATAGCAAATAAAATAACATTGTAGAGAGACGAATGTTGTTTCTATTTCAAAAATTACTTCTCTTGATGACCTGACCAGTGGACCTTTTACCAGGTGCCAGGTAGTTTTTCATTGACTTTTGCTACTGAGTATCTTCCTGGGTCCTTGGAATTAGCTCGGTTTAGAAGAGTCATGTAACACCAAATTAATGAACTAATTAACAAAACTGGAGGTTTAGGAATGAAGTTTCAATTGCCTCTGCACTAAGTTAGGAGAGTTAAGGGTCACACTAGTATTTAATTGTTACTTAAACATGAGTAGTTCTCCTTGAAAGCTGTTTTTTTTTTCCCCTATGGGGTTTGTAATTGTAGTAAATAAACAGGCACAAGAGGACCAAAAGAAAATCCCTTTAAGTTATAAACATAACATAACTTTGGATGTCTTTAACTTGTCTGGCAAATGACTATTAATTACTATCAGATTTGCTTGCTGTTGTTTTTCTAACACACAAATGGAGCATAATAAGATCTGTTAAATTCAAATTATCACCATAATTAATACTCCCTAATATTTTTCAAATGCTTGCTATACATGAAAAAGTTGTATATGGAGCATTTAATGTATCTTCACTTTCAAGGTCACAAAGAAAATAAATGTATGAAAGTCTCAAAGAATTGATACAATATTTTTTTATTTTGAAAATAAATCCAAAGATGAGATCTTAACATAGGCATTTTTGTCTTCTGATCTCATGAGCTTTTTAATTTTTGAAATTAGCATACAAAAAGAATATATTTCATTTATAACATTTCTATATTTCTATAACGTTTCAAGTTCTTCTGTTTTACATGTGTATACATTTAAATCTAGATTTCATACTTGAGACAAAACATGCAAAACTGGTCCCTCTCTCATTATTGTTGCTCACTTTTCCTTTAATTTTATTCCATTCTTACCTCCAAATAGTCTTCCTCCTTTAATACTCTAGATAGGTAGGTCGATGGGTAGATGAGCTAGACAGGCAAGTGATAGAAAAATTGATGAATGGATAAGTGAATATATACAAATATACTTATATATTTGTATTTATCAACCTATCTATCATATATATCATGTATCATATATATGATAGGTTGATAAGTACATAATAATAAATGATTATAATAATTTAATACTTCATATGAAAGAAAAACATCTGCTAATTTTTTGTCTTTTTGGCAAATTTGCTTCTGGCTTCCATGACTTTGATCTCCAATTCTATAAATGTTCCTGCAAATGACAAATAAAATGAGAGGAACTTTAGTAAGATGTTAATGATCAAGGTTTTTTTTTTTAATGATACTTGCTCCTGAAGTATACAGATATTACTTATATTGAAAAATTAGGCATTATCTTTCTAATGAAACACATTAAGTCTTATAATTACTGTTAGACAAAGAATGATGTTTCCTTATGATTAATTATTTGTTAAACATACCAATGTTTTTCAATCTCTTATTGAACTGCATACTTTTTTTGTTATTTCATTTTGCCTTTTAAAGAAGGATCAGTGTTCACAGGTAAAGTATTTGATCATTATTTCCATAAACCAGACCTTGGACATGTGAAATTTACAGCATTCTAAAGAGAAAACATGAATCTTTAGGGCAACAAAAAAGATTTTCACTTATAAGCCACATATATTGTGAAATCTCAACGAAACAGACCCTCCTTATTCACTTTAAAAAGCTCAAATCAACCATGAATGAAAATTTATGGTGCGGAGAAATATTTGCCAATGACATCTTCACAACCTGTCATGGGGAGGAAGGTTAATTGTATAAGGTTGTTCCCTGCATTTTAACACTTCTTTACTTTGTGCCTCTGGCATGTGAAAATTAAATTAGGGGAAATATTAGATTACTAAATTCTATCATATGTGAATATTTTTTACATTCCTCTAAACCTGAAATTATTTAGGTTTTGTTCTGAAGGTTATTTGAGGTTGCTGCACTATAGTGTTTCTATGAATAAAACAGTCCTAAATGTTTCAGAGGAGTAACTCTTAGATTCAGTAATTTTTTTCTTTTTTCTTTTCTTAATGCTAATTTCATGGTCCTGGAGCAAGACGATAAAGTACAAAGTGGATGCCGAGTCCTTGGAAATTGAAATTCAGATAACCTTTAAAAACTCAAAGAGTTAACTTTATGGCTCTTTTTTCCTTTGTAATGATAGTCAAATCAGGCTCACTATGTTTCCCTGTTCATGTGCTTTACTACACAATCCCAGTTGGTGCCATCTTTCCACAAATTTAAAATGGTGCCTGTTGAAGTGATACAGAAAATCAGAAAAAACATTGTCTTTGGGATGTAGAACATACTTCTAGTAACTAGAGGAGTTTCTTAACTTGATTGTCTCTTGTTGAGCCATGATTCTGAGGAGTTATTTAAAGAATAAAGAATATCTTGTTGATCACTTTATATTGATAATGTTTATCAACTTTAATGCCCATTTTTGTGTTTTGCACAAAAAACACATCAATCAAATGTGAATATCTAAAATGTTTGTGGTTAACATTTTTAAAGATTGTGTGTGTGTGTGTGTATGTGTGTGTGTGTGTGTGTGTGTGTGTGTGTGTGTGTGTGTGTGTGTATACATGTATGCATACATGTGTATGTGAATCCAAGACATGCTGCTGTCATGCTGAGGTCAGAAAATGTCATCTGCTATCACTCTCCATCTTCTCTTTTGAAGTACAGTTTCCTGAACCACAGGCTCACATGTTCTTGACTGATCTGGAAGCCATCAAGCCACTGTGATACTTACTGGTGTCTCTACTCCCTTTTTATGTTGGGTTACAAGTCTGCACAAGAGACTTATCATGTTATGTTCATGCTGAGGACTAAATGCTGGTACCCACAGCTGCATAGAAAATGCCTCTCAATGTTCAGCCATCTCTTCATAAAACTGCACAAACATGATCCTCATTATAAAGAATTTGACCACTCTAAAGATAAATCTCATTCCCAGTAGCAGACGCTCATCATTTCCCTCCAAACCTTTTCCTGCTCAGAGCAACTATGAGTCTGCTTTGTCTCTACATTGACTCATTCTAGACATTTTATATAAAAAGAATAATTTATTGGCCCTTTGTACTAGAGTTTTTCTCTAGGATAATACATTCAAGATACATTTATATAGCATGTATCAGTATCATATTTCTTTTTGTTGTTCAATAATAGTGTATCGTATGTATATATTATATTTATATGTCATTTATAGATATCTGGATTTGCTCATCTTTGGCTACTAAGGATAATTTTGTTACAAATGCATGTGACTAAGTATTTATCTATCTAAGCATATTTAAATTTTTTCTTTTAGGTATATAACTAGGAGTGAAATTACCAAGTTACAAGTCTGTTTAATATTTTGTAGCACTACTAGGTCATCCTGTAAAAGGCTTTGTATGTTTCAACTCCACTAAATGATCATTCCTATGGTTTTTTGAACTAGACTCTTCCCTGTAGACTCATATTCTTGAAAGCAAGTTGGTGGAACTATTTTGAGAAGTATTAGGAGGTATGTTCTTGTTAGAGGAGGTGTGTCCCTGAGAATGTGCTTTCATATTTCCATAGTAAATACCAAGCCTATTCTCGCTTTCTAAACCTGCTGTCAGTAAATCTAGATATAAGCTTTCAGCTACTGTTCATTGAAATGCCTGCCCTGTTCATCTGTTTCCATGTTTCCCACCATGATGGTCATGAACTAATCCTCTTAGATTGTAGGTAAGCCTCCAATTTAATGTTTTCTTTTATAAGTTGCCTTGTTGTTGGTGGCCCTTCATAGAAATAGAATAGTAACTAAGACAGTTTCACTTTCTGCATATCTCCAAGAATAGCTATGGGGATTTTGTTTGTTTGTTTTTGTTTACTTCTGAAGGTCATGCACTATTTCAATGATTTTTTTTCTTCTGAACTTTCCTCATGTTTAATGATGGACCGATTGGAGGTTTATATTTCTTTGCAGAAATGTCTGTTTAGCTGTAAAATTTTGAATGGTTCTCAAACAACAACGTCTTTGCAAATTTGAGAACCTCAAGCTCTTCATATGAAAAATACTAAATGGAAAATATTAAAATTCCAAAGATGAGATTTTTCACTCCATCTTTAATTCTATTGTGTGATATGACACATGCCGTTTAAGAGGATAGCTAGACAACTTCACTGTAAACTCTAAAAAAATTAATATCTGCTTCAGTCATCGCTGAGTTTAAAACAAAACTTACTTAAATTTAATGGATGATGAACTAAAACATTCCTTATCTATTTTGCTTTCTTTATGCCAATTATAAAGTGTTTTCTATATCCACAGGCCACAATAAATTCATAATTGCTCAAAGTAACAATACATCTTAACCACCAGTAACTTAATCAAATATGGTTTCTATTGATAAATTGTATACAAATGCCACAAATACCAGGAAAATATATGATAATATAGAAATCAAATTGAATGAACTGAGCTTTGTCCTCTAATATTTTATGTTGAAGTGAGAACCCAAGTTCCTCAGAAAGTGACAATAATTGGAGATTGGACATTTGAAGTTATTAATAAGTTAAAGTTAGGCCACTGGTTTATGCCATAATTTATTTTTGGTGACCTTAAAGAACAAGAGGTTAAAAATCAGACATAGAAGAAAGTTCATGAGAAGATGAAGAGAAAAATCTAGCTAACTCCAGCCCTCCCCCCAAAAAAGGAGTGACTACTCATGATCTCATTGTGTTGCTGAAGCCAACCAGTCTGTAGGGGTTTGATATAGTCACCTTAAAAGACTAATATTTACTGTACACTTTAGAGAAGGGAGAGGAGGATATTTGGAGTTTACTGGTGAGGCCCTGTTGACTGTTATCTAGGAGGAATAGCTGAGATACTCCCCATCTCCAAGAACAAAACACATTAAGGAAAACATACACTTGCTCTTTATCTTATTTATCTTAGCACACCAGAGATATGACTTTTGCTGAGAGATATTAAGTTTTGGTTTTTTAAATGGACAATGTTTCCATCTCACTTTCTGGTAGGTAATGTGAAAGATACCGTTGTTGGGGTTAGCATTTGAACATAAGATGTGCAATGCTGAAAGGAGAAGCAAGCTTTCTCCTTGTTAGCACTCCTGGAGCATTCCCTCTACAAGTATTTGCAACATCATAAAGACGTCTGACACTTTTGAATGTCTCCACATGGAGGAACAATAGTCTCCAGATAACAGCCGAGTGGTAGATTATGGAAACAGGAAGTTTTGGCAGCAATCTCAAGAATGACCTAAATGTTATCACATAACTGATCTTCCCCCAGATTACTGCTTATTAAAGAACATTCAAGAACATAAATAATTATTTTTAATGAATTCAGTTTAGGGAAAATTTGTTGCACAGCAATGCCTAGTTAATGTAAATACCAATACACAGACAATACAATCGCTGACTTTGAATAGGATTAGAGAAGATCTTACTTGTCTAGACCCTTTTCCCATATTGCTTATCTATGACCTGTGAACCATATTGTCACAGCCACATGGACTTATGGAATGTGTACTGTGACTGGTGTTTGATTGATTCGATCTAATATTAATCATTAGGTCAGAAATTCCTTCCTAAAAGATGGGAAGGAATCTGACCTACAACATCTTCCCCTCTGTTTGTGTTTCATTTAATAGTGAAAAAGTGATTACACACAGATCGAAGAGGGATATCATCCCTTTCCAGAGTATAATTATTAAACAGAAGCTCTTTGAAGTTCTGTTCACTGAGTATGGCTGTACTGAATACACATCTATATGCATGTTGAATAATGGAGTAATGACTCTTCATCTTTAAAATTCTCATTTATGGTCAGTGCTAGCTATCTATTTGGTATAGTGAGGCCAAATTTCAGTGATATTTATGTTAGTGTTTGCTAATTAAAACTTGGAAAAACTACCCATTTGTTTTAAGGTTCAAGTTTTTGTTTGTTTATTTGGTTTAGTTTGGGTTTCCTTTGCTTTCACACCGGGTCTCATTATGAAGTTCATGGCTTCCAATTGAAAATTGTCTGTAGGGCAATGGTGGCACACGCCTTTAATCTCAGCACTTGAGAGGCAGAGGTAGGCAATTTCTGAGTTCAAGGCCAGCCTGGTCTACAGAGTGAGTTCCAGGACAGCCAGGACTACACAGAGAAATCCTGTCTCAAAAAACAAAAACAAAAACAAAAACAAAAAACAAACAAACAAACAAAAAAATTTCATTGTCTCAAATGTTGGGATTACATACAGGCAATCATGTAACTATAAACAATGATAATATTTATATTTGAGTTACTACTTTGTAGTAGAATTATCTCTACTATGAATGAGTCCATAGGAATTCATTCATACAGCAAAAACCAATTATGAAGGCACTATGTGTTCCTTAAATCATTATGGGGTTATATGACTTATATTTGATTATATACAGCACCATTTGACTATATATAGCACTATCACAGAGTATCATGTGGTAAATATTTCTTACATTGCTTTTAGGGGTTTGATTTATTTTTTCCTCAATGGAAAAATATTCAGATAATATCACTAAAACTAAAAATATAATCTAATATGAATTAAAGAATGTATAGAAATTGTGTAAACTGAGGAGTTTATTTTTTCCCATGCCTTCTAAATTTCTATTTCTATTTCTATTCTTTATTATGAAGCTGGAATTCTTTCTTATGGATAAGATAACTCAAGTTCTTAAGTTCTTGTCAGTAAGATACAAAATTACAAACTCAGCATAAAAACGTTTGTTTCATTGGTTTGTTTAAAATAAAGTTATTGAAATTATTGGGGGATGCAATCTAATTATTATTTATTTTGAAAGTAGTTTTAAATGCTGATTATATATTAATAAAATATAAATTATGATTCAAAACCTTGGACACTTAGGATTTTTTGCTATTGTGTTATCATATTTTCTTGTCTGTACTTAATGTCTTTGCATTAAAAAGTATAAATGGGATCTGTAAATAGGACTCCTATAGGCTTAAGAGTAATGCATTTTTGTAAACCTTTTCTAACTCTTTATATTGAGGAGCAGGAAAAACATTTTATTGCTCCTTGAATTGAGCCTTACTATAAGGTCAGGATATACTGACCAGAAGAATCAGCTAGAGACTTCCTGCAAATCACTCCAAATTTGAATAAATTGAGGCCAGAATAGCATCAGTCTTTCTTAAAGTCAGTTCTTTTCTGTCCTGCTCTTAAGCTCCAATATCCTCTTTTAAAGACCAGATACTCCCTGCTTATTTAATCCATTCTCTGTACTCCTCCTGACTGTTGTCAATTTCACAACGTATTTGCTAGAGATGCTCACAGAGATTTAGTTGCAATTGCATGTGAAAAATAATAGAAACTCAGAGATTTCTGGTTGCCTTGCTTTTTGTATAAAATTGAGGTAATTTTTGTGGCTGGTCAAGGTAGCTAGCGAAGTTCCAATCAGTCATGTTTTGATGATTGCCTAGTACTTATATCACAAACTTTATTAAGCTTGTAATGATGGAAAGAACACATTATTGGGAGGTTATGTATCTCTGAGTTAATATGTCTGACTGGGACCAAAGTCTCCTTCCTCTCATTTCATAAATCATATACAAATGGCTGAACAAAACTAAAATAATGTTAGCCCATGAAGGTCCTTATTGAGTACTCTCTTGATTACAAGACCCTTGAATGTTTTCATTAATCATGTCACTTCTTAACACAACAGAGATTATCATATATTTTATATAGCCAACTTCATGCGACACATCTTAAAACCCAGGGAAATATCTATGTAAAATAAAAATTAGTACTTTAAGGAAAATAGATTTTAATCATGTATTAATGGTAGCAACTTAAGTGAGATTATTTTTTACACACACAAAAAAGCACAGTACATAGACATAGTTAAATAGAAAAGATTTTGGAAATTAAAATACAGATGTTAATATCTTTCTTTAATTCCGAAGAAGCAGTGGTCCATATAGAAGAAAAAGATAATTTTATTTTCCATAACATGTATTTTTATTCAAATTACATTCTATTGCAGGCCTCCTCAGTCCTCTCTTCCCAATCCTGTCCTTACAAGTCTCTTGCACCACTGCTCCCTCCCCTTCTCCTCAGAGAAGGGGAAGCCCTCCTTGAGTACCACTCTATTCTGAGACACTAAGTCCTAGCAAATTAAACACCTCTCCCAATGAGGCCCATCCAGAAAGGAAGCTCAAAAGCACAAACTCAAAATACCTTCTGCCTCAGTCTTCAAATAGCTCTCAGGAGTGTCTAACTTTCTTGGTATTGTGACATAATATTGTCATCTACAATGTGTGGGTCTGCATCCAGCACGAACTCTTGTGGAAGTTTTGTTTTGATTATTTTAAAATGGATGCAGGATTTATCCCAGAGAAGTGATAAACTGAGGAAATATGAGAAAGTAAGGAAACAAAAGATATATTTGTAAAAAAAAAAAAAAAAAAGTAAAAAGAAAAAAGTAAAGAAACTGAATGGTCTCACTTAGGGAACTTTCAGGACTATGACTGAATCTGGAGAAAGGTTGGGGTAATTAATAGGAGAATTTTTAGTTCTTTGGATTATAAAGGAGGGTCTGCATGCTATGTACATTCTCCTGACCCTATCAGAGAGGTGACAATGTGCTATTTAAGCACTGACTACCTTAGGAGTGGTTGAAATACCCCCTGTCCATCTCTGAGGTGTGCTTTGTTCTCTGTTGACCTTGCAGTTATCTCCAGTGCTATTAGCCATATGCTCTTTCTGTTCTCACATTCACATGGCCAGTTTGTAGCTTCATCATGACAAAGTTAATTCTATCATAGCCACAGAGATGCAGCTGTAGTCTTTCTTGCTTACCTCATCTTTAGCTCCCTGGCTATGGTGGGGGGGGGGGTCAAGGCTGCCCCCTTAACAGAAGCATCATGTTAGAACCCATTATTGTGTACTGTCTATTCAATTGCTATTAACTCCATTAGAAGTGAGGGTATGAGAAAGTACCATGGTGTCCTAGATATAGATGTTTTTCAAGAGTGTCATGGTTGGGGACGATCAGCAAGCCACAATCACTCGCCCAGTTCCTTGTCCCTCCTACTACGTCTTTCCTTAATTAGTTCAGAGCCAGCTGTAACTATCTTCTTTAGTGGTTCTAACTCTGTCTTTTTAACCCCTAATACTTATTTTAGCCCATTGCACTTTTCTTCTCATTGCAGCAACTGTGGACAACTTTCTGATTTCACCATGAGCCCCTTTCTTTCAGTACCTGCACAAAGGAAACTCCTATAATGGCAAGATACATACAAGTTAGTAATTTAGACTATTAAGGCTAAAAGCTTTATGAAAGGTTATTATGGAATGATAAAATTCAAGCTGTATACTACAAAATAGATACAGGGAGAGAATATCTGCATTCCATACACCTGATCAAAAAAAAGTCTATCAAAGAGTATATAAAAATCTCTCGCCGGGCGGTGGTGGCGCAGGCCTTTAATCCCAGCACTTGGGAGGCAGAGGCAGGCAGATCTCTGAGTTCGAGGCCAGCCTGGTCTACAGAGTGAGTTCCAGGACAGCCAGGACTACACAGAGAAACCCTGTCTCGAAAACAAAGGAAAAAAACAAACAAACAAAATCTCTCAGGCTTTCACAGTAGAAAATAAAACATTTTAATAATAAAATGGGTAAAAGATAACAAGGAAATTGCATAGACTGTTAATGAAAGCACGTTAAAAATTATATATGGGGTCAGAAAGTTCTTTTTTCTTTACCTTTACACTGTCAAGGCCAATATCCTACTTTGGGCTGGCAATTATTGCCAACTTGACACACACTAGTGCCACCTCAGAAAACAGAAACTCACTTAAAAACTTTCTTCTCTAAAACTGATTTGGGGACATATCTGTTGGGGTGTTTCTTAATTAATAATTGATGTTGGAGGACAAGCTCACTATGGGTGATGCCACCCATGCGCAGTTCTTGGTTGTATAAGAAAGCAAGCTGAGGAATTTGTGGGGAGCAAGCTACTAAGTATTGTCCCTCCATGGTCTCTGCCTCAGTTCCTGTTTCTAGGATCCTGCCTGTTTTTCTACTCTGATTTCTTTTAGTAATGGACTATTATGCCAAATGGTGACCCCAATAAATAATTTCCATAGATTTTGGTCACAGTGTTCATTATAGCAATAGAGTATAAGCTAGGATTTTGACAAACTGCAATTTCACTAGATTTTGCCCTTAGGTAAAACTGGATGGCATATGCACAGCATCTCCCTATATAATTACTTATATTCTATTTTAATTATGTAGTTATATGCTAAAATCTACATGAGTCCCATTGAACTGTTTCCTGATGAATAGCTGTAATACTTGATAACAGTGTTCAAGTCAGACAAGTCCACAAATCCTTGCCAGATAACTTATGACATCTAAATGCTGAAAACCATGGGATAAATTGTATCTGTAGTCAAATCAAATGAACTGGCTTCTCTGTCAGTAGTTTTAACATCTACAGATGTTTTAATAAAGTAAAGACTACAATTGTGCTATCAGTGAGTGCTTTCCTTGGCAGATATCATAGTTTTATTTTTTACATATATTATTCTCTATTTTATTAGTTCTTTGAGTTTCATATGCATTTGGATCACATTCATCCCCCAGCTGCTCCCAGATCTCCCTCCTTTCCTACCCATGCAACATTTTGGTCTCTCTCTCTCTCTCTCTCTCTCTCTCTCTCTCTCTCTCTCTCTCTCTCTCTCTCTCTTAAAGACAATGAGTTCAATTAGTGTTGCCCATATATTCTTGGATGTGTAGCATTCCTCTGAAGCTATCAGCTGCCAATACCTCTTCAAATATGGATTGGACTGCATGCCGACCTCTGCTTTCCATGGTGGGTTTTTATTCTGGCTTTAGCCTGTGCAGAGTTTGTGCATGATGTCTTATACCATGTGTGCTCAAATGTACATCTGCACGGCTGTGTCCAGAAAACACTGTTTCTGTTTAGTTTCCACTGTCTCTGTCTTTTCCAGTCTTCCTTCCCACTCTTCTAAAAGGAACCATCATAACTGGGAGGAGGGATGAAGATATAAATGTCCCATTTAGGACTGAGAAGTCTACATGAATCTAAAACCATTCTGCAATACAACAAACACTTTAACAGATTTTACTAAATACTTGCCTCTCTCCTGATGTTCAAATATATTTATATAATTCAGAATATAGTCAGCCTGAATCCTTGTGAAAAGTAGGTTGATAATTTATTGACTCAACAAATATCTAATAATAACCTCTAAAGTTCACACTTTTATTCATAACTCATGCACAAAAACGTAAATGTGTTCCACAGCTGTGAGCGTATGTGTGATGGCTCTAATCATAGAATTGAAAACTCTGCCTAGAACTTAGGAGAATTTCTAAGTAACACAAGGACTGTTAAAAAGCAAAACCAGGATTTTGACAGTAATGCTCAGTCTAAAGTCAATTATACCCAATTCTGGCTTAAAATGATTAAGAATTCTATAGGCCTTTAGAAAATTATTACATTCTGAATGTGTCAATGTGATTTAGAGTTTCAAAGAGTTTGCTTTTCCATATTTACTTTACATAAGACTTAACCGTTTATACTCCTAGGGAACTTGAGGCCAGTTAGTAATTTATACTATAGGATTGTAACTGAATTTTAAGAATCACATGGGTTGTTTCTCCCTGTTGCTATAATCATGTACTTCATTATGTAGACTGTCAAAATTTTCCATGTACCAGAATTTTTTTATGTGTGTGTGAATATAAGGTATAATCATTTTAGTGCTCTCAACATAGTGTGATCAGACATGTCTTCTTAATAGATGACAATAACTCACAAACTTGTTTGTTTTCTCAAATTTTCATGCTCAGAAATAAAGATAATGACTTAGTTTTGAGAAGGAGCTCAATAATACATCACTGGCTCTCATTATCTTTTATTATCAGAAACTGCTTTTTTAATATTTTGTTTAGCATTTCATACATAATGCACTGCATTTTCATCATTCTATCCTTTGATCTTCCCACTGTGACTCTTCCATGTCTCCTGTACCCTCCACTCAAGTTCCTGACATTTTCTTTAATTCTTCACACACACACACACACACACACACACACACACACACACACACACATACACACACACGTATATATATGCACAACCTACTGAGCCCAATTAACGAGCCCTGTATGTACATGGCTTTACATTTGACCATTTAAACTCGGCATATTTATTAGGAGGCTTTTGAGGTAGTTTGAATATGCTTGGCCAGGGAATGGCACTTTTTGGAGTAGGTATGGCCTTGTTGGAGAAAGTGTGCCACTGTGAGGGTGGGCAATCAGATTTTCCTCCTAACCACGTGGGAACCAGTCTTCTCCTGTTTGCCTTTAGAACAAGATGTTAAACTCTCAGCATTCCCTGCACGATGCCTGGTTGGGCACTGCCATGCTCCTGCTTTGATGATAATGGACTGAACCTCGGAACCTGTAACCCAGCCCCAATGAAATGTTGTCCCTATAAGTGTTGCCTTGGTCATGGTGTCTGTTCATAGCAGTAAACCATAACTAAGGCAGTTTGTACCTCTAAACAGGTTCTCCTTCCTTCAAAAGACATTAACTGCCTCCAGTTCTTCATCTAAAAGTTGGACTTGGGGAACTCTACCTCTGTATATATTGGCCTGACGTGTCAACTAACACATTCTTCTCCCTGCTTTGTGTAGGCCCTGTTGTGTCCATGAGATACTATATCATAACCATTGTCTCTGTCCTGTTATAATCTTTTGTCCCCTCTTCTGTGATGTTCCCTGAGCCTTAAGTATAGGGGTTGTGTTATAGATATCTCATTTGGGATGATGGTCACCATTTTGAATAATTATAGCTGTCTGCAATAGCCTTCATCCTGCTGTAAAATGAAGCTTCTTTGATGTGGGCAAGTGAGAGTTGCCGTTATCTTTAGATATAAGGATAAGTATTTAGAAAACAGCTGGAAACTATGTTAATTTAGCAGAATTAATAGTCCTTTCCTCTCTAGAGTCTATGAATTTTTCCAGCCATATGTTCTTGATTAGGTTGACAGTACACAGCATGACTTTCCTCCCAGTGAATGAGCTGTAATTCCAATCACGCAGATCTTGTTTACTCCAAAGATATAAGTGCCATTACTGCACCTTTGGAGATACCTTACTGAACTGCTTATTGTTATGGTTTCCTTATTTTACAGTCTGGTGAAACTGTTGTTGACCTTTTTTTTCCCCTTGAGAGCCTGCATAACACCTCCCAACACTTAGAACTAAGCTCTCAGGAAGGAAACTTCCAGGCCAATACCAGGTTGATTTTGCCTTTTTTTCAAACGAGATCACATATTTGCTGACATGTTCATTTCCATCTCAGTGTCTTAACTTCTCAAATACTGGGTTCTTTCATGCTCTTTGTCTGAGATCCTGTGTGTTCTCAAGAGCTTTTTAGAATGCTGAACGTTTGGCTTCCATCGGCTGCCAAGTGACTGCTCTGTAAAATTTTTCTCTTAACTCCACCTGTCAAATACATGCTTCATCCTTCCCCATGCTTCTCTCAGTGTTTGCCTCTTGTAGCTCCATAATCAGTGGAAGCTTAGTTTTGACAAAAGTTCCTTGTCCTGTTTTCTCCAGCCTGTGGGGTAGTCATTTCTTACATTTTTTTGTTTAGGTACTGAACTGTTTTATGCCAATAATACATTGTATATTTTAAGGTTAACCAAAGAATTAAAAGTGGGATTAACATACAGTGCATTATGGAGTGACCCATTCTTTAGGTTTTGAGCAAAGGCTCAGTAATGATTTACTGACTAAAACAGTTTACTGCTGGTTCAAGGGCTCAGTGGTATGTAGGTTAAATTATACAAATTTCAGGCTGGAAATAAACAAGGAGGGCAGAATAGGTGGTGGGTAGAGATAATTATGGAATATGTCAAAATAAATCTTTAAGTTCAGTGTATTTTTTTTTTTAAGAATCCTTTCCTGTCAATTAGTCACACAGACTCATCTCAGCCTAGAACAGTCTCTGGCTTTGATTCATTTGTTGTTTTATAACAATATATCTTTTTATATTGTGTGTTTGGCTTCACTCCTACTTTTTATGTGGTTTATGTATTTATGTAATCAATAAAATCTTGAAGCAAGGGTTATGTTCTGAATGTTTCTACAATGATGAGTCTTATTTTTAAAGTTAAAAATGCAGATTAGAAGATAATGATATCCACAAAAAATTTTATTTCCAAGAATACTTATGCTACCATTTCCTTTAAAATCAGCCATTTCAAATATGTGGCTTCACAGTGTTTTGAATGCCAACATGGTTTAAGTTAGATTTTCTCTTTTAATCATATTCCGTCTGATCTAGATATGTCAGCTAAACACAAAACTCCCTATGGAAGCTGTTGTCACCATAGCAACTAGATCACAGTTTCCAATATCTGTGTAATGAAGTGCTGACATGTTTTCTGCACTGGGTGCTAAGTGAAGGTTTGTTTCACTAATTAGGTGGCAAAAGCAATCAATTCCTTCATGATTAACAATGTCACAAACTCTGCAATAGACAAACCTGAAAAACTTTCTCAACTTGTATTTTGTGCTTCAGAGCTGCAAAAGAAAAAGACATTTGAAAACTCTTTTATCTAACTAGTAGGTAATTATTGAACCCTTCAACTCATACCCTTAAGATGAATTGAATATTAGTCTATATTTTATTTGAGGTGATCTTATGAGACATGCAGACATAAAAAGGAGTTTTAATGAAATCCTCATATCAAATGAATTAGATGGGAAGAACTGTAAAACAGCTCATAGTTTTGGTCAGCCTTGGTTTAGTGACTTACAAGTGACAAGAACAGTTTGTATAGAGGCTTATCTACAGGTCATATGTTGCATCTTCTCCGGGAAAAATTGATCTTTTCACTCTAGTTTCTAGATTTAACAATTGAAACATCTTTATTTTTTGGTCAATCAGAAATCTCAGCTCTTGCCCTTTCCCTCATACTGTAGTTTTCAACAATGATGCTCTAATAAAATCTCCAGATTGATGATGAGAAAAGTAAACAAAATGGGAGTCTTTGTATAAATGCTTTATTTAGTATTCAAATATAAACATAGCCGTTATTTAGTCAACGATGTATGCTGAGACCAATACCTTGATTGAGCCGTTCTATCTACCTTGGATGAGTTTTGAGTTTAGAAGCAAAAATGTACTTCCAGATTAGGCCCTGAAATTCAAATAAGTCCCCACACATACACTTATAAAACATAAAACATCTAAATGGCTTCTAGTATGTAAAAAATGGCAATTATTACTGTAAATAATAATAATCATGGTGAGATATTATAAGTCCATATAAGCTGTTATATGAAATAGGGTAGGTAGCAAAAGAACATAGGACACTACATGACAAAAAAATAATTCAGAAATGCAGGAGAGAGAGGGAAAGATTATTTTAAGTAAATTCAGTGGATACATGATTGTGATAAACTCAAGAGTTTGGGAGGCTATTCTTGGAGCTCTCATGACTAGGGAATTGGAAACAGGGCACTAGCAAACATTTTATAAACACAATATGGTTTGTCTGGAAATATTTTTTTTCCTCTAGACAGACTAGGGTGAGAGTCAGGGACCATCTGGATAGAACATATCTTGGGACAGGGTGAGTTGTTTTGGGTGTATGTATGGTTAAAATCCTCTTATTTTTTTTTTATTGCTTTTTTGTTGTTGTTGTTGTTGTTGTTTTTGATTTGAAGCTATAGACTTAAATAAAATGGCTGACATTACCAAATACAAGTTCTCTCTCTCTCTCTCTCTCTCTCTCTTTCTCTCTCTCTCTCCCCATCTCTCTCTCTTTCCTCTCTCTCTTTCTTTCTCTCTTTTTTTTCTCTAACAATATGCTATCGATACTCAGCTCAGATTTCCTGCGTGTGTCAAAACATTTCTTTGAGCATTCTCATTGTTCCACATCCTAAAGAAGATCCCTTGTCACCTTCTCTTGTTTTACATTTTAGTATCAAATTAAACAAACATCTAGGAAACTTTTAATAGAGCTTTGTCTGCACAGAGGTAACTACATAGGGTCGAATACATTCCATTTGATTTTTATTTTCCTTTCTCTTCTTTTCTTTTCTTTTTCTGTTGCTGTGGTAGCATACCCGGACAAAAGCATCCTTTGGAAAAAGGCATTTAGTTTAGCCCACAATTCCAGGTTACCGTTCATCACTGAGACAAGTTACAGCTACTGCCTTTTAAGACAGTTGGTCCCATCAAAACCACAGTTACAGGCAGGGAGAAATGTGAACGCATACTTGGTTTGTGGTTGTGCTTCTTTCTTCTCTTTTATGCACTCCAGGATCCAAATGCACAATATTCTGCCGCCTACTCTTGAATATAAGTCTTCTTCTATCAAATAATACAATCAAAATCTCTCTCTCTCTCTCTCTCTCTCTCTCTCTCTCTCTCTCTCTCAGCATACACACACACACACACACACACACACACACACACACACACACAGGTCCCCCTTACCAATAATCTTCTCCCAGCTAATTAATTCTAAATTGTGTTGAGTTCATGATTAAAACTTAATCAAAACATGTCTCATCATGTTTTAAAACAGGATTTTATTTTTTAGTGTTAATGTTAAATATATGTGCATACTTGTCTTTGTGTGGATCTGTGCATCTGTGCACATGAATTCATGTGTCCCATAAGTCCAGAATAGGAAGTCAGGACCCCTGGAGCTGGGGTTGTAAGTGGTTGTGAGTTAGCTAATTTTGGTGATGGGGACTGATCTCTGGCAGTCTGTGATTTCTGAGTCATTTCTTCAACCCAATCGACGTGTTTTATGTGCTTTGAAGGATAGATTTGGAAATGCAGAGAGCCTATTATTTTGAAAAGCAAATAAAGAGAACCCAAATTTGGGAGCATGGCTAGCTTACTTATTGGCTCTTTCACTTCATCATACTGGCTTTCACATTTTCCTGAAGCACTATGTCTTCAGCATTCCTCACAGATAAAAGTATGATTAAAGCAAAGCAAAGCAAAGTGATAGCCATAAGCTTCCTCTTTCACCAAGTCTATGCTCACTAAGGCCAAATTTGTCTTAAGTTTACCTCTGAATAGAGATAGAATAAATTCACTAAAAGAGATATCTGTACCCATTCTTTTTAGACATTGTATGGATACTTAGTTATGCTATTTAGATTCTCATTATGTGGTTTATCTGATGGAGCATTTACAGTCATATACTATATATACATTCTAATAAACTCTAATAAATTACTCTCACAAGCAGCTCAATTAAGTAGAGATAATGTGAAGCATCAGAAGACTCCTCAAAAACTCTCATGCTTGTGTGTACTGCTCATGTGTTCATGGGTATCAAGCTTCATTAACATGGTTGCTTTCTTAAGACAGTCTAATGTATCTAGAGGTGCCAAGGCAATAAAAGCCAATAACATTGTATAATTAGCCTTGAAATACACACACACACACACACACACACACACACACACACACACACACACCCTGGCCTGAGCCCATAGGAATCTACCTTAGGGATCAACAAATCAAGCAGGTTGTAAAACTTACTCTCTTTTCTTCTAAGTGTTGTCCCCCTTCTTCTTTGATCATAATGAGTATGACAAGTACTTAGACATGAACATG
This sequence comes from Rhabdomys pumilio, assembly GCA_030674055.1. NCBI lineage: Eukaryota > Metazoa > Chordata > Mammalia > Rodentia > Muridae > Rhabdomys > Rhabdomys pumilio. The sequence goes on along the minus strand of JANHMN010000002.1, from coordinate 70,802,017 downwards.
TAAAAATATCTTTTATCGTTTCAATTAATCTGCTTAAGTTCAAGAACAAGCTTTCCAATTTTCAAAAATTTAATTGCCTATTGTTACTGCCATAAAGTGGTATATCACATTGGGAGAATGAACTGCCACTACTTTACTTGGGAGAAAAGGAAATTAGACGGATTCCTAGGCTTCCTCATGTTACTGTGCTGTGGCAGGTGCCTGGGGAGCTGAGTATGAACTAAAAGGTTCTCAAACACTTCCAGCACAAAGCTCCATCAGCCAAGGCTTTAGTATGAAAGGTACTGTGTGTGCTGACAGAGCTGCTGGTAGGCAATTGCAAGGTTTCTGCAGCAGAAACTGATGCTTCTCTGCGTTTGGTGCTCTTGATTTCCTTTTCTTTCTTTCTCTTTTTTCTTGCATGACTGAAAGATGAAGGTAGCAGCACTCTGCCCCAGATAAAAGGGTTATCTTTGCATGCTTTCAAGGAGGTAAACCTGTACCAGCAAGCACATAGCATTACCTTCTATTTTGCAGCCCCAAATTGAATCACTTGTTTATTCTAAAACCAATTGGAGGTATTATTTTTATGATTCACTCCCCAGGACTGGGAACATGGTGGGTTAAATAAAATTACAATTCTGTACGGTGGGAAATAAAGGGAGTGATTACGGTTGACTGTTGGGGTTCTGTTATAAAGAAATCTTTTCTTAACTTTCATGGATTTAGTTTCTTATATTTATCTAATTGTTATCAAAGAACACTTGTGCAATTTTATACTTCTAGTGTTAATACCTAGGTTGTCTCAATTGTTCTTCTCCTACACATTTATTTATTGAAAATGGATTTTTCTACCATACAATACATCTCAACTATCTCAACCACAGTTTCTTCCCCCTCCTTTTCTCCCTTCTCCCCTAGATACACTCCACCTCCATTTCTCTCCAGAAAACAGCAGAACACCATGAGATAACAACCAAATGTGATTTTAAAAAAAACCATACAGTAAGACAGGGCAGAAGTGCTCATGTTTAGGTTGACATGCAACCCAGTAGGATAGAGTCCCACGAGCAGGCAAGTGAGTCAGAGATATAGCTTCTCCCACAGTTAGGATTCCCACAAAACCATAAAGCTAACAACCACAGCATGTACACAGAGGACCTGGTACAGACTCAATAGGGTGTCCATAGCTCAGTCTATGTGAGCCCATTTAAGCCCTACTTAATTGATTTGGTCGGTCCTGTCTTGATTTCTTCCATGGCCTCTGACTCCCACAATCTTTCCTCCTCCTCTGTGGGCTTGTCTCATTTGCTTTTTTACAACCACTCAAAAAAGACAGTATTTCTTTGTAAAAAATTAAAATAGTTTCTTTTTGCACACAATATATCTTGATCATAGTTTTCTTCTCATTCTTTCTAGTTTCTCTCCCCACCTCCCCTGCCTCCTTTCCAGATCTAGTCCCTTTCCCTTTCCGTCTCATCTTCTATAACCGGCTCAAAGTACCTCCTGCCATTAGCCAGTTTACCCAGGCCCTAGACAGGCAAATAGCTATCCAGCTTCTTAAGCGGTCCTCATAAGTACAGGGCAGAAACAATGCAAGAAAAGAAGCAAAGGCTATTGGCCCTTGCGGAGAAGAAAGCTGCTGGCATAGAAGACATCCCAACTAAAAGATCACCTGTCCTCCAAGCAGGAATCAATACAATCACCATCTTGGTGGAGAACAAGAAGGCTCAGCAAATCATGATTGCCCATGAAGTAAACCCCATTGAGCTGGTGGTTTTCCTGCCTGCCCTGTGATGAACGATGGGGGTGCCCTACTGCATCATTAAGGGGAAAGCCAGGCTGGGGAGCCTGGTCCACAAAAAGATATATACCACTGTTGCTTTCACACAGTTTAATTTAGAAGAAAACGGTGCTCTGGCTAAGCTGGTGGAAGCTATTAGGATTAATTACAATGACAGACACCATGAGATCCGCCTTGTCGGGGGAGGCAATGTTATGAGTCCTAAGTCTTTAGCTCACATTGCCAAGCTGGAAAAGGGAAAGGTTAAAGAACTTGCCACTAAAATAGGTTAAATGTACACTGTTAAGTTTTCTATACATAAATATAATTACAAAATGTAAAAAGAAAGAACAACTGGATTCTAAGAGATAGCAACCACTTTAGAAAGCCAGTCAGGATGACACTTCTGTTTATCAATCCTAGCACTGTATTTTCAAGATAAATTGGGAATCATTTTTATCTGGATTGTTTGACATCAGCAGTAGATACTAGTTTTGAGACCTATGACACAAATACACAGATAATTTTAAATATTTATTTTAAATATTTTAAGACAGAAAGAAAAAGTTGTTTTGTAAAATAGATATTCTGAGAAAATTCTTTATGTAATTTTTTGAAACAGATAACTGGAGTCATATATGCATGAATACATAGGACTTAAAAGTGTATTGCAATTGATTTAGAAACCCAAGACAGGAGGACTGAGAGTGTAGGCCTTTGCTCAACAAAACAAAGACAACATTAACAAATCAAAAATTCAGATTTCTCATCTAGATAAATTTGAAAATGTGGGAACACATGAAAAATTATATGGATATTTGCAAACATTCTGCAAGTAGCACAGACTTATATATAGAAGGAAGACATTTAAATTAAGTCCAGAAATCTACTTTTGAGCTTAACCACAACAGGACATACTTTTTTTTTTTTTTCAGAGAACATACTTGTTGCCATTGTACTTCTATGATCCCTTATATTCTAGGCAGCTGACACATTTATTTAGAACATATTTAACCAGAGAAGCACAATCACAATGTCCAGAGTGCCTTTCTAAGTGTAGAGTATATCACATACTCTTGACTTAAATTTCCCAAAGAATAACCCGCAAGAAGTGACATTAACATGAAAGATAGAAGATACTTTTGTCCATATTTTCCTTCATAGATCCTACTGAAAGAAACACTTGGACCCCCCAGTAGGAAAGGCAGAGACTTTCGTTATTGTCTTTGGCCAATGGCTGGTGGCTTTGTGCTGTCAACTCCCATGGACAAACTTTATAAAAAGAAAATTATACTTTAAAATATTATTCCATTATTATGTGGAAATTTTCTTGAAATTCACTTTGGTCTGTTGGAAAATTAAAGGATAACAAAAATTGAATGAAAGAGATTAAGATGATTTTCAGATTATAAACATTTTCTGGGAAAGGATTCAAACCAATTCAAATACGGAGCACAGAGGAGAACAAGCAGCACCCAAGGACAACTGGGTAAAACTAAATTGCAGGGTTAGGTTAATTGGTATGGGCGGGAAGGCTTCCTATCAGGTGTAAGCAGGGAGCGTGTCTAAATAATGCTGAGAAAATTGAGTTAGAGAGTGTACACACAACACTTAGGAACCATGATGATTGCATTTCTGCTTAAAGCACAGATCGAGCTAAAGGAAATCATTTTCCTATTTATTCACATGTGCAAGAGAGAAAGGACATCTAGAATTAAATCTGAAGGCAGACTCAGAAGTCTGAATCAGTTGTCTGCAACTCTAATACAATAATGCTGGTTGCAGATCTTTTTAAAGCTGCTTCTACTTAGTTAACTTCTCACTTATGTCAAATAAAATTTAAACAGTAGAAGTGCATAAACGCAAGTGTGGAAGGTTGGGGAATGCAAACGTAATCAGTTTTCTAAAATTTTGTATATAATCTTCATGGCAGTCAAAGTTGATTTTATAAATTTTTCTGTTTATTTTTTTTCATTTTCTGTTTGTAAAGGGATATATATCTGATGCTGTCACACTTTAAACCTGATGTTTTTATCTTCACAAAATGAGATTTTCTTGCCTAGACAGAAGTATGTATCTAGGATTTTGTTTCCTGTTATTCTAAAAATAAAGAACAAAAGGCAGGGTACATTCAAATTATCACATACTATTTTTTAAGTTCTTCAACTATACAGATAATTACTTTCTATGAGAATCCGAGAGTTTCCAAATCAACTCTGAACCTTGTAGGACACAGGTCAGGACTTACGAAAGTTTAATTATTTGTTGAAACAACTGAAACAGTTTCTAGATTCCTTGAACGAATGAAATAGAAGTGGGGTGTTCAAAGCCAAGTTCAGACGGGATCGTTTCTTCTTGTTCATATCATGATCAAATCAATAAGATTAGGTTTGGGACCACTGGTAGCCAAATTTGAGGACTTACATGTGGTCATTAGCAAAGTGCAAATAATTATTAGGTGTCCATTTCCCAGCCTAGCCTGCTGTGTAGAGTCATGGTGTACAATACTACCTTAATGCAGATTCTCATTGGAGATATACGTATAAGCACTAAGTGCTGTTCACATTTATAGATATTCTAAAACACACACATACATACAAACATACATACATACATGCATGCATGCATACATACATACATACAATTATTTAGCATTCATAAAATACATTTGAAATATTATTCCTTTAAAGAGATTCAAGGTCAAATATCTGTTGTGCTACGAAATAGTCAGAGATAATGACTTGACAGTTCAGATTTTTAAATCTAAGATCACATTAGAGCACAACTTCTGGAATCTATATTTTCTATGACTTTAAAATTGACAAAAACTGTACTCTGCAAAATTTTTTTTGAAAGGAATAATTAGACAGACACCATCTCTTAAAAGATTGATTGTCAGTAGTATGATTCTTAAAAGGAATCGAATAATGAACCATGTATTTATCAAGATCACCCCAGGTTGACTTCAGATCTAAATTATGACTTTTTCCAAGATAGGATATAGAGTACAAATGGGTGTTATGGGTACCTCCATTGTTTTCTATTTTTGGTGGTATCATTGCATTCCCTCCAAAATTTGTGATATTAAAGAATATGATGTGGTTGGGGGTGAAGACCTAATGACTTCTCTCTCAGGATAGCATCAATCTCTCACAAAAGAGCCAGAGCAATTGGCTTGAAACACAGTGAGGACACAGTGTTCCGGGATGTAATCATGGAAGCACACATGTGAACTCCAGTAGCTATAAAACTCAATGACGTTTTGATCCTGGACTTTCCAGTATTCAAATCAACAAAGGTAATAACCCTGTATTTATTAATTACTCATTCTCAAATATTTTTTATAGAAATACAAGAGAACTAAGACCATTCCATCAACATTGATTTTTATGCTTTTTTATTTATTTAATCATTTTATTTTTATTCATGTTTATGTCTAAGAGATACATACCTCCCACTTTATCCATCATACAAGGGTTTGAGAACAGGTTGTCATATTCAAATAGTTGGTTCTCTTAGTTTCATGTAAGATGAGGGAAAATAAAGTGAAGAATTGAAAACTAAGCTGGGTTTGTGTTTACTGAGATGCCCGGCCTGTTATTTGTGCTGTGGCTTTTCATTATTTCTTTTACTTTTATTTGAAATTACTTTCAAGGTTGGCAACCAAGCATGTACAGTTTAATCTTCTAAATGAGAAACTCCATATTTTATTAAATGAAAAATATGCATGGCTTTCTACCTGAATTACTGTGACTATGAATGAATTTTCCTAGAATGTAAATTAACGTCATTACACTAATTTCTATGCAAATGTCTGAAAATTGACAATTTTTATGTTTCTTATAACTCATTGGACACTTAGTCATGCATAAAGAAAAATGCGTTGATACCACAGCAAAACCACAGCAAAACCAAAGTAGGACACAAATGCTAATTTCCAAAAAGTAAAGCTAAATTCCTGCAGTTTAAATTATCGGATGAATGGTATAAATATGTCTGAATTGGTCAGTATACCTCTCTCCAAAGCTATGGTTAAAATAATAACAAGTCTCATGTTTTGCCATTGGCTCCTTGGACATTTCTCTTACCATTTTTGATACTGTAGCCATTTATCAGTGTTCTTGGATGAAGAAAACCAAAGCTGATTATGGTTAATTAACACAGGACAAACTTGTATAGCTAGAAACTATGTTCAAACTGAATTAGAGAATTGTTCATTAATAAAATGAATGATATTGATGTTCAGACACTGCTTCTGTCACTTTAAGAAGAAAGGAATTTATTCCCTTCACCTTTTACATCAACCTATTTGATGAAAAAAAAAATAGATTAAGTAACACATCTATGTCACCACCACTGAAGCTCAGGATATCTAACGTTTTCCCGATCTTGTGGTGAAATAAACCATTTAGGATGAAGGGGACTCTAAACTTTCTGTGTTTTAAAGACGAATTACAGAGTAGTGATGCAAGTGGAAAACACAAAGATTCTGTAGTCATAGAAATGACATCGTTTAAAATACGTTCTGAAAAGGGCTTGAGGAAAATTTTCTTCATTCATATTTCCATTACTTGAACTTCTTAAATGTATTAAATGCATTCTTTGACAAATTTACTGAAGCCTGTGCATCCCACACAAATACACAATACTTATACATCGTTACACACTTATATACAGAATGCATATTTTAAAATATGCTTATTAAATTGCTAAATCTACTAATTTTATATAGTGGTATTTCCCTGGACCCTCCTGATATATAATAAAATACACAGAGACTCTTATATATTTTAAAGCTTGGGCCTTTAGCTTAGGATTCTTCTTGGCTACTTAAAATCAACTAATTCTGGCAAAAGTACCACCACGTAGCCAGGTCTACTTCTCTTTTCTGCCCTGGTCCATTAGACCACCTCTTGTTTTGCTGGCTGGATCTCACACACATTCTTGATTTCCTCTCCCATTGTCCTCATTCTCTGCCTGGAAGTCACACTGCCCATTTCCTGCTCACTTATTGGCAGCCAGCTCTTTATTTAAACCAATCATAGAATGCCTTAAGCAGTTGAAGAATCAACAAATATTTACATATTTTCATATCCTGTCAGCACCTGGTGGTATGTGCAATTAAATGGGGATGGCCACTGAAGGGTCCCAGACACCAGAGAAATGTGAAGCTCCCAGGACCCAATAAGATTGACTTTAGCTGTAATGTGCAGAGAAGGGAGAGAAAGAACTACTTCCAGTAGGTAGGCACGGCCCCTGGTCGAGGGATGGGGCCACCTACTTATTTTAAAGTTTTTTAACCCAGAAATGTTCCTGTCCAAAGGAAGAACAGGGACAAAAACTGGAAGATACAGAAGGAAGGGACATTTGGGAAGGGCCCCACCTGAGGATACATTATGTCTGCAGACACCAAACCCAACATTGTTGCTGTGGGCAAGAGGTGCTTTCTGACAGTAACCAAGTGTGGCGGATCCTTGGGAGGTCTGGCCAGCAACTGACCTATGTAGATGCAGATGCTTGGAGCCAAACATTAGACTGAACTCAGGGAACCTGTTGGGGAGCTGACAGAAGAAATGGAGGAAGCAGAGGGAGATTGAAACCCCACTGGAAGAACAACAAAGGCTGGTCTGACTACCCAATTTTTCTAGAAACCAGACATATACAGAGGTGAATGCTTACAGGTAACCACTGAACTGATCATGGGGTCCCCAATGGAGGAGTTAAAGAAAAGACTGAAGGAGCTGAAGGGGCTTGTGACTCAATGGGGAAGGCAACAATACCAACCAATCAGAGCTTCCAGGGTCTAAACAGCTAGCCTGGGAACACACTTGTAGGGACGCATGGCTCCAGCTGTATATGTAGTGGAGGATGGCCTTGTCGGGCATCGGTGGGAGAGGAGGGCCTTGGTCCTGTGAAGGCTAGATGCCCCAGTGAAGGGAAATTTGAGGGTTTTTAGATGCTTCAACCTCTCTTATAGCCCATCAACCAAAGGTAGGGGAGGATGATGGTTAATAGAACAAGAGGAAGATGGACCTGATTAGAAGTAGTTCTTTGAGACAGTTCCAATCTTTATTATTATCAGGCCTATCTGTTAAAAAAATACCAATCATGAAGGAACAGCAGCAGCTTGATTCAGAAGAAACGATGAGGTTCCACCAATCATGAGTCAAATGAAGCAGCAAGAAGCAGCCAGAACACCACCAGAAGTTCTTTGGTGTGTTTCTTTCTACAATTATTTCAGAACTCTTTCTCATAGAAAAACACCAAGAATTTCCCAGGTAGATTGGTACCTAGGAGGGCCTCCTTCTTCTCAGAGTAGAAAGGAAGTAGGGTATGGGGGAAGGGGATATATGAGACAGGATGAGGAGGCATTCTTGCCCAGGTAGTTTGGTACCTAGAAGGGCCTCCTCTTTCTCAGTGGAGAAAGGAAATGGGGAATGGGCCATCAGATATATGAGAGGGGACTGGGAGGAAAAGCATGCTGCAAACAGGATCTAAAGAATAAATAAATAAATTAATTAATGGGGAAAAAGCAACAATAACATTGGTTGAACTCTGGATCATACTTTTCTACAGCTTCAGAGGTAGTGAGATTCCCAAAGTAGAGAAGAAAATCTTAACAATCTACCTTTTTAAATCACAAAAGTAGATGATAAACTCGGGGAGGACAATTTATGGAAGTTGAAGATAGCAAATTTAGTTTCCACAAAACTGCATTTTAGTACATTAAAAAATATTCCCATTCATGTGATTTAATGACATTCAATTGTGAAATCCATTTCTGTATTAAAGTAATTTAGACAATGAAACTTCTGAGATTATATGCAGCAACTTGTGAGGAGTGGGTGTGGCAGCCAGCTAAAATGGCGCCTGGGACACCTGCCAAATCTTATGAATGGCACCTGCCAAATTTTATGAATAGCACCTGCCAAATCTTATGAATGGCACCTGACTTCCTCACACACCCTGGACAGAGCCACATCCGCAGAACTACTGCTCAGACTCGCTGCCACACAGAATCAGGCCATTTGACGTGTGCCAATGATATATGCCCACATGGCAGGCTATGAGTGACCAGGCATGGGAATATAAGGAGGAACACGGAAAAAATCAAGGGCTTTCTGGGAGAGATTGTAAAAGGTTCCTGAATAAACTGCGTTGAGAAGAATCCCGTGTTGTGTGTCATTCCTGTCTGCTAGTCGGATAGCGAAGCGACAGCAACTGGTCACATATAAACATTTTTAGCATTATCAGTAAGTCTGAACTATATACAGGTACTGTTTTGTTATCCCTACTGTATAAAGTGGAATGTGGAGAACTAAAACAAAGAGGTGGGCTTCTCTTGACTCCCACCCCTACTGAAATTGTTTATCTCTTATTTAATAGTTGCTATCTTGTCTCAGTAAATAGTGCTATAATTCCACAATAGAAGTCTGTGATTCTTTGAGCTAACTCTACAATAAGTGAATATATAGATATATACTCAATTGTATAAGATTTATGGGTCTAATGGTAGAAATCTGTCTCTTAGTACTGGTCTAATTTTTCTTCTAATTCCATAAGACACATGAAAAATTTTATATGAAGAGTATTTTATATCTGATATAAAATAATATAAAATAGTCTCAATTGTAGGTATGTGTCACGCCTTGAATAGTATTTCTTTTGGATTAAGGTCTATTAATAAAAACTTTTCTGCATGGTTTGTAGCTCAAGTCACATAAGTTGCACAAAACAAAAATTTGGAGGATCAGTAAAACAACTCTAGAAAAAAAATCAAGCTTCTAGAACAACTGAATATAGTCATTCAAGTAATATCTTTGGGATTGGTTATCTCTTTTTTTATTGAATATGATAATATATAGGCTGATACGTCTCTGCCAACCTGTCCTCTAAGGTATATTTTCAACAAATTCAGCCTGTATAACCAACTTATCAACCCCTAGAAACACAACTGAATACATAAAATGATCACTTGTTTTGAAGAACTAAAATTCTATACTTTTATCATGTCCAGAATGATATTCTGAAATATATATATTTCATATATATACACACATACATATGTGATTTCCATAGACATATATGCATATACACACATATATAAGTGTGTTTGCTTCATGTAGTTTTTTTCTTTATTTAAAGATATATTTATTTATTTTACATATATGATTACACTGTAGCTGTCTTCAGACACATCAGAAGAGGACATTAGATTCTATTA
>JANHMN010000002.1:70776313-70792021 GCA_030674055.1 Rhabdomys pumilio | reverse complement strand
AGAGAGAGAGAGAGAGAGAGAGAGAGAGAGAGAGAGAGAGAGAGAGATTGTAACTAGCCATTAGTTTGGAATGCAGAACAAGAATATATTTCTATTCTTTGCAAAAGCAATGGCTTTTAAAAACCAGAGAGCTTATTGTGATGACTACCTGAAGTCAAACTTCACAGGTTTCTCTTGTATTATCTTTCAAAAAATGCACAAAAGTGGGGGAACAAATAAATAATTCACTGTTGCAAAATCTATCTAATAAACTCAAATGTCCAAATTTATTTTGAGGACCTGATAATTACAGTACATTGATGTGTATTGATGTGGGGAGAATAAACAGAGGGTCCCTACTGACTCACAGGAGGAAAGCTAGGATTGGAGAAGAATTGTGGGAAGTGGTGGCCAGGAGGGGGGCAGTGAGTGGAATATAAACTGAATAATTAAAAAAACAAATTAAAAAAGAATATGCAAGAGAGCACAAAGTGTTAAGAAGCCTAAATGATTCTATGAATTTATCTATTTTTAAAGGAACAATTTTGGAAGCATTTCTTTTTCTATTATAAAAAATATTTGCAGTGATTGTATGTGTGTGGCACTTCATTTTTGTCATAAAAATTTAGCCATGTGTCTTTTATTACATATTAACCAACTTCCAGAAGAATCTACTTTAAAGTTAAATACATTTGTATCATTTTCTAAAGCGAGCAGTAAACATAGTTTACTGAGCCCCAGCAGAGATCAATGCCAGAACTCAACTCTTGGTTAGAGTCTCTGGATGAACATTTGTTTTCGTTCCACTGTGCACAATCTGAAAGCCAAGGATAGCATAAAACCATTGTTTTGCAGGCTAAAAACTGAGAAGCAGAAACCTGTAGGAGCTGCCTTCTAAGCTGCTGGCATGGTGAGAGTTAGAATTCCTCCATCTGTGTAGTTGACTTTGTTTATTTTAAATCATATCAGGTTGTTTGTACAAGTATCAGGACAGCCTTATAAATCGGCATATCTTATATATTAGATAAATGGCAAACTGTATTGTGCCAGTTAGAATAAATGGAAAAGAGGTCATCAATGCAGTATAAAGTGACAGAAGATGATATCTGGGGGACTCAATAAAATGTTTAAAATGATTTTTAAAGGGGGAAGATAACAACATTAGAAATTTCAGTAGATAAGAACACTTTTTTGATTTATATTGCAAATGAATCATTATGGCTATTGTGCTGAGATTCTCATAATAAAAGAATAGAACACAATGCTATTATAACATCCTGAAAGTATTCAAGAAGAAAGGTGGGGTGTTAGAAGACAGGGGAGTGGAGTATGAAACACATGGTTCAGTATATACTCTAAAGATTGTGGTAATAAATTTCCTTGTAGATTGGGATATAAAATAAAATAAATAATAAAAAGGAATATAAAGCTGAATTTTGTTTCATTGACTATATAAAATACACTATCCATTTATCTGCTAATGAATATTTATGTTAAATCTCATGAATCTAATTCTAAAAAAAGAAAAAAATGTAACCTTAAAGGAGGCTAAGTGATAAAATTCTTTATGGGACTAAGGGTTCATTTATATAAGATAATTATGTTCTGAAAATCTGCTATATAATCTTATTGTTATGCAATAAACTAAATTCTTCTTCAAGTTGATTTTTTATAGATATTCTTTTGAAGTAACAAAAAGCTGTCTAACATACACATATATTTATAATGTTAATTGTGGTTATACATTCTTAGATATATGCATATGTCCAAATTCATTAAAAGCATAAGGAATTTATGCAGCTGTTTCATATGTCAAAATGTCAAATGTACCCCAGTAAATGCTTCTAAGTGATACAGTTAAAAAAAAAAAACCTTACCATTAACTTTATGAAATGAACATAAGATTTCTAAGTTAAGTATCAGTAAAAAACCATTCATTGAGGTAGGAACTAGATAAAAGAAAGTGTGAAAGAAAAAAAAAGGCCAATTTGGGATGAATTAACTCATGCTTCACGGATGCCCTTAGGAGACTAAATGAAGAAGGCAGAAGAGTATGACTTCTGAGTTCAAAGGAGACACAAGGTTGAGAAAGAAAGCTGTGAGTCATCTATATAAAGATAATATAAACAATGAGGTCACCTAAGGATAGGATATGGAGATGGAAAAATAAGCCTAATTATAGACACTTGCTCCATCTTTCATTTAAAGTTTAGCAAGAAAATAAGCATTGGGCAACAGGGAATGTTGGGAAGGAGACAGTAGTTTGAAAGAGTGAATAAAAATGGGGTGATTCCCCCAGAGGTTTCACATGAGTACCAAGTTGGAGATTGATTGGGTATATGTTAAGAAAGATCAATCCCCTCAAGCTCAAGCTTACCCACTTTTCTGCAAGACCAGAGAAGCCATGAGATGGCTATGGTGTATCTTTCTTCTGGTACTGAGCATCAGCACCCCTCACGACCCTACCAAAGTGACTTGGTAAGTACTCTCAGCCTCTAGAGATGTAGCTTGGTCCACTACAGTAGAATTCCCGCCTTGTGCGTAGTCGCCAGACATTGTCTTTTATCTCTGTAAGTTAGCAGCAGGCCTTGACTCCTGGGATATCCCCACCCTAGAGACACAGGGGCAGAGATTACCCGAATATGGCAGATGAGGAACTTGGGAGTCTAAACCATGTCCCAGAAGCAGCCTTGGAGGGTAAGGCTTAGGGTGCAGACACCCAAAGTTGAGGAGGAAAGTCCCATATGTGTGCCCCTGAGATGGGAGAAGCCGACAGCCGGCTCATCAGTGTGTGTGTGTCGGGGGAGGGGTGTGAAACATCGGGAAGCACATACTGCAAACCATTCCTGGTGGTAGTTAAGGATTCAATGGTCAAGGTAAGAGAAGAGCTAGCCAAGCAGAAGAGAAAGAAGAGTCAGGGCTGGTTTGAGTCCTGGCTTAATACCTCCCCTTGGTTAGCCACTCTCATATCCACATTGTTAGGACCCCTAATTGTTCTCAAGCTATTGTTGACCTTTGGACCCTGCATATTGAACAAGTTTATAGTTTTCATAAAAGAGATAATAGAAGCAGGACAGTTGATGATCCTGTACCAACAATATGAGACCCTGAGGACAGGACCTGAAGATTATGAGTTAGTTACAAGAGACCTCTGAGTGTAGCTCCAAGATTGAAACTTGTACAAGAAAAAGGGGGAAATGAAGGGCCCTGGGGACTTTTGCCAGCCTTACACACATCTGCCTCAGGTCAAAGTTAGGCCAGGATCCATTCTCCACCCACAGGAACATTCTTGAGTAAAAAATTCTCAGAATGTACTGACTGATATCACCTGACCCTCTGGAAAGTCCCAGGTAGAATTCAAATGCACGTCATACTTGCTAGCCAATAGATTTAAAGGTCAATATTCTTAGCCAATAAGTTTGAACTGTAACCTTGCTGATGTAACCTGCACTGTTAAAAAGTATAAAAAAATGCTTGTAATAACCATTCAGGGTCACCTTCTTGTCACTTGCTTTAAGGAACTGATTGAGGGTTGACCCTGGAAAATAAACCTCTTGCTTTTTCACTGAAAAAAAAATAGGATATTTTATAAATCAAACACTGTATTTCTAAAAGAAGCTAGTTATCAGCCACATTGAATGTTGATTAATCAGTGGAATGATATATGACTAGTTATTGGCCGTATTGATTTCTTCTTGGAGGGATCACTATTAACCTTGAAAGGAATGGATTTAGCGATCAAACTGCATTAAAACAGATTGAAAGGATTATACAAAAGACAACCTTGCAAATTATTGTGATGGAATCGATAACTGGATGCTAACTAAATATGAATGAGGCACCTGGGTTGTCATTAAATCCAGAATTATAAGAGATGTTTGAACATATAAATAGTTTAGAAAAATTCAGTAATGCTGAATGAGACAGAAGACAGCTGCAGGAATCGCGTTTGTTTGTCAACGTTGGTGACTGTTCTCATAAAGGAAAGAGTGGATAAAGGAAGGAGGGTAGATGAAGTGGGTGAGGAACTTTTTAAAGGAACGATAAAAAAAATCATAGACTTGAGATCCAAACCCACCAAAGAAGAAAATGAAAGAAGAAGGTTAAGCTATAAGAAGTCACTGAATAAAAAGTTTGTTATGAGACCATTGGAAGAAACTTACTACTGAAGAAGTTTACTATCATATATACATGGACATGTGTAAAAAATTTTAAATCAAATTAAGCACTAACAAGAAAAGCAATGCATCCAGTAGACACCACAGACTACCACATAAAACACCAGGAACAGCTTATCACTTTTTGTTGTTGCTGATTGTTGAAGTCTTACATTATAGGCTATTACCAATGTTCTTAGTTATTTACCAAAACTTGATAGTAAGAGCATATTGCAAAAGACCGTACATGCTCAAGTCATAGAGCACAGTGCTCATCTGCAGGCTTCATCTGTTCTGACTGGCTTTCATAGTTCTAGAGCATTCTATACACACTCTACACACTGCACTAGAGAACAAAGTTAATATTCCCTTATCCAGCTGTGAATCCTGTGAGCTACAGTAACTACTCTGCTGGCAAGACTTGCTCACTAGTATAACGGTGACACAAATGTGGAAGTAAACAGTCATTTTAAGACTGGATTTAAGGACTACTTTACAATGTGAATATCACATTTAATGGCATCATTTGACCAAGAACCTGTGGCAACACAGATTATGACCCTCAGAAGAACTACTGTGGGTCAGTTGTGGTGCATGCCTTTAATCCCAGCACTTGGGAGGCAGAGAAAGGCAGGTTTCTGAGTTTGAGGCCAGCATGGTCTACAGAGTGAGTTCCAGGACAGCCAGAACTACACAGAAAAATCCTGTCTCAAAACAAACAAACAAACAAACAAAAAATTAAAAAACAAAAGACAAAACAAACAAACAAAAAACCCAACCAACCAATCAAAAACCACCCCCCAAAACCTACTAAAAGTACATCGTATTAACACAACTCCTCATGACTTATTCATGCCCATAGATTTATTATTCTTATGACCCTCTTTGGAGAAGCTTCTGGTTTTGTTTTTGTTTATTTTTTTCAGTAGCCAATGATTAACACATAGATACACAACTGGTCAAGATGTAAGGGAATAGAGAATACAGACTGCTCAGTCCTAAACAAGACATTTGTATAATAACCTCCTAATCCTAGGGCTCGGAGATTATTAAGATTTTCAGAGATTGAAGTAGATGACTCCAAACAAAAAGTTTTCTGGACACAGTAGAGCTGTTGTAACAGCATGTACAAGGCACAAACAAGCTAATACTGAGCAGTATCACAGCAGGGAAAGTAAAAGAGGCATGTATTCTCACCCATGGCTAAAAAACTATTGGCCATTGATAACTTCTGTGAAATGGAGGGTCAGTTTTCCTTAAGAGGGTGGACACTTCTAGGTTGACTGGGTTCCAGTAGAAGGCCATATGTCCAAGATATAAGGGCAGCAGAAATTGGACATGGTGAGTTCTTTTTAAAATTATTTTGTTTATTTAAATTCCCTTCTCCCAGATGTTGCCCATCCTCTCAGTCCCGTCTGACACAGTTACTCACCCCACTTTACCTCCCCCTTCTCTCCAAGAGGGTGCTCCCCCTCTCCCCTTATACTCTCTCAGACATCCAAGCATTCCCCTTCCCTGAGGCCTCAAGTTTCTACAGGATTAGACATTAGGTGTATCCTCTCCCACTGAGCCCAGATCAGACATTTCTCGGCTATGTATATACTGGGGGCCTCGGACCAGCCCAAGTATGCTCCATGGTTAGTGGGTGAGTCTCTAGGAGTTCCCAGGGGTCCAGACTATTTGAGACAGCTGCTCTTCCTATGGGACTGACATCCCTTGCAGACCCTTCAAATCCTTCCCCAAATTCTCCCATAAAGGTCCTCAACTCCAGTCCAATAATTGGGTGTAAGTAAATGTGTCTGTCTCAGTTAGCCTGCTGGTAGGGCCTCTCAGAGGACAGCCATACTAGGCTCCTGTCTATAAAAACATCAAAGCATCAGTAATAGTGTCAGGCCTTGGTGCCCCACCATGAGATGGACCCCAAGTTGGGCCTGTCACTGGACAGCCTTTTCTTTAGTCTTTTCTCCATTATTGTTTCTGCAGTTCTTTTAGACAGGAACAATTCTGGGACAGAAATTTTGACTGTGTGTCAGTAACCCTGTTCTTCTACTTGAGACCATGTCTAACTAATGGAGGTGGTCTCTTCAAGTTCCTTCTTCCCACTGTTGGGCATTTCTGCTAAGGTCACCCCCACTGAATTCTGGGAGTCTCTCGTATCTTAAGTCTCTGGGACTTTCTATAGAGTCTCCCCAGGCCATAACCCCAAAAGTTGCATATTTTCATTCATTCTCCTGGCCCTCTCGGCTTCTCTCCTTCCCCCCCCCCCATACCTGATCTTGCTCCTCCTTTCCCTTCTCCTCTCCCACTCAGATCTCTCCATCACTCTACCTTCTGTGATTATTTTGTTCTCTTTTCTAAGTGGAATTGGAGCATCTTTACTTGGGTTTTCTTCTTCTTATATTTCTTATGGTCTGTGAATTATATCCTGGGCCTTCTGTAATTTTTGAATAATATCTACTTTTCAGTGAGTACATACCAAGCATGTCCTTTTAGGTCTAGGTTACCTTACTCCAGATGATATTTTTTAGTTCCATTCATTTGTCTTGAAATTTTATGATGCCTTCCTTTAATAGCTGAATAGTATTCTGTTGTATAAATTAACCACAGCTTCTATATTCATTATTTGGTTGAGGCACTTCTGGGTTGTTTCCTGCTTCTGGATATTATGAATGAGGCTGCTATGAACATAGTAGAGAGCATGTTATTGTGATACTCATATAGACTGCATGGCATTGGTACAGAGACAGACAGGTAGATCATTGGAATAGAATTGAAGACCCGGAAATAAGCCCTCACGTACGTGGACAATTGATCTTTGACATATGATCCAAAACCATACAGTGGAAAAAATAGAAAGCATCTTCAATAAATGGTGCTGCTGTAACTGGTGGTCTGCATATAGAAGAATGAAAATAGATCCATATTTATCACCTTGCACAAAGTTCACATCCAAGTGGATCAAGGATCTCAACATAAAACCAATTACCCTGAATCTAATAGAAAAGAAAAATGGGAAAGAACCTTGAATTCATTTGCACAGAGGAAATTTTCCTAAACACAGCACCAATGACTCAGGTTCTAAGGTCAACAATGGACAAATGGAACCTCATGAATCTGAAACGCTTCTGTAAGGCAACAGACACTGTCAATAGGATAAACGAGCAAGCTACAAATTGGGAAAATATCTTCCCTAACTCTACACCTGATAGAGTGCTAATCTTGAAAATATATAAAGAACTCGAGAAGTTAGATTCCAAATAAATGAAATAACCCAATTAAAAATGGTGTACAGAGTTAAACAGAGAATTCTCAGCAGAGGACTCTTGAATGGTAGAGAAGCACTAAAGTAATGTTCAACATCCTTAGTCATCAGGGAAATGCAAATCAAAACAACCCTGAGATTCTGCCTCACATCAATCAGAATGGCTAAGATCAAAAACTCAAGTGACAGCATATACTGGTGAGGATGTGGAGAAAGAGAAACACTCCTCCATTGCTGGTGGGATTGTAAACTGGCACAACCACTCAGGAAATCAATCTGGTGGCGCCTCAGAAAACTGGAAATCATTCTATTTGAGAAAACAGCTATAAAACTCCTGGGCATGATAGACTTTTTATAAACAAAGAAAATACAAAGTTTGATGTGTAAATAAGAAAGGGTGTATTTGGAAAGAATTGGGCAAGGGGTATGACTGTGATCAAAATAAGTTGCATGAGTAAAGTAAATCATAAAAATGACTTCATTGGAAAAATTTGGGAGCTATTTCAGAGAGCTGAAGCTATACTATAGAGTTCTAGAAAGGAATTTCTGTCCTTTCAACCTTTGCTCTTAGAATCTCTTAAAAATCCTATCTATCTATCTATCTATCTATCTATCTATCTATCTATCTATCTATCTATCTATCTATCATCTATCTATCTATCATCTATCTATCATTTATTTATCGAACTATCATCTATCTCATCTACCTACCTTCCTAACTCTCCATCTATCCATCCATCCATCCATCCATCCATCCATCCATCCATCCATCTACCTATCTATAAATCTATTTACCTAAGTACTTACTTAGCTATCTAGTATCTGTCATTTATTACCTATTTGAATATCCCTTTCTTCATACCTGTGTCTATTTCTTTATTTTAAAAATCACTGTTTTCTGCCCCTATGCTCTAACATGATGGCATTGATTGGTCTATGATGGGGAGCAAGATTACTCATCTTTATCAGCTTCCCAGATGTTGTCAATTAGGAAAACCACTTATTTACTACACTGGCTTGTAACTTAAGTATTGTACATAAATTTATATTCATACACTTGTTGGTATACCTAATGATGTTCGGTGATAAAGTTATTTGTTTTACTCACTTGGGTATAAAAAAGAAACAATTTTAAAAGCAAATGGTGCCATCTGAAGCTGGCAACATTTCATCAGAGAGAAGAGAGAACTGATTTTTTAAATTAGAAATTTGAGTCAAAGCCACATTTGCATGACTTTTGGGTGTAGAACCAAGAGAATTCAGGAACTCCAATGAAATCAGATTTGTTTTAGTAGAACAAGAAAATTCCAGAATAGTATTTTAGATTTTATAAAATTTGACAATCAAAAACATAAGAGCTTAGTGAATATTAGTTGAGAGAACTAGTAACTTTGACTCATATTGATTCTATGGATATAAAGCAATGACTATATTGTACTAGATTAAAATATTTATTTAGAAATCTCTTTACTTTTTAAAATCATACTCATATATCACAGATCAAGAAAGCATTAGGCAATTGTAGTGCTCGAGACAGAGTTCATCTGTTACTGAAAGTGGAGTCACATGACCACATGAAAATGGTATTATTTAATATCACATACATATGCTGATATCTTCATTTTGAAGGTCATCTTCTTTTTCCTCTCTGTCCTCCCTACCCAGGTCAGGCTTGGGATTACTCAACTTCACAGAGACAAATGCCATGTCATGATAAAGCCAGGTAGGCTTTTGTTGTTTCTCTACCAGAGAAATGTCTTCTAGGAAATCATAGGAGCATCTCCTTCCATTGTCTCCCTGTCAAACCTCCTCCTTTGTCCAGATTTACAGGTACAGGAACCCCTTAAATTCCAGCACTGGGGAGACAGAAGCAGGCAGGTCTCTGTAAATTTTAGTCCAATCAATTCTACATAGCCTACATATGTTCTACACTGTTCTACAATTTTTCTTTCTAAATACACTCAACTATAATTGGTCCTTTAATTAGGGAATTTATTCAGTTTACTTAAGTGAATTATCAGGAGGGAAGTTCTTCTAGTTACTATTTTGTAACTCATGTGCTTTTATTTTTTCTTTTCTCCTTTCTCCTACTAGTCTTCATTTTCAGTTGTCTTAGGGACAACTAAATTCTACCCATATATAAGTGTTCTTTCTGTGTGTGTGTGTGTGTGTGTGTGTGTGTGTGTGTGTGTGTGTGTATTCAGAGCAGAGATTTTCAAATGGAAAGGGTGATCTTTGAAATTAGACTAAAGCTTCCAGATGTCTGCTGCATTGACATTGGACATATGTTAAAGGTCTTAGGGTCTCTTTCTAGTACCATGTTGTAACACTTTGAGGCTGGTTCTAGGCTCAAAATATAAAGGTTTTTGGTTAACTCTCTTTATTCTGCATGCTTAGAGTTGAGGAACAATTGTCACAGACAAGTCTTTCTTTCCTGACTCTTCTAATGTGGCTGTTATTGTTGTTATGCTAAAACAAGAATCCTTTCTTCTGGTGATGTTGTTAGCTTTGACGAACACCCTACTATGTAAGAGAGGTATTATTGCTGGCGAGTTTTGCTGGAGCACCATCATCCTCTGAATGTCAGCTATCTCTAAACTGGGATTACTAAGTGTTCCTAGTGTTCCTAGTTTTGTATTTTTTATTTTTAAAAAGAGACATCTTTCCCAGAATATTATTTTTCTGGCTTTTAATCAGATGGTTACTATTTTATACAATATCTAATTATTCCCTGAAAACCTCATGATATCAAACATCCAAAATTACTTAAAGCAGTTTAATCACAGGACACTTTACAAAATTGTTCTTTTGTATTTTACATGCCTTACTCACTGTACTTCCCATTAGAGATATCCTTTTCATGTATTATATGAATATACTTTTAATTTACATACAACTATTTTGTTAAACAAAAGAAATTTTTTGCATTGCTAGTTATTATGCAGTTCCCATCTATGTTTATAAAATGACAAACACAGCCATTTAAATCTAAAGTGTTTTCTATCTTACTGGGGTGCAGTGAAGCTTAAATAATTAAATTTTATAAGATGCTTTGACAGATCTCTGTGGAAGTTATGAACCTGAAATAGAATTTTAATTTTTCTTCTTTTTTTAGTCCCTTTTGGGAAAAGTAATATTTAAATGCCACACTTAACAAAGAAGCACTTGCCAGTAAGCCTGATGGAACAAGTTCCATTCCTGAAACCTAAAGGATAGAAATAGGAGAGAGCTAAATTCTCCAAGTTGCCCTATGACAGCCACATACATGGTATTACTCTCTCTCTCTCTCTCTCTCTCTCTCTCTCTCTCTTGCACACACACACACACACACATGCACACGCACACACATACACACCTTTTTACAGATTATTTTCTATTTTTTTACAATAGATATGTCTCATAATCAAAACAGATAAATATACATAATGAAGTCTCTTCTTAACGTTTCACAAAAAAGCATCGATATTTGTAGCTCTGTACCAATAAAAAAGCACTGATTGCAGAAGTTAAGTAGTATTGAAATTATTTTTCCTGCTCCTAGTAAATAAAGTAATTTTATACCACAATTCTTTAGATGATAATACATTTACACAATATTTAATATTTCAGACTGTGATACATAATGACTAATTATGCTGAAGATATAGCTAAAGAAGGTACGTGCTTATGTCTTTATAGTGACATATATTTATACCATCTTTGACATTCTATTTTATTTCATTTCTTAACTACGATTTTTTGTTGAACATTTTCTACTATGGTACTCAGATATTTTCTCTTATATTTGCAAGAAATAATAAATTTTAAACACACAAATAAATCATTATCAGAGAAATGAAACACATTCAAAACAAAGTAAGGCCACATGGAAAACATAATTTTTTTTGAATCATTTTAGTTTTAGATGTAGATATTAATTTACTATCTGATTTATTTTCAAAGCATGTCTATCTAACAGTGTAGAAATATTTGTGTGTGACAAGTTGATGAAATTTCAGGAATATAAGGTTTCAGAGGAAAGATGTCTGGGATGTTATTAATGATCTCTAGAATAGAGATTCTCAACCTGTGGGTCATGACCTTTTTGTACCTGCATATCAGATATCCTGTATATCATATATTACAATTCATAACAGTAACAAAATTACAGTTATGACCTAGCAACAAAATAATTTTGTGGTTGAGGGCCACCTAACATGAGGAACTTTTTTAAAGGGTTGTACCACTTACTGTATATCTAAAGTGAAATGATCACACATTTCTGAAGAAAACCCATAACAGTTTAATATAAAATAATAAGTTATAAATAATTTCTATATGTGATTAGTTAAAACAATAAATGTAAGAATGACACATTTGAAGCAGGTACATTAACTTAGGACCTAAGCAGGGGTACCCCACTTACTGTGGCACATTATTCTTACCAGAAAACTTAAAAGCTTATGTATCGTAAAGGACCTGATGCAGTTCTTTACAAGGCATACTTGGCTTTCGTATGATACAGCTGTCTTGGGTTTTCTAGGGCATCTCTGATGATAGTGAGTAAAATAGGTGAAACCATGAAAATATGATCACATGATTCCAACCACTAATTTGGCATTTTTGTGAATTTAACATAGAGGGAACCATATATTGCCCCTCTTGTTCTCTGGTTCCCTCTGTATTTCTTGACCCTTCTAAACTAAATGTGAATAGACTTCCCATGACCATGGTGAGCTGGAGAAACTAAATGGGACTTTTCAGTAACACCGTTGAATTTTCATATACAGTTCAGCCTTAACTGAAAACATAAGTGTCAGATTACCTCTGTGTCTAAAAATATTTTTTCTTGTTGTTTTTTAAAATGTTCATAAGTTGATTAGTCTGAACAATTCTCCTTCTTGTTTTGACTTGACTCAAGATCTTCTTAGGACTTACACATCTCAAATTTCTGAATTCCAATTCACTTTTATTTGTGCATGCCTGAGAGTTTTCTATCCTTTTTAAAAACAGATCCATGCTTAAATCACTATTGCTTAGTTAATAACAAAGAAATTGGATGCACCTTGCTATCTACCATCTTCAAGCTAAGAAACTATATATTACACTTACTTACTACCTTAATGTCATTTCTGTTTAACACTGTGGCTTTGAAAAGAATGATAAACTAACTTATAACTGAGCAGAAACATTTCAGACAACTCTAGATATCATAAACCAGAACCTTTACTTGTTTTTAAAAGGTGCAAAGGAAAATGAATATTTTTATTATTCATTCTTCCACAATTCAATCTTGTCAGTTCATGCTCTAAATACATTATTAGGCTTATTGCTTATTTGTTTGGACATGTGTCTGAACTACATTAACCAAGCAAACAATAAAAATAAATAACATTGAATTTAAGAACACATTCATGTAAAAATGGAAGGCTGATATAACCATGATTTTTTTCTGTAGTTGTGCTGTAAATTAGATTTAAGTCTTTCATGATAGGTCTGTGATTAAAATTTAATAACTTCCTTTTTTTCTTGACATGCTGCTGTCTTCATTATATAAAACTGCACAGTGAATTATACTGTTGTCAAAAAATAAAGTTTTATTTATCTGAACGGATAAAGAAAATGAAATAATATAAATGGAAGGTTTTCTTGGGAACAGGAGAGTTTTGGAAAAGCACATAAATGTGAGGATGAGATATGAAAAAATGGTAGTTACTCTATAGGTTCAAATACTGTAGAAAGAGAAGTCAGTACAGGTACAGTAATGAACACCAGGTTAAGAACTCTGTAAGGCAAAGAACATTGTCAATAGGACAAATGGGGAACTTACCAATTGGGAAAAATCCTTATTAACCCCACATGTGATAGAGAGCTAATATTCAAAATATGTAAAGAAATCAAGAAGCTAACCTCCAAAAAACCAAATGACTCAGTCAAAAAATAATAGTATAGCTTTCTTCTCCCTCTCCTTTGGAACTGAGGTGTCCTCACTTGGCCTCTTCAGCTTGTTGACCTTTTTGAGTTCTGTGGACTGTGCTTGGGTATTCTGTACTCATTTTTTGCTAATATCCACATATTAGTGAGTACATACAATGCATGTCCTTTTGGGTCTGAGTTACTGTGGGGCACCGACAGAAGGCGGCTATCATCTTTGCAGTCATCTTGAGCCATATACCCTGACAAGAGACTTGTTTACAATAGCCTACAGCAGCTGAGCACACTCTGATAACAACTTGTTTTAGATACCCAGGATCTTCCCTTGGGTGTGTGAGACTTAATGGTGTGTGACTTAAGGGTGTGATTTAAGGTGTGGCTTAGAAGTGAGACATATAAAAGACGAGAGACAGACAGAAGAAATTATTAGACATTAGACACTTGAGACTTGGAAAGACAACTAGGGAGTAGGCACATGAGACTTGAGACAAACAACTAGGAACTGGAAACTTGGAACTTGGAGGCACAAGGGACTAGGAACTAGGGACTAGGAACTCAAGATTTGGGACTTGGACTAGGAAGAGAGACTGAAGAATAAATGGGATTGAATCACACTCTGTCTGGTCCCCATTCCTTGCATTCGTCCTCACTCTCTCTCTTGCTGAACCCCGACCCTGGGACCGGAGCAGCTTGGGGCAGTGCAGGCTCTAACAATTTAGCCCCCAATGCTTTTGGCAGTGCGGGTTCCAATATTGATAGAGCGGTTCCCAACATTTTGTCCCCCAAAGTGGGGCAGTTTGGGCCGAGACAAGTTACCTCACTCAGAATATTTTCTAGTTACATGCATTTGCCTGCAAAACTCAGGATGTCCTTGTTCTTAATAGCTGAGTAGTATTCCACTGTGTAAATGAAACACATTTTCTGTATCAATTCTTCTGTCCTGGAACATCTGAGGTGAGGAAGGGAGGGACCTGGAAGGGAAAGTGAAAGGAGGTGGGTGGGAGAGAGGAACTTAATCTGGTATTGAGAGATGGAAACCTAATCTGGTATTGGGTGAGGGAAAACGATTGAAGCCCTGAGGGCCAGCAGAAAGAATGGAAACAGGCAACTGAGGGAGGTAGGAAGTTGGGGGGAACCTCCAGAATGCATCAGAGACCTGAGAGATGAATCTCAAGACTCAAAGGGAGAGACCTTAGATGAAATGCCCAACAGTAGGAAGAGGAAACTTATAGAGCCCACCTCCAGCAGGAAGATAGGGCATCAAGTGAGGGAGGGGGTTGCCATCCCACAGTCATAACTCTGAGCCATAATTGTTCTTTTTTGAAAGGACTACAGGGACGGAAATGGAGAGAAGCCTGAGGAAAAGAAGGTTCAGGA
This sequence comes from Rhabdomys pumilio, assembly GCA_030674055.1. Classification (NCBI taxonomy): domain Eukaryota; kingdom Metazoa; phylum Chordata; class Mammalia; order Rodentia; family Muridae; genus Rhabdomys; species Rhabdomys pumilio. Next base: position 70,777,333 of record JANHMN010000002.1, on the reverse strand, counting down.
CAGGCCCATAGTGAGATCTAGCTAAAGGGGAGGTCCCAAAGCCTGACACTATTACTGAAGCTATGGAGTGCTCACAAAAAGGAACCTATCATGACTGCCCTCTGGAGGACCCAATTAGCAGCTGAAAAAAGTCAGACACAGATATTTACACCCAACGAATGAACAGAAGACGCTGAGCCCTGTGGTTGAATTAGGGAAAGATTGAAAGAAGCTGAGGAGTAGGGTGATCCCGTAGGAGGACCAGCAGTTTCAATTAATTTGAACCCCCGAGATCTCTCAAACACTACACCACCAAAAAAGACAGCATACAGTGACTGATTTGAGGCCTCTGACACACATACGGCAGAGGACTGCTGGGTTTGTGTTCAGAGACAATGCACCTAACCCTCAATAGACCGGAAACCCCAGGGAGTTTAGAGGTCAGGTGCGGTGGAGTGAAGGGGGTGGAGACATCCTCGTGGAGTCAGGGGTGTGGGATGGAGATATGGGATATGGAATAGTTGGAAGGTAGACGGTGGCAGGGGAATAAAACCTGGAGTGTAAATAAATAAGTAAATAAATAATAATAAAAATAGGGTGTAGAACTAAGCTGAGAATTCACATCTCGAATGCCCCAAAGGCACTTTAAAAGTGTTCAAAGCCCTTAGTAATCAGGGAAATACAAATCAAATCAACCCTGAGATGGCACCTCACACAAATCAGAACAGGCTAAAATCAAAACCTCAGGTGACAGCACATGTTGGTGAGAATGTGGGGAAAAAAGAACATTCCTCCATTGCTGGTGTGATTGCAAACTGGTACAACCACTCTGGAAATCAATCTGGAAGTTCCCTAGAAATTTGGAAATTGCCGGGCAGTGGTGGCGCACGCCTTTAATCCCAGCACTTGGGAGGCAGAGGCAGGCAGATTTCTGAGTTCGAGGCCAGCCTGGTCTACAGAGTGAGTTCCAGGACAGCCAGGGCTACACAGAGAAACCCTGTCTCGAAAAACCAAAAAAAAAAAAAAAAAAAAAAAAAAAAA
>JANHMN010000002.1:70740004-70776213 GCA_030674055.1 Rhabdomys pumilio | reverse complement strand
AAAAAAAAAAAAAAAAAAAAAAAAAATTGGAAATTGATCTACCTGAAGACACAGCTATACCACCCTTAAGATGCTCCAACATGCTACAGAGGCATGTGTTCCACTATGCTCATAGTGGCCTTATCTGTGATAACCAGAAGCTGGGAAAAACCCTGATGTCCTACAATTGAAAAATGGATACAGAAAATGTAATTGATTTACACAAGGGAATACCTAGTATTAAGCTATTAAGAACAAGGACATCATGAGTTTCGCAGGTCAAAGGATGAAAGTAGAAAATATCATCCCGAGTGAGGTAACTCAGACTCAGCGGGTATGCATGGTATGTACTTGCTAATAAGTGGATGTTAACCAAAAAATTTACAGAATACCGAGAAAACAATCCATAGAACTCAGAAAGGTTAATAAGCCAAAGGGACCAAGTGAGGATGCTTCAATCCCAGTTGGGAGGGAGAAGAAAGAAATCATGGGAGGCAGAGGAAGGGAGTGACATAGGTGAGAAAGGGGAGGGGAGGGGAAAAAGGGAACATGGTCAAGTATTGGGGTGGGGGGAACAAGAGTGAAGCCCTGAGGGTCAGCAGAATAAGTAGAAACAGGCAACCTTGGGGGGGTGGTAGGAGTTGGGGGACTTTCTAGAATGTACCAGAGACCTAGAAGGTGAGAGACTCTCAGTACTCAAAGAGCAGAACCTTAGATGAAATGCCCAACAGTGGGAACAGGGAACTTGCAGAGTTTACTTTCAGTAGAAAGACAGGAGATCAAGTGGAGGGATGAGGTTGCCATCCCCCAGTCAAAAACTCTGACCCAGAATTGTTCCTGTGTAAAAACTGCAGGGACAAAAACAGAGAAGAGCCTGAAGGAAAAGAGGTCCAGTGATCAGTCTAACTTGGGATCCATCTCAAGGGAAGGCTCCAAGGCTTGACACTATTACTGACACTATGGTATGCTTACAGCCAGGAGCCTAGCATGGCTGCCCTCTGAGAATTGTAACAAGCAGCTGATGAAGACAGATGTAGATACTTACACCCCATCAATGGACTGAAGTCCGGGACCACTGTGGCTGAATTAGAAAAAGGCTGGAAGAAGTTGTGGAGGATGGCAACCCCATAGGAAGACCTGTAGTCTCAACTAACCTGGAATACTGAGATCTTTCAGACAGTGAGCCACCAACCAGGCAGTATACACTAGCTGGTCCAAGGCCCTAACACATGTACATTTACTGTCTTTTCAATAGAAGATGTAAAACATTAGCTGTAGTGCCTGTAAAATATAGGCATTTCTATTATATTTCTAGCATTCCTTTAAACTTAAATAAAAATCTTATCCAATAAATAAATCTGAGTAAGAGCTCCAGACCCAAGGCTGCAATTTCATGTCAGCTCTTTAGCTGAAAATGTTGTCAAAGTTTTATTAGACACAAAATATACATTTCAAATATATGAATCACTTGACAAAGTTGAAAGGTCCTGAGATTCATTTTAAGTCTAGTTTTCAATATTCTTTTGTTTAAAAATATCATCTCACAGCATCAGGACGTATTTCTACAAAGCAAACGTCAACTGAAAGTAAGAGGTTGTTCTTATCAGTCTGGTCCTTCAGACCATGAAGCAAATGACCTCTGACTTTCTGAGTGGCCCTAATTGTGTTGATATTCCTGAGTCAGAAGCAAATTTGACATGAGTGTGACAAGCTGCTATTCTATTCTAGGCTACCCGTCAAGAAACTTCCCTTGACAGTTCTGATCTTAAATACAAGCAATTTTTATTACGAGACTAGGCTGTGACTTGAAGTGTACAATCCCACTTCATTGAAAGGATCAGAAAGGAGACTGTCTAACACCTGGGTCCACTAATTGCTCTCTTTTCTTATACTCAAAATCTACTTTGGCCTCACTGCAGGGAATACTCCCTGAGATAGCATCACAGAAATGATGCCTTATCTTTTTTTTTTTTTTAATTTTTAAAATTGTATCTCAAGAAATATGAACAAGGGCTTGAGAGTAAAAACAGCTTAAAAATCTAGTTGCAATGTGATGTTAATGATCTGTTCTGGTGGCTTGAAGTGTTCCAAACATTTGTTGTCTAGAGATACATTAAAACCAAAGCCCCAAGAGAAACTAGAAATGGAGATGCACACACACTCTCACAAACAAAATCTATATTAAGCTTTAATTTTGAAAGATTTGTAAAAAGCAATTTTGTTCAGTATAGTGGTATAGGAGCTTCATGTAAAAGTTAGATCTCTTGAAGAAATGTGCTAAGTACTGAATAAAACCACTAAGGCATTAATTCTAAAGAGCCCAGTGGGATAACTGTCAGAAGATAAAATTAAGATGACCTAAATGGGACCAAATAGTAAGATATTTAAGCAACTTAAGCAAAATCTATATGCATACATTGTTTTGCCAAATCCATTAGGTTAATTAACTTTGCCAAAACCACAACCAAGTCACTTTTTAAAGTATTTACTGAAAAAATAAGAACATTGAATGGAAACGAGGAAACAAAGTTTACACAAATAATAGCCTGGATATGTTAAATAAAATTTTAAGCACTTTGTAAATGTGTGTAACAGCTATGGCCTCCTAAATATATAGCCTCAAGGTATTCCTATTAAGTCATCTGCAGGTATGAATCTACACACACACACACACACACACACACACACACACACACAGAGAGAGAGAGAGAGAGAGAGAGAGAGAGAGAGAGAGAGAGAAATTTAGTATTCGAACTCTCTTTTACACCCTCATAGTCCTTAACTAGAGAAGAAGGAAGTGGTTAATTAAACATGCTGTTGTTTAATTAATGGTGTTTAATCAATGGAATTTTAGTACATTCAGTGCATTTGAATATTCCCAAACCATGGTGGTCCCCACACATTAATATACAGTGCAATTCATGATAGACTGGTTGGTACTCTCAGGCACGACCACTTTGTTCTCTTTGACAACTGTATTTCCCAGTTCGCTAGATGTTTTTATTCTTAGTAAATAAACATGGTAGAATTTTGCTAGTATAGCCGTTTAAATGGAGGAGACATGATAGATCTAAGAGTGCAAAACCAGGTAAGCTTTAACACCCTGACAAATCCTTATAATATCACCAGTAGTGACCAAATGCTAATAAAAAGAGTGTCAATGAATTTTCAGCGAATACTATATTCCAGGTTCAATGATGAAATTTTATTTAAAAACTGGAGAGCATTAAATTCAAGGCAAGCAATGTCAGAATAAGACCTTCAATAGATAGTATTTGTTTTTTTCTTGGGGAAAATGCTCATTATGTTTGGGAAATGCTATTTTGGTGGATTCACCATATAATTTCCATAAAATATAAATGAACATGTAAATAATAAAATTACCCTAGACAATTTAGAATACAAAGAAACTTGATTAGGATCTTAGATTTAAGAAACAACAGAAAACAGTACATTTTGACTTTCAAGTAAACACGGAAGGATAAATTTCATATACTATGTTTTTCATGCTATGGGCATGGCCTTAAGTAAGTCATCCCAACCTCAGTTTCCCCATCTTTAATAGAGCAACCATTAGCACACTGTAGAGTTAACTACAATTGTAGATGTGAGTAACTGGAAATACCTACTTTTCAGTCTGTCACTGACAGTCAATCAATAAATAGATAACTCAAATACTTGAAACATGAAATCTATAAAAAAAATAAGAAGTTATTTTTCAAAATTACTCCAAGCTATTTAAATAGGTTATTGTTATAGGGAAGTAAAATAAAATAACTGCCAAATTCTGAAATCAAAGAATTTTAAAACTCAAGAGACTATTGATACTATATTATCTAAATTTTTTATTGCTAAAAAAAACCAGCAGGAAATTAGATGAGATTATGGACAATATTAGTATATAAATCTCTTATATATTCATCAAAAGTTCTTATTAAAATGGAAAATCTCTTTGTGAGGAGTTCTTTTTAATGTTCTTCTAAAGCATCTTATGACATACACTTGTATGAGTGTACATGCACACACACTACCGTGCAATTGTGTACTCAGAATTCTGGCCACACAGACTTTGATATGTACAGTGAGCAGAGTTCTAACTTTCTGTTTGTAATTTACATAACAGTTTTGGTAGTAATTAATAAACATTAGCATTTTAATTGGTTTTGAATAAAGTATTTCCAAGTTCAAGTCCTCTTCATTAATCACCATTATGCAGAATGTGAGAAATAGGATGAACTTTACCCACCAACTCAGCAAGCTCCTTAAATAAATTTATCTTCTCACTTTAGTGCAGAAAATAATTTCCTTCCTCACACTGACTTCACCGCTTGTTGATGGTTTATTTTTAATCCAAACCAGTGTTAACATCTTTCCTAATGAAGGATGTATATATACCTGGATTTTGCAGATGCCAAGCTCTTCAGTAAGTACTTTTCAAAGTGAGGCTTATTTTCATAAAAAACCACATATCACTCTATAAAGTGTAATTTTCAATTCTGATCATGAGTATAATTTTCTATTAATGTGTGACAATATAGAATATAAGTATTTAGAGCATTTTAACACTTATCTGTTAATTATTCTACGACACAATTTTCAATAAGTCATCCAGATTTTTATCTGGAAGTGTGAATTGTAATATTTTTTTTTACAGATATTGGATGATATTTACTGTATACAGAATCAGCATAATCACTCATACATCAGAAAACTGGGTTTGTAACTCAGGCATAACTCTGTAAAAATAGATTCTGTAAGATCAGCTATTTAAATACTTTTAATATCAGTGTTCTCATTTTCAAATGAGCATATGGATGGTATTTATGCCATACAGATTTTTGCCACATTTAAATAAAATTGTATGAAAAGCACATTGGACAGTCAATAGTAGACAAAAAAAAAAAAAACCTGAACATGAACAACAATAACAAAACAGTGCTCTTTCAGCTATTTAAATATTTTCTTTCTTTTCTTACTTTATTGTTTGTCATGTCCAGTGTTTTATATTTAGAGAGGATTATTTAATAAGAACATATGAGAATCATAGAGACAGGACACATCCCTATGGAATGAGATAACAAAGGCCCTTAGGCAGAGGAAAGCTTATGGAAGACCACATCAGTAAAATCTACTGCTGCTACTATACCTGAAGTTTTATGCTATCTAGGGTCATAGTTATATGAAAACACATTTGGAAACTTTCAACATCAGGGACAAGCAAATCAAACCTATACTGGGATTCTATGGCACCCTAGTCAGAATGAGTATCATCAAGAACACAAACAAGAAATGCCTGTAAGAACGAGAGGCCAAGGTGTTCTTACTCAATTCAGATGCAGATATAAATGAAAATAAGTACTGAAAATCAAGTTGAATTTCCTTAAACACTAGAACCAAATCAAACTACCACATGATATATAGTCAAACAACTTCTAGCTATATATTCAGGGGGATCTCACTTAGCATGACACAGAGGTACCTGCACTCTCATGTGTATCATGACCCTCCTTGTGATAACTATTTTATAAAATCAGATGAGGTACCTATCAATCAACAAATGGTAAAGAAATATGTGTGTGTGTGTGTGTATTAATATAATATATATTATTTAGTCATAAAGAAAATCACATATAACCAGGTATATTGGTGTACACATTTAATCCCAGTACAGGGGCAGAGGCAGGTTGATCTCTGAGTTCAAGGCCCTTCTGGTCTAATGAGTTCCAGGACAGCTGGAGTTTAAAAGTCTAAACATCTCAATGATATCATCTACAACATAAAGGCAACAATATTAGTCATCGATATGTTACTGAAAGGATTAAATGCATTAATACACATTTTTAGAACAGAAACCAAGAACACCATAACGATGTTAATTTTTAAAATCATTGAGTGGGGTAATCTAAGCTATTATTTCTATTGCAAAATATGTATTAGCCATCATATCTATAAACTATACATTTAAGAATTTTCTAATATATTGTTTATCTCTCAGATTAGAGACTAAAGCATTGCATAAGAAAGCATGTATAACTGAGTGAATAAATATCTGTTGAATGTACACAATTTAATCAGAGATAATAAGCAAAATGTTATGGATATATCTGTTTATGGTGCAGTTCTTTGTTTTAATCCTATTAAAGATGTAACACTTTACTTTGCAGAGATTTGTTAAGATTATTAAGATGAATCTCTTGTTTTTATTAGTTGAGTCAATTCCAGGGCTTAGAACAAAGATTTAAATATACAAGTATCAAATTTTGATCTGAGACACCACCGGAATGATCAGCCTAGCCAAAAGGCCATTACAATGTCTATGCACAAAGACTCACACTAGAAACCGATATAAAAACTAACAGTGTATCCTGAAAGAATTAAGTAACTCCGAAGACTCCAAATTCAGTCTTAAAATGCATCCTGTATTTTTCAGTATGATGCAAATAACTCATTTACATACACTGACCTTTCTGATAGAAATCATACAAAAAGGTCTCAAAAAATGTACATCCTTACTTGTCCTGTTATACCTTAGCTTGTAGATGAATATGAGCATTCATTTGAAAAGTTGGCATTTTTAGTCTGTAAATAGCAATCAGTACTCCTCTAACTACATTTTTGGCACTTAACACGTACTGTTTAACTTATTAAATCATGCCTGCTACCTTTATTTAAATATCCGTTCAGCTGGAAGCATAATTATATGTTTATATTTTTATTATTTTTTATACTTACCAGACTATGTAGCTTAAGTTATTTGATTAAATTTATATTGTTAATACCTGGAACTCCTTATTTGCACCAATTTTTTTTCTCAACCTTTATAGCGTGCTAGCCCCCAAATAATAGGGTAGTTGTCGGCAGCTGGTTCACAACTAACAGACCATCTCATCTGTACACTGCCCTTTGATTTACCTCTATTACTCTATGTATAAGGAATGCGTTTGAAATAATTTCAGTAGTTGACACAGTGCTAGGTTGATTAGTTCAGAAATTCAGAACCATGTCAAATCTTTGGAACTTTATAAAATAGGTGAACTTTTCTTCCCTCCAACAGTTGAATGCAAATTGTCATTTAAAAAGCTCTTCAGTGTAAGAGATATGTGTCTAACCACATATGATTGTTTTAGGTGGTTTAAGGAATAAAGAGTTGACATGAAAGGTATTACCTTTTCAATTCTCACTTAGAGAAACAATGTAAGAGAAATGAAAAATTAAGTATTTCATTCTCAAACTCCCTTTACTCAAGGTAATTTGTTATTACTGTTTTGTTTTAATTGTTGAGAATATTAATGTGAGTACTGTATTTATATCATTTATACTTCTTTTCTGAACACCTGGGAAGCTACATCCATGTATTTTTGACAGTATCGTTGCTGTGATAGTTTGTATATGCTTAGCCCAGGGAATGGCACTATTAGGAGGTATGACCCTGTTGAAATAGGTGTGACCCTGTTTGAATAGGTGTGGCCTTGTTGGAGTAGGTGTGCCACTGTGGGTGTGTGTGGGGCTGTAGCTCACGCACATAAGCCTGGGTCCTGTTGGGCTGTTGTGGCTCCTGCGTGTCTGCCACTCCAGGCAGTTGGAACCGCGCCTCTGGGGAGCAGAAGCAGAGGAATTTGACTGAGTTCACTCTATGTGGCACTGGGCAGATGCTGGGCTGTGAGAAGCTGTGGGGCTCTTCCCCGGAGAGGAGCGGTCTCAGGCTGAAGTCCCATGGGGTAGAGCTCCTGAGTGACTGACTGGGAAACCGGTGGTCTCTGTCCTTGGGCTCTTGAAAGAACTGAGACGAAGGGCATATGGGCTGGATTAGCCATCAGCTGAGAGGGGTGAGGGAGAAGCTCTGGCAGCGCCCTGCAGCTGGGTTAGCTAGCTTGGTTGAGTTGGAGAGCCTTTGCAGCAGGAACTTAGAAAAGTCTTCTAGAAGGAGATTAAGCAGAGGCTCGGTAGTCAAAGGCCTTCTCCATGGTTCCCCACAGTGAAGCCCCAAAGACAGGAAGTTCATGGTTTTAAAAGGTTTATTGTCGTGACAGAAAGTGGATAAAGGTGTACCTCCTCCCCGCCCCCCGAGGGAAAACCTGAATTAAATAGGGAGGGAAGAGGGGGTCTGAGAAGAAATCCTTAATTGACTATTCCATCTGGCCTTTAGATATCTCATTAATATGGAGATCTCTTGAGGCCTGTAGTCACGCCCTCTACCTGTGCTAGGTGACACAAATCTCTCTTTGGGAGGGGCTGTAGGGACAATGCCTGACATGACTGAAAGGCTCAGATGAATGAAGGTCTTTGGCCGTTCGTAAGCCAGCCCCAATTAAACGCTGTCTTTATAAGACTTGCCTTGGTCATAGTGTTTGTTGAGAGAAACACCTTGACTAAAACCCTGACTAAAATAATTGCCTAAACAAGACCTGCATAATAAATAGAACATTTGACATGCCTTAAAGCCTCACTCTTACACAAAGAGCTACAGGCAGTAATTGACTACTGAGAAAGAATTGGTGTTTTCAAGGATGAGGCCAGGAATAAGTTGTTCAATTTCAAGTGGTCAGCCCAAAACACAAATACATCTGAGCATTACTATATATATTTGAAGAATGTGTGAATTTGTGTGGAATTAGGGGAGGACATGGTGAGTACCTTTTGGGTTATAGAGTGCTTCTTACAAAGTACAGTGTTCAATAACATTTATGTTCCATTTAAACTATTGCTAATATATTTAATCAAGACATTTCACTTATGAGAGTGATATAAATTGCAACTTATATTTGAAAATAGTATGATAGTGCTTATCTAAAAGAAGCCCCATCTAACTAACATTCTAGTAATATTTTGCAGTCACACTGTTTTGAGTATAAATCTTGCACTCAGCCCAATATCTCGTACCTACCATTTTGTCTGGCTACATAAGCCTCAAAAAATCTTAATTTCAGTGTTACATATAAGATACAGAATGAGACAAGTAACATCTCACAAGATCATTGACTTTTATTAAATGCTTTGGTGTGTAATGCAGAGTTCTCAGCTCTGCAACAAACATTTTATCCTAATGATGCACAGATGGTGGCCATTAAAATCCTTCTCATCGAGCTTTTTATTATCTCTCACTTTTCCTGCCTCTCCCCTTGGTTATTTCTATAGAAAATATGAACTATTCCATCAAGTGAGCTCAGAACTAACAACAAAGTCTTGCCAACGATCGGTATTAGTCTCCCAGTAGTATAAGATTGTTGCTATTACAATAAAGCCTATCTGGGCACATATAGTACTTGAATTACTTGTGAGCCCCTTCTGTGAAATCATCCTGTTTTTCTGGCTACATGTCAACTGATGAACATCATTATCAGACACACCCTCCTTCATGGAGCCAACCAGAGGGGGGAACTGAGGCTTTTCATAATCTTTATGGACAGTTTCTAGGAAGAATGTTATGGGCATTACGAAGAAAGTGAATGGCAAAGACCTGGAAACAGAGAAAAGTGCTTAACTGCAGGGAGTGACAAATGACAAATCTTTTCCTGTGGCCTGTAGAATGAAGTTTGGTTCTATGTCAATACATGCTTGAATTTCATAAATGTGCATAAAGATTTTTTTTTGTTACTGGTCTTTACATATAGAAATTAACTGACTGGAGCAAGTCAACATACCATTTACTTGACTATCCCTTCTTAGTGGGTTTACAAATCACCATATTAACCTTGTTAACGGATTAATGCTGACTCTAAGTATCTAACAGGAACTGAGATTGTTTATTTCAAAGATTATTCTCAGCAGTGAGTACTACTGCTCTAGTTAAATTTTGTAAAGCTGGCTCCTTATACAAACCATAGAAGGTCTCCTTTCTTTGTTGTCCCCAGGTCAGTCTCCCATGAGTTTCTTCAGTATCCTTTTTTAGCACAATGTTGTTCACATATTGGCTCATAGGTTGTTTGTCTCTGGTCTGTAAATTGTAAATCAAGCCATGTTACACTGCTAAGAGCATTGCCAACGCCTGGAATCTTAGAAAACTCAGTAAACAAACTGAACAAAAGAATGAGAAGTTACTTTTAAAATTAAACTTGGCTATTGAAGTTTTATCTTGGTAGTGGTTCTCAAACATTAACCTATATCATAATGGCTTGAAGGATTTGCTAGAGTGTCAGTTGCTGGACTCTCCAATGAACACACTTTCTGGGGTAGAGTTGGTGAATATTCCATTCTAAACGCTCAGGTTCTGACTACTGGCAATCTGGAAAATTCCTTTTGAAAATAGCCTGTGCTGAAAGACAAGTTATACCTCTGAAAAAAAAAAAAAAGACAGAACAGAAGCTGTCTAGTTAAGCACTTCTGATATGGTGTTCTGTATTCACCTAGGCAGAATGAGTACACAATGGATATTTATATAGCAAGTTTTGAGTTATTGGGCACTAGGTATTTGGTCTGAGCATAAGAGAGGGGAGAAGCTGTGGCTGCACTGAGTCTCCTTTTGAATTGTAGTCACGCGGGCCATGCTCTGTAAGTCCCTGGTGATGCTGCCTGCTTTCAGCTTTCTGACATTTTGCAAGCATCAAGGCTAACCCTTGAGAACACTCACTCCCTTTGATTTTCTTCACAATAGCTCAGAGCCCAGCACAACTCTTCTTTCCTTTCTGCTTCCTTTTTAGTTTCTTAACATTCAAAACCATACTTTCTTGCTAAAATTGTGTCTTTTTTTTCCTAGTTTCAATGATGAAGCACCACAGGAAAATGGAGGAGACTGAGTAATTGCTACATAAGCTTTCCAGTGCATTGGAGTCATTATTGTACAATGCAATGTGAATTTTAAGAAGGACTACATGATATCTCATTCTTTCTCTAATTATCTCCAGCAAATGGTAACATGGGTAAAGAAAATTGGAATTTTGGCTATAGGCAAGTTGTTAATATAAAACAGTATTTTCATTTAAATATTGATTAAGAAAAAGGTGTGTGTTATAGGGAGTCTGAGCACTTAATGTAAAATCAAGTTAATAGCCACAAACAATTTTAGTTTGGGCATTTTAAGAGATGCTAAGATAAAGATTATTTAAGGATGTCTGAAATAACTCAGTGCATAAAACATTGGAAATAAATTTAAGAAAATGTGTTGTTCTCTGAGTGAACACAAGAAAAATTTGAAATATCTGTTTTTGATTTGAAAGACTAATATCGTTGTTTATATTATTTGTATTATCATGTTTGGATTGTAAACATACTATTTGATCCAATACTTCAGGCTATGAGGTGCACTTACTAAGTCAAGAGAAATTAACATTTCCTCTCCTTATGATTTCTTTATGTTTTGAGCCTTTGGAGCTCACATCTTCTAGATGTTCATTAAATATGTAATAGATTATTCTGAACTGCAAGTCCTCACACTGTGTTATAAAACCAGAACCTGTTCCTTCTTTGTGGCTGTGTTTTTATACCCATTATCCAAACTCTTTAATGTTTTGATATCCTCCTCTAGCCTTTTTAAGTAAGTTTTCCTCCCCACGAAGATATAAAATTATGGGAAAAGGCATTGCTCTAATTATTCACTAGGTTTGAAAATCAACAAAATTAAATAAGCACTATTTCATAACCCCAATTCCTTTCCCTTTACCCTTTTCTGTTCCTCAAAGTTATTGTTTTTATTTCTACATAATTTTAAAAGGCAATATTAGATTAACACTATAGAAACCACGAGTAGACTGAATGTCATTAAGGTCATATAAATATAGTGTCAGCCTAAGAAAGGATAACTATTGTTTACCTTGAACATTTGCCATTTATCGTTTTTTTTTAGAAGTATTATATTACTTTCTAGCAACCAGTGCTTTGTGAGCAGATGTGACTTGGAAACCAGAAGGCCTGCAGTGTTGCTTCAGGTCTACTGGAGCTAATTGGAGTATAGGTGCCACGTTGGTTTTTAGCTAGTCATCTTCTGGAAAGTTCATAGAGCTGCTAGGAGAAAGCTGCCAGGGACAGTTCCAATGTTGACATGCTTTAATTAATCTCTGGGTAATGTTCCAGAACATTCAGTCAAGGATGTGGGGAAGACAGTATTTACATACACAGGTCCCTCTTTCCCTAAAGTTTTTAGGTCTTATTATAATCAGTATACAGACCTGTCTTGTAAGGGAAAAACCAAATCTCCATTTAATCACAACAAGCACATATGTTTTTGTGCAAATGTGCAGTTCACAGGTGAGAATGTTGAAAATCTTAGTGCACACTCAGTTGCTATAAAAATAATTCCTTCTATAAGGAAGTACTATAAGGAAAAAGAAAATTCATCTCCTTAAGATTCTTAACTTAAACTCCCATTACAGGTATTCATTGCAGGTTTAATTAGGTAAGTTAACAATATCATTGAGTGAATTTGATACTATCTTTAATTCTAAACCCATAGAAAATTCTGTTTATTTGCAAATTAAACTATGTATCTGTATTGCAATTATGTTTTCTTCCTCTCCAGTTTTACACATCAGACCTTTCCAGGAGCCTTTAGGTCACATCATTAGAGGCTATATAATGAAGGAACATGGAGCAAAGCTGAAACAAAGTGAGACCCACAAAGATAATGCCATAGAAATAGCTTAAAGTCAAAAATATGTGGCTATTTAAATCATGGCACATGATGCCATCAAAGATTAAAGATAAAATTTTAAAAGCAAATAAACAATTGTTGGCCATTAAAAAAACAAAAAGTAAGAATTATGCGACTTGTCACCTCCTTAAGCATGGATAAAATAGTCATTATCAATATTTAGAGCCCAGATTACTAAACTATTGGTCACACCTCATAAGGCCACAGTGAGGTCATGAAAAGTTGGTCATACCATAGTAAAAAGTTTCAGAATGGGCAACAACCAAAAGAATTAAATCACAATCAAATGCATGATGCGCCCTAAGATCTCCTTCATCCTTTTCTGGTAGCTGCTGAGCTTTGCCCCTTGCTTGTGCTTAGGTTGTCCTTAAAACACTAATCCTCTAATTTCCTTTTGTGAACTCTTTTATTAATGAGAACAAGAATCATGAATGGGCACTGACCTCTACTGTTCCTGTTTCATTAACATTAACGTTTGCTTTTGTCTCTAATAAATGGTAAACTTATGAGTATAAAAAATTATTTCTGAAGTTGTTGGTTATCGGGAAATATTTATTTATTTTTCTTACATACCAAATATCTGGGCCCCAATGAACTTTGATGGAATCAAAAAAGCATCATAAGAGGAAAGAAAAGTTAATAGACCTTGCTCTAGAGATTGGGAAGCAGCTCATGAGCTTGTACATAGCTAGCGGGACAATAAGGTAACAAAGGAACATAACAGTTTTTCACAGAATAAGTGTACACTTACCTTATACCTACAGTTCATCCATTGGTATTTTCCATACTGGAAAGATAATTTGTATTTACACAGAAAGCTTTGTTTATCCTTGTTCATAATTATCAAAAACTAGAGCAATCCCCAAATGTTCACAATCATGTCAATAACAAACACAAATTCCTAAGGTATATCTATGTTATAGAATATAATTCAGACATAAATAGTAATAGTTGAAAACAATTTTGGGTAAGGCATCAATTTGCATTGAAATACCACACATATATGTCAGAACATGATGCTGGGAGACACACTGTATGATTTTTTTCTCTATATGACTTCCTGGAATAAAACTAAGCATTGATGGAGAATAGGTTTAGCTTTGGTCAAAGGATAGTGAAGGGCTGATTATAAAAGGGATATGATGATGCTGTTTTAGATACTTTGGCTGTGGTTTATTGCTATATTTATAATTTATAAACTATTCATATAAAAGGCAAAACATTTAAGATTTTTATATAAATTTGCCTGCATGTTTGTATGTATACCACATGAATGCACTGCCATAGGAATCCAGAAGAGGGGGACAAATTCCTTTTAACTGGAGTTACAAAAGTCTTTGAACACCTCCACCTGCACCTGCACCTCCACCCTTGCTTCCACCCCTATATGGGTGCTGGAAACTTACCTGAGTTGCGGCAACCAGTGTCCTTAATTGCTTGAGCCATGTCTCCAGTTCTCCAATGTGAATTTTCTTCGTTTCATGACTCTCTGTGGTTCAGGTAGTTTAAAAGATTATACAAAAGGGGTATGTACTTAAAGTTTGATCTCTATGTAATGTGATAGTATAGAGATGGAGACGATTAAAAGAGTAGAGTCATGTTGGAGACAATTCATTCAGTAGAACATCTTGGGAAGTATTGGTGTGATCTTTCCAGGTTCAAGTTAATTCTTTGGGGAGTTTTGAGATATGAAGTGAGGCTGATGTCAGCATTGGCTTTTTGCATACACAGCCATTACTCGCTTCCTCCAGGTGAACCCTCATCAGAGTCCCACCAGATGAAGCCATCTGTACCTGGACTTTCAAATTTCAAAACTGTGAACTAAGCAAACTTATTTCCTTTATGAACTCATCACTAGACATTCTGTTGAGTTAGCCCTAAGCAGATGAATGCAGTCATTTAGTAAATAAAATAATTTGTATTTATTTTTTATTATATTTTAAATTGTGTTACATTTAACTGTATGTGTACATGTATGTACATGGGCATCAGTACTCTAATAGGTCAGCCCTGAGGCTTAAACTTAGGTAATCAGGCTTGGCAGTAAGCATCCTTATCAATAGAGTCATCTTACAGAAATATATATATATATCACAGTTTAGAATTAAGGTTACATAATTTTACACATAATCTCTCTTAATAAGGCACAGAAGGTAGTACTGCCTGTAAATGAGACAGAGCTAGCTATTCGGGACCACACCTCTTTGTGGTAGAATAATAAAACAAATAAATCCCCAAAGTACTTCTCAGTAATAAATTGTAATTGTGTGATTATATCTGCATGATTTTTCTACTTCATATGCATTTAAAGCACATGTATTATACAAGGTATATTGTGCATCTTAATTTCCTTTGGATCAAAAAGTATCTTTCTCTGGAAGAAATAATTACAGTATAAAAATAAAGATGCAGAGAAGTTTAAAATTATATTATATGGAGAAGGAAAAGAGATAAGAGACTCAATATTCCTTCCTTGCTGAAGACAGCTTCCAAATCTGCACCTGTGCATTGCATATTGATAAACAATTTTCTGTAAAATATATCCTCTTGTACTTTTCTCTGGTTCAAAACATTTCACCAACACTGAACCATCCAATTAATACTTGTTCAGGCATTAAAGCTAAAGCTGTCTCTATCTCAATACTCTTTACACTCTCCTCTAATAAAACTGGGCACTAAATATAGTAGGTGCTATTTTGCATTTTTAGTCATAAAAATATAAATGAAAGCCTTAATCAGAGCACTTCACTGCGCTCTGTGCAGCACTTCTGGCTTCTGCCCTTCAGGATTTGTACTCTCCTTGGCCTTACCTTAGAAAATCTAATTACCTATCCTCCTATCTAGATTGGTCTTGAACTAACAGAGATCAGCCTACATCTGCTTTCTGAGTGGTGTGATTCAATGTGCAACAATTATGCCCAGCTTTATGTGGTTTTCGAAATCTATAGTAACTTAGTATAGTAACCTATATCTACTGTTTGTAACATCATCTAGCTTTGTGAATACATACCCTCTTACTTCCTGGGAAGGATGTGGACTGCTGTCTCTTTGTATGTTTTCCTGGCCGAGTACTCATGATGCTCCTGGCTGGAAACAGCACATCAGATAGGAACTACACTGGAGAAACAGAGCTACTTGTATTTCTCTCTTTGTATATTAAAATGTATGCATATTTGTGTGTCTGTGCTTGATGCTTTTTAGTAATACATTCTCAGTTCTGCAGTTTTGAATTCACTAATCTCGGCTGAGCTTTCGAAGGATTGTTTTATGCCTCCCACTTATAGCATTAATATTTTCAGTTTTCTTTGTTTTATTATGTATGCATCCATTACCATTCTAGGATTATAACTTGCTGACGATAAGCAATTGTATATTAATCATTCTTCCTTGCCTTAAATTCATTTTTGGAACAGGGTTCAGCCCCTGTACATACATAAATAAATAATCCTCATTTTCTTGTTAGATCTGGCTTAATGCACCTCACATATAAGATATGCAATGAATATTTGCTCCTTAAATAAATAGATGAAAGAGTAGAAGGCAGATTAACAGGCTAGGGAGTGCTGGAAATGCTACCTTGTACATTGCAATTACAGGAAGATTATCATTAGCAATAATGTGTTATTGCAAATACCATTCTGCCTGATCGGATAATGTCAACATTTGTTTATTGTGCACCTGCACATGCTACTGAAGGTTGAATTATATTTCCATTCTATCAATCACCTGCTCAGAAATTCAGCACCTATCTGGGAGTGCTTCAGAATGAATTTAGAGCTTCTTTTTTTTTTTTCATGATGGCATTTTTATTAGCTTTGTTCTTTATCCAATGTGCCAGCAAGTGTTTAATATGAGCATTCTGTTTCACAGTATTTCTTCACCCATTCTTCTCTCTTAGCCTCTCTATCTTTTTCTGTCCATCCATTGTTTATTCCCCACTTTCTCTCCTTTTTTCTTTATCTCACTCTCTTTATCACATTTTTTAGCTACCTGTGTACTTCATCTTGATGCAGAATTCCACAAACACAATGACACAGCTACAGCAATGTGGAAGCAGAGTCTAAAGCCAAATCAGTCTTTTCTTCTTACTCTCCTAGTCTTCCTTTTCTCTTGGTAGATAAAATGCTTAGGCTTTACAATATCCATGTAATTATGTCCCTTACCTTTATCTTGTCTGTGTTACCTCAAAATGGAGAACCCTTTAAAAGTAGCTGATCTGGATCCAACATCTGCCACTGTACCATTCTTTTGTAGATTTAATTCCTTATCATAAAACCACCCTGTCTTTCTTATTCTCTTGTCAGATGTTTCATGTGCACTTGTGACATCATCTTCAAAGTTATTAGGAAACTTTTCCATTAGTTCTCATTACTTTTTGCAAGGATGTTAATGGAAAATTTTGGTACAGCTTGAAGAATGTAAATATTAATAATATTCCAGTGGCAGAGAAGGAAGGATTGAAGGATAGAGAGAGTAGGGTGTTGGGGAAAGGGAAGAGAGAAGGAAGGAAGGAAAGAGAGAAGGACCCCAATTTTGTTTAATAAAACCAAAAGATTGCTTGCAATTATTTGTCACTGACTATTTTAACCAAATTGTGTACAACGAAATGTGAAAGCCTAATCCGGCTTTCATTGCTGGAATCAGGAGGTATGGTTTAACTAATTTTATTACAGTTTATATATTTAAACATATATATATATCTTTAAATGTATTATTTTTATTAAAATATGTAAGTTAAATTGAACAAATATTCACCTTTTTGTTGCATACTGGGGTAAGAATGTCAAGAAACCAAAATAAGAAATCCTAACGGAATTTGAATTTCAAAACAAAACCCACATATTCAGTGCCTTCCAGGGGATATTTTAAGTCATTAACATGCACACAAAATATAGATATATGTGAGTGCTTTAAAAGTATTTTATGTGGTATCCTGCACAAGGACATTATTATTCACTAGTAGACAATAGAGGGCAGTAGAATAATGGCTCATAACACTGATTTTAGACAAAGCTTACCATTCTTACCTTCGTCCTATCCCCTAGAAAACATGTTCTCAACAAGGCTGATATGTTGATAAAAGAAGAAAGCTAACATCATCACTTTTGCTTTGATTTGCAGAAACTGTTTACTCTAAGAGAGGCAAGTGTGGCTTTGAGGCATGTGGATTCTGTAATTTTTCTTCATCTTTGTGTTGTCTTTCTGGGCTTTGAAGGTTTGGTCTCAACACTAATGCATGACTTTTATGATATTCATTGATGTATAAAACAAAAAAAATGTGTCTTCTTAAGTGAGTTCAGAGAGGAGGAAAAAGATACCAGTCTAATCTGGTTATTAAATGTTCAACAGTTGCTGATAAAATAACACCTTAGAATATAGATATATAGATATCTAAGTGACTGAATTAAACTGTGTTTCAATATCTCTGTTCATCTTGCTTATAGAAAAATTGACTTATTGCAAACTCTGTGTCTGATAGAGTGTAACCCAGGGAAATCCATGGCCTCTTTTTTCATGATTTGTTATTATGTGAATATGTGTTTATATACATACATATATATTCCTAAATAAATTAGAGCACAGCAATTGATTATCCAAGACCGAAAGGTAACCCATGAAAAAATACATACAAGTAGCACACTGACTGAACAGTTTATCTTTATTTGTTCAATTCCTGATCTTACAAAGAAAAATATAAAATCAAGTTGGATCTAAATGTATTCCTTACTCATATTTTTCTTCAGTTATCTTCTGTCTCTTTCACAAACTTAATCAGCATCTCAAATCTACTTAGTTCAGATAAAAAACAATATTTATGCCAATAATGTTACTCATCTGATAAATTTCTGTGTCAATTACAAGTGTCATGCTGTTTCTTCATAAGTTTTTCCATGTCTTATAAACAATATAAAATAAAAATTAATGATAGATAGAGTAGATGATTAATAGATAAATGGTAGCTAGATGATAGATATGCAGATACATAGGTGATAGATATAGATGTTAGGTTAGGGAAAGACAGAAAAATAGGTAGGTAGATAAAGGATTGGTGTGGAGATTGAAGGAAAATAGGAAGAAAGACACATAGACAGATACATAGATACAGAGATATATACAGGTAGTTACAGCATATCACCAAGTTACCAATGACGGTGATGAGAAAGCTCCAGATTACAGGTTCTAGCACTTCTGTGCCCAAGATTATACACTTTCTCATCTTAAGGAATACAAGGTCAAACATTTATGATATACACCTGTCACCACAATATTTAGTTGTATAGCTGCAATGTGAGCATATAGTTGGTGGAGCCTTGTAATTGTGGGATACTTCTGCACATCCATCCTTAAACATTGTCCTTGGGCCCTGTGAGACAGGCTATAAAGATTCCTACTTATACATTGAAAACCAAATCTTGAGTGCTTCTTCATCTCTAACCCTGTGTGCAATCAAGCTCTTACTTATTCAACTCATTCTAATACAACATTAGTCATTATTTAAGGACATTTTTTCCAGTTTTAGATGACACAAGCATGAGAAATGTTAAATGATTGTTTTCTGCAAATGATTTCACTGTTCTTGAAGTTACTGTGGTTATTAAAAATATATATGTGTATATATATATATGTATATATATAAACGCACACACATACAAGACACAAACACACACACACACACACACACACACACACACACAGAGGTTTATAGCTCAGTATATCAGTATAATGAATTCCCAATTCATCTTCTGAGTTCTTAGATATAAGTATGCGCTACCATGCCTACCTGCTGCGTGTTACACTGCTTTCATTGTATCTTGAAAATAATTCTTAGAACCATGCTACAAGACAACCTAAATGTGTTATAATTTATAGGTCATTAAATTTTGCTACAAAGGAGCAAGAGAACCATTATAAATATAAACAGACTCATAACAATATTGGCCCAACATCTAAGAACATTGACTTACATTTTCTCATTTTCATTGACTTACAGTGAATATTTAATTAAAATAACATTGAACAGAACAAGATTAATTTCAAGAAATATCTAAAGCCAACTACTATAATAAATAAAATTACCCATTACTTAGTTTCCCTTTACTGAAAGATATTCAATACTTTCTAGTATTTAACTTCCTAGTAAAACCTCACTAAAATTATTCCCATGTGAACATTCAATGTTTCTTTTTCTGGCAGGTATGAGGATTATACATTTTGGATATACTTTTAAACAATATTTCCTAGGAAGAGAGCTTAAAGACTAAATCTTTCTAAAGTTAAACGAGTCACTTGAATTGATAAGAATGAAGTATTTTATAAAACACGAATTAGCAGATCCAGATAGAAAACACAACTGAGTACAACTGTTGGGTATAAAAGAGAAATATTTAGATGCTCAGCTCATCAGTGTTCCCTGAAGGTGGCAGTGCACTTGCATATCTTCACTGCTGAAAAAGGAAGTGAATATTCCAAGAATGTATCACAAAGAGAACAATAAACTCTTTCAGGTTAAGTTGAAAACCTTCTGTCTTCATGGAACCATGTAGAAGTTTGTGACTGTTTCAACTCCACAGTGACTTTCTCATTTGTTTGTAGGATAATACAGAAAGGTATGACATTTAGGCTCAAGATTATTGTATGAGTGGATGGAACTCCTAAAAGAAAATTGTTGTAAGTGTATTAAAACTAGTCTTCCACCATTATTTTGAAAAAAGTATTAATCAGAAAGCTGAAGAATAATCATGAGAATTCCTGTGGTGAAAACTAACTGTGGTTTCCCTGCACATCTACTTCCCATGGAAAGCATCTTCATGGTATTAACAAATAGGATTGTTGACTGGAGAGATTTCTCCAAGACCCACAGAAGATTCCTGAAACTGTGGGTCATGTTGAATTCATTAATTGCATGTTCCTTTCTACTTCCTTAAGTACTCAAAATAACATTGTGTCATTTTTATACTTTGAAGCACACTGGAAAGGATGCTTAAATTTCTCTTCTTTAAAATTTCAAAGATTTAGGTTTGAATATGTCTTCTAAACTTTCACTTGTTGAAAAATTAATTTTCCACATTCGTACAGTATTTGAATGTCTCAACAAGATTGAAATTTAAGAGATGATTGAATTATTAGGACCCTTGATTCATATCTTATTTCATAAATGGATTAATGGGTCATTAAGTGGCTTGATTATAAAAATATGTTTTACTTGGTCACTTTTTTGTCTTTCCATGTCATTTCTTACTGCCTCATGTCTTTTCAAAGTCCCTATTAGTAAGAAAACTCAGCAGATGAAGCCCCTTGACCTTGAACTTTTGAGTTTTCAGAGCTATAAAAATTAGGTTTTCCTCTTAAATCACTTTCTCTCAATTTTGCTTTTAAAGTAAGAAATATCAGATACCCTGTGGATACTGAATACTGTGGCAAATTATATTTTTCTTTCATTAAGTTAATAACTTTTACTTTTTCACTTTAAGAAAGCACCTTACGACTTTCCTGTGGTGTGCATGAGTTGTCAGCAGAAACCTGTTTTTATATTAGGGGTGTTATTAAAACAAGAATTACTTGAAGAGATGTACTACTGAAAAAGGTGGCCCCAGACTTTAGAGTGATTGACACTATGTTATTGGAACCATTCTAACCTTAATATCCATCATGTAGGCACCAAACATTCACAAAAACAGGAACAAAGACTTAGACTTTAGTTCCAGGAAAAAAACCCAAGAGTCCCTAAATGTAGAAAATGCAGATTTCTGACTTCTGTAGTTTTGTTTCTTACTAACTGAAGTGCTAACTGAAGCCAACCAGGAAGTGATTTTCACACATAGAAGTCTAAGAGCTGTGAGACTCAGGGCTACATGATTTGGGTAAATTCCCTCTGCAGCCACCTCTGTCAATAAACATGTTTTTCTGGCTTTGAGAGTGTAAGTATAATGGTGACTGATACCTTTACCACCCAGCACTATAGGACTGTGGCAGTAATAATTGTAAGGACTGCTAAAGAACCATGACTTGGTAGATACAACATGGTACCATAGATAAAGGAATGTTGCATTCTATCCAGAAAGAAACAAAACAGCTCTAAGTTATTCATAGTACAAAGAGTGGCATCAATTTAAGGCATGGTTTGATTCTTCCTGAAACTAATTAGATAGTTTTAGTCTGTGGTTGACCATAGGTAATTGAAATGATGCATGTTGAAGCCATGAATAAACCTAGACTCATTTAGATAAAATATTCTTAATATTAATATTTAATATACTAGCTATAATAATAATAATATTTATGCAAAATACAACAACTGAAAGCTGTAAAATGGTAGAGAGCAGGTGGAAAGTAAAAACAACATGATATCAAGAAGGCCATAGCGATACACCTACACCCTTTCTAATAACAAGACTACTGACTTTCCTCAAGGACTCGTTCTATCTGACCTAATTACACAGCTAGCATAGTGTCTGGTGAATGGTATAAATATTTCAAAAATATTTGTTAGGCTGTGAGAAATTTCAGCAAGAAGAGTCACTTTCTGACAATCCAGACAACCTCAGGTTGATCCCTAGACCCCACATGGTGGAAAGAGTTAATCTACACCAAGAGCTTGCACATCTAACTGCACATGCTAGCTATAGTATGTCTACACCTCTGTGTGCATGCATGAACATATATGCTAAATAGCTAAATGCTATATAGACGTTTGCTTGCCCTAGTTTGTCCTGATGATCTAGTACATATATTTTATTCAATTGAATTTTGTTCTTGAATCACATTTACCAGGATGAAATTTAAATAATGATTGGTATGTGGTAAAGGGAGGTTGACCCAGAACCTAGGCCTGAGGTGATCTTGAAGACAGAAATATCATATCAGGAAAGTCATCGGACTTTAATTTATGAGATTTTTCTTTAGAAAATTGAGATTTATCTGTTCTCATCAGTTTAGACATACATCACTGAGTAATTTTCCTTGCATACTGATGATGAGAATAAAGTATTCTAGCATAAAATGAGACTGATCTTTTATCTCAAGGCACAATATCTATAAGGCTTCTATAGATTAGATGATGTTGGATGGGCCACTATATTCTTGTGTATTCAAGGCCTAGTCTCTATGTTGGTGTTATTACCTGATGTTGGAAACTTTGAAAAGTGTTTCCTGTGGGCAGTTTTTTGGTCATTGAGGGTTAGATCATTTCTATTTCCTAGAGAAACACTATGCTCTTCCTGTTATTAAAAGAAAGCAACCTATTAACTCATTTTGTACTAAAAGCACTTGAGTGGGTCCAAAGTAAAACATTTCTATGTTTTTTGTTTTTTCATAATTTATTATTAGTATTAGTATTAGTATTAGTATTAGTATTAGTATTAATTCATTCTACTTTACAGTCAAGTCATTATCTCCCTCCAATTTACCCTCTGACTGTTCCTCATACCATATCTCCTCCCCTGTCTCCAAGAAGATGTCCTCATCTCAACTCCACCAGACCTCCCCACTCCCTGGGACTTCAAGTCTCTTGAGGGTTAGGTGCATTTTTTCCCACTGAGTCCAGATCAGGCAATCCTCTGCTGTATATGTGTTGGAGACCTCATACCAGTTGGTTTCTGCTGCCTGGTTGGTAGCTCAGGGTATGCAAGATATTGGGGGTCCAGGCTAGTTGAGACTGCTGGTCTTCCTATGGGGTATCCCTCTTCCTCAGCTTCTTTGAGCCTTTCCCTAGTTCAACCACAGAGTTCCCTGGCTTCTGTTCATTGGTTGGGTGTAAGTATCAATATCGGACTCTTTCAGCTGCTTGTTGAGCCTCTGGAAAAGTAGTCATGCTAGGCACACCATAGCATCAGCAATAGTGTCAGACCATGGAGCCACCTCTTGAGATGGATCCTAATTTGGGCTTGCCACTGTACCTCCTTTCCATCAGGCTCTTCTCCATTTTTGTTACTGCAGTTCCCTCAGACAGGAACAATTCTTGGTCAGTTGTTGACTGTGGGATAGCAACCCCATTCCTCCACTCAATGTCCTGTTTTTCCACTGGAGGTGGGCTCTACAAGTTCCATCTCCCCACTGAACAGCATTTCATCTAAAGTTCCTCCCTTTGAGTACTGAGATTTTTCTCATCTCCCAGGTCTCTGGTACATTCTAGAGGGTTCCCCCACCTTTTACCTCTGGAGGTTGCCTGTTTTCATTCTTTCTGCTGGCTCTCAGGGCTTCAGTACTGTCCCCATCCTCCTAATAACTGATCATGCTCCCCCATTTCCCTCCACGTTCCCTCTCCCACCCAGGTCCCTCCCTCCCTCTGCTCCCTCCCCATGATTGCTTTCTTCTCTCTCCCAAGTGGGATTGAGACATCCTTACTTGGGCTGTTTGGCTTGTTAACCTTCTTGAGTTCTGTGGATTGTATCCTGTTTATTCTGTACATTTTTGGCTAATATCTACTTATTAGTGAGTACATACCATGCTTCTACTTTTGGGTCTGAGTTACCTAACTCAGGATGATATTTTCTAGCTCCATTCATTTGTGTACAAAACTCATGTGTCTTCATTCTTAATAGCTGAGTAGAATTATATTGTAAAAATGAACCACATTTTTTGTATTCGTTCTTCTGTTGTGGGACATCTGGGTTGTTTCTAGCTTTTGGCTACCACAAATAAGGCCACTATGAAAATACTGGAATATCTGCCCAAGTGGCATGGTGGGACATCTTTTGGGCATCTTTTGCCCAAGAATGTTGGTAGCACATGCTGGTCAGACTTTCTGAAAGAGGCAAAGGCAGAAGGAATACTTTTCTGTTACCAGCTAAATTATGCCATAGGTCTTTTGTTGTAGTAATGCAAAGAAAGGATCAATTATTTTTATTGTTTATATCAAAAAGTCATCTTTTAAAAATCTTAGAATCACAAATTTAAACTTTATATATAAAAAAACAACCGATAAATTTTACTTTAATTCCTCAGGGTAATAATTAAAAAATTATCAACAATTTTTTAAATTAAATCATACCACGAAGCTGAGGGCATAAATAGGTAAAAGAAATTATAGTCATCACCTTTGACCATACACCCATCTAGCAAGTCTGCTAGGTGGACTTCCATTGTTCTTATTTCCAGACCTAAATAAGCCCACAACAGCTATCAAAGCTGTGCCTTTCTGAACTTTAAATTGTTCCCTAAGATTTTCTACATTAAAACATCTTAACTTGACCTTACTAACAATCTACATTTACAGATTCTTTTTAAGTAGTTGTTGAATCATTAATCTTCTGTAGCAGGAATTCTTGGAAAAGATCAATCACTATTATTGTGAATACCAGTGAGGGGCTAGACACCCTCTTAAAGTTTTCTTATTACTCATACATTTAGATGGATGGGGTGACCACAATGGCAATAAGCAAAGCAAGAGGACCTCAAGAAATATAGTCCTCAAGGCTATGCTTCTCTAGGGCACATACATACACTATGATTATGCTAATTGGTGAGCTGTCCTTCATGAATTCCAAAACTGCTTGCTGTTCCTCTTATGTGAAATGAAACCACAATCTTTTTCTTAAATATAAGTGTTCAATGCAAATAGCCTCTATTTAGTGGCTATTACCAGTTCTAGAGTTTATAAGGGATAGCAACTTTTTGTCACATTAGCCTGCTTTAATACTTCTTAATGAAAACAGGGTGGGCAGAATTTGTTTTTAAATGCAACTGCAATAGATCTGTTAATTTGAAAGAAGAATTTAGATTCCAACATATAGAATGGAGGCATTTGTTTTTTTCACCATAAAACTGAGTTCAGGCTGTGGTACTCCATCATTCATGCCAGCATAGATTTCTAGTGGCTTCAGGAGCATGTGAAATGTAAGACAAGTTCTTAAAGCATGTTTATTATGATCTGATTCCTTTTTAAATCCTGAGTAACCTCTCCAATGGCAGAAAGTTACTTAGCAAACCAAGATTTATTATTTTATTTTTCTTCACAAAGCCTTTCTGATACCTTTATTTTGGTCTATATCTGCAACTCTGTTTTGATTTCCCTAAATTTCCATAGCAAATTATCACCACCTTGTTGGCTCCCTCTTTCGCAGCATCTGGCTATAGTTAGCCATATTTGCCATTGTTAGATTGAGCACTGCCTGGTTCTGCTCTTTGTCTCCTTAATTGCATTACTTATAACGTGTTTTTCTGTAAATGTACCTTTTATTTTCCAGATGTAATTGTCATCTTGGAGGCCTACTGCTGAATAAGATCACACTGTCTAGTTCTTTCAGAACTTGGGCTGGCTGGTTCAACTCAGCTTTTCTAGCAGAAATTTCTCTCCAAACTGACTGGTTCAATCTGGCTTCTCTTGGCCTCTCACTGAATTGCTCTGCTTGGCTTCAAACTAACTCTGGCAGTTTGTTCTAAACTTTTGGCTCCTTATTTTCTGACTTCAACTACCTCTCTGGTCAGCACTGAATTCCTTGAACTTGGTCAAACTCAACTCCACTGCACTGCACTCATTGCACTGACTCCCAACTGACTGAGCTGAACTGAACATTCCAAACTCAACTAAAAATCTCACTTTATGTTCTTTCAGTAGCCTCTCTGTCCTGTTTGTTCTTCTGAGAGTTGAGTGTATCCTATCTCTGACTCATTTTGTCAAATATTTCTTTGATTGTTTCCTGTGTTTCTCAATTATCATTTTTGGACTTCAAGGGCTGTATTAAAGGTATGTCTCTTCCAGTCAGAGGGATTAAAGGTATGTGTAATCCAGCTAGATCTTGTCTTTGTATGTGATTCCTTGCCAAAGCAGAAAGATTGCTAGATTAAAATTCTTCCATGTGTTTCTATGTTCTCTGTCTGTGTGTGTGTGTGTGTGTGTTTTTAACCAGACACCAGCGGCTAAGAATAAGTTTTGATCTAACCCAGCATTACCTATTTATCTGTTCATACCCACAAAAACTATTTACAAAAAAAAAAAAAAAAAAAAAAACACTATATATGGTTCTAAATGTACATGGATTTTAGGGATGCCTGAAGCCTCACACAATTTATGGCAGAGACTTCTTTACAGTAGAACAGAACAACAACATTGCCATTTCTCTTCAGTGAGATTCTCATGACCTTGGGTACAGTTTGTACTTTCCTGCTGGGGCAGAGTTTTACCTCTATACTGCTGTACCATCTGTACGTGAATCTAATCTATCAGTTTCTACCTGGAGATATAACCACATCCTCTTTCTCATGAAAGAAAGCTTTGATTAGAAGGGACACTTTATGACACTAGTGAAGTCTCAGACCATAGCAAAGATACAACAGTCAAAAGGACAAATGGTGGCAGACACTATACCTTGATTACTCACCAGCTACTTGCTAAATGCCTGTGATGCAGCAAGTGCAGTAAGAGAATAGATGGGGAAAATATCAGTCTGGTTGAAGAGATTAATCTGTTTCTTTTTTATATTGATTCTGTAATTTCCAATAACATATGCAGATAAATACAGTTTAGCAATGTTCATATACTTCAATGATCTATGGATTGTTGGCAAAAGGCTCTAGCATTTGTTCCATATGTGCTACTTTTCTTGGTTTCATCTTTTTCATTTTCTGAATAAATACAAAGCTAATGTAAACAGTATAGCAGGTTTGTCACCTCATTTATCCTCAGATACTGAACATCTCAGCCAATGTCATATAAGTCTTATTCCATTTGTCTTAATTTTTACACTTAAATTTTATTATAGATGTTAAAGTTTATAGAAGATTATTGGTTTAAATTATACCACATCCAGAACCCAACCCTTAAAATAACCTACTGTGCTACGCCAGTCACAGTGATGAGTAGCAACCTGACTCCACCCAATAAGAGGAAGTAATCATTGAGTAAGAGATTAAAACCCTTACTTTCTATTATTTTCCACTAAGAAACAAACTTCTTTTCCACAGATAGACTTCTGTTTGTTTAACTAGCCAGAATACAGTGATATGGAAACTTCTTGGTACAAACAATGCTCAGAAATTATTTTCTATTCATGAGCAGATTACATCTATAATTATATTTATGACATAAAATATATATTTTTGTCAAAATAGAAATTACTTTTTCTTAATAGTTAAGCTTTACATTGCCTTCATGTTAACAGTTTGTATCAATAAAGATAAAAAAGTAAAAATATACTTAGCAATTAATTGTCTCAAATAGACTGTTATACAGTATTGACTTTGTTTATTAATTCAGTGGTGAATGTTACTGGCCAGATTATTATGTTTAAAAAATGACTGAGATAAGTGTTCTTAATATTTCTAAAGAAAAAATGCTTATAGGTAGTAGCTGATGTTTTATGAGAATTATGCATTCTCTATGCTGGTAATTCCCTTTTAATTTTCTCTGTGGGTCTACTCAATTCTCTCATATTCATTAAACATGTTTTAAGTATAACATATCTACATTTTTTCCTCCAGGAATTTGAAGGTGAACTACATTTTGCCATTTAAAATAATTCACCTCTCAACCTCTTTATATTTGACTCCGAAATTCATATATTTGAGAAAAATAAATTGAGAACATTTGCTGAAGATCACAGGAAGTAGATATCAGTGTAATGCCAAGTGATGCTGATGTAATAAACCAATTCTGAATTAACAATATGATCATAAGTAAAAGTTTAATGAAGAGTCAAGCCCCTCATCCTTGTATTGTAATCCAATTTTATCGTAAATAGTAAATAAAGTATTTTGCATACATCTTACACACCTTCACAAGCACCCTAATGTTGTAAAAAATGTTGCTTCCATTTTAGGTGAAGCTGAAGAGAATAAATAATTAGTCTAAGGTTTCATATAGCCTAAGAATTTAGATGCATACTAGTACACAGATTATACCACTTTTAAATTATGAGTTTAATATTCTATTTACTTGAACATATGGTAAAGTTATCATGGTATATCTAAAAGTAAGTTATATATTGTGAAATGTATCTTCATTTGTTGAATTTTACATTTTTTACTACTCTTTATACTAAGTTTGATGCTGTTTAATACCCAGAATCTCTCACAAAAGTACATGTTAAAATATGAAGTCTGAGAGTGGCATTTTGGAAGTCATGAAACTTAAGTGGGAGGGCAGGTCTTATGAAGTACACCCTTAAAAGTATCGAGTACCTTTGGCCCCTCCTTTGTCTTTTGTCCTTTGTGATTCCTGGCTACAAAATGAGTTTTTTAACTTCACTGTTTGCACCCTTTATGATATACTGCTTTGCCAACAGCCCCAGAAAAGTATAACCAACCAATTCAATTTATCACAGATCAAACCCTCTAAAAACTAAAGGGTAAATTAAAAATTTTTTATAAGTTTTTTAATCTCAGATATTTTGTTACAGCAACAGAAAACTTACTGAAATACCATTTGTTTCTGACATAATGATTTTTTTTTGATCATTGACCAATATGAAGGCTGTTAATGCCTGAATGTGTGCTTGGCTACAACAAGAAAGCATCACCAGTCAGCATCTCTATTAGGATACTTTGGTAGCATGTGTGTAACAACCATGTTTAAATTCATGGAAGTACAATTGGACTGCTTTTTCATGGCAAAATTTGAGGTCTCTTCATTTCCTTCTATCTTTTCTAGTTATTCATAAGCAAGAAAACGTATGTGTATTTAAAAATAGAAGATATAATTTAAATCTTCTGCTTTCCTCTGATATTTTTCTAATGAATCATTATTAACACATGGAAATACTGCAATTGCTTTCTTTTCCCCCAAGGTAACCTCATTGTTTCTCTTTTGCAGTGTACAGTTTATTCTCAAGTTCCTTAAAGTAACTTTCAAAAGACTGAACCCAGATTTTAGATAGTTAGATAGATGATAGATGATAGATAGATAGATAGATAGATAGATAGATAGATAGATAGATAGTGAGCTTTAGATTGGGTGGATATGGAGATAGAGATAGTCTGAAAAGAGTTGAAGGGAAATGTGAACAAAATATATTATATAAAAATTATAGAAAATAATATTAAATTTTTAAAAAGAAAAAATATATCACTACAAGGTTTAAATTGTTCCAAATGGTTTAATTAGAATGAATTTATGCTTTATTAGTGGTCTACCAGATGTTGCAATCTTCCTTTTAACTATTCACAAATTCAACCCTGCATTTCCTCCATGCTCCAAATTCTAACAGCATTGGCCAACATTGCCTTTGCTTCAGGGACTTCCCACTTCCATTCCTCTGTAATAAAATTACAAGAACTCCTGTGTCTCTGCACAGCTGATGTAATTCAGCTGTTACCTCAGCAATCACACCTATGGAGGACTTTACTGCACACCCTTTCAAAATCAGACACCTCTGTTAATTTCTTCCTTTAAATTAGCCCGATTTATTATCTTCATATAATTCTATTTAAGCTAATAAATCTCTGCTTACAAAATAAACCATTACCTGTGTATTTGTTTGTGAGTACCTTTGTGCCCTTCCCTTCAAGGAGAGTAGACTTTCAATCTCCAGAGTAAGAAGCCACTGCCTTGTCCATGGAACAACATCTGGTGTGCAGTATGTGCTCAGTAATCATCACTGAACAAAGGAACTAGGATTGCAATGAAAATCAATAAGAATCAGCATGAAAATCAACTTAAACTCATTTTCAGCATTCCTTTGAGTCCTGTTATGTGCTTATGGTTTTTGTTCTCTTTTAGATACAAGTGGGATAACAGCCTCCTAAGGAGCCATAAACCTTTCTGGAAATGTGACTGACGATGATAAAAACAGAAAGACTTTAATATAGCACTCTTGCTTCATTTAACCAGAACATGCGAAATAAAAACTAAATAGGGCATTTGCTTGAAAAATTAAACTCTTGCGTGGTTATTAACATGCTATTGATATGTATTCCTCAATCAAATTTTTAGA
The DNA here is from genome assembly GCA_030674055.1 of Rhabdomys pumilio. Lineage (NCBI taxonomy): Eukaryota > Metazoa > Chordata > Mammalia > Rodentia > Muridae > Rhabdomys > Rhabdomys pumilio. Next base: position 70,745,784 of record JANHMN010000002.1, on the reverse strand, counting down.
ATAAGCAACCAGTAGGGACAAAGAAGAGGGGCATGCTGTTGCAATCAACATTTAGTTTTATTTTTCAGTCAAATATGCTGACCAATTTAATAACATAGTATTAAACAGAAGTGCCTTATGCACCCCAAAATCATATAGACAGGATAAAGATACATGTTGGATAACATCTAACAAGCTAGCCTATACCTTTCCATTTCTACAATGTTCCAACATAGCATTTGTTTTGATTTAGACTATAGATAATTATTAAATAAAATGAGAGTATTAATTGTAGATGGTTATCACCAGTGAAACAAGGTTTAGACTAAGTAGCATGCAGTTTTCAAATGATTGATATCAGTTATCCAAAAATTCATTGCATCCACTTTTCATAATAAAAAAGATAATTAGACTCATAGGCACCAGAGCTGCAAAGTAGAATTTTGTTTGAGGACGATCATATGCTACTTGTATTGTATACAAAATGATCACAGTAGGCTTACGTTATTACTGATCCCTTCAATGGTGGCTGATAGGGTAGGTGTTACAGCTCAAGGGTCGATAACTTGCCTAGATTTTATGAAGCCTGGGGTCAGGTAGAACCTGAATTTTAAATATTGTTTGATTTTTAATTTAAATCGGTATTTACCTAGTGGCTTCCGTATTGCATAGCATTAGTATATTATACTAAGTTAAATGAAATTCAACATTACAAATAGAATCAGACGGGATGAATTATAGCATCTAGAGAATTAAATGTAAAAGATTATTCAATTTTCTGTTAAACTATTACATTTTGGTTGTTATATTTGAACCACTATCTATGTTGGAAAGTCACATACAAGGTCAAGTGCATAGGAAATGCCATAGTGGAGAATTTGAAAGCAAAAAGTTTCTGAACTCTGTAGTGGAATCATGAAGGAACAAAATAATATTCATAGTTAACTTTAGAGTCTAATCTTCCACAAAGATAACACATCACTTAATATTAAGACATAAAAGATCTTTATAAAAACTTACTGAAACCAACACGGAAGGGTGAATCCAAGATTTCCCCTCATTTTCAAGGATTTCGCAATTAATTTTAAATCAGAATGGTTATATTTTACATACAGTTGCATATAAGTTTAATTTTTAATCTTAGTCTTTTTTTTGCCTAATTCAATGTTTCTCAACTTTGACCAGCCTAGTAATTTTTTGTGTGTGTGTGATTAACAAAGCCAACCTTTATTAAGACTAATGTCCATGCACATATAAATTCACTGCTTTAAAGGCTGGTACAATGCTTGTTGGAAGACCATCTTTAAGAGAAAGTTTTCCCAGATAATTTTTCCCTTCTGCAACAACTTGTCTAAATTCTGTTTTGTTTGTCTTCCTTTTCCAGTGTTTAACTCTGTAAAATCACTTTCCTCTGAAGGTGGTAGAGCAAATCATTTCAGCATTGCTTCAACCACATGTGAGTCATATGGTTTAAAGTAAATTGAAACCTGCAATTACCTGAAATTTTTAAGTGCTTATATGCCTAAAGGTTTAATTGCTAACAGTAGTTTCAAATAACCTAATAAACTTTAAGCATCTAAATACAGAATGATAAAATTTCCTTCTCCCTGTTATACATTCCAGTACACCAGGAGCTACATAATTTTAGAATCTTTTCAGGGATAACATGAAAAATATCTTTCCTCGGGTTCAATCATATAAAAATTAATGTTCAATGATTCACTACTATAATTATTCAGATAAATCTCTTAATATTCTAAACATCTGCATACCTATAAGTTCTATTACTTTCAGATAGACCAGCTACTAATATATTTATGCAAAATAGTAAATTACTTAGCATCATTAGAGAGGCAATTTTGAATGTGAATAAACATAAAAACTTTATCCAGACATTTTACAGTGCGGTTATTGTTACAAAGCAATCAGGTGAATTGAATGTGGATAATTGTTATTTTAGAGCTCGTTTTTAAGATAACAGCTATTTTACAAGTTTATCCACATTAAATTGTTAAAATAGGTGATTTTTTAGCAAGCTTGTTCTTGTCTTGTGAAATCTTTCATGAAACGATAAATAAACTTTTATTATCCCATTTGGCATTTAAAATAAATTTCAGTATTCATAAACATGCTGAAGTATATCTCTTAGGGAATTTTTGGTTTTATTCTCCAGAGATAAAGGTTTACACAAAACTTATATTTAGAAAAAATACTAAAAAATGAATTAATGAGAATAGCACAATTTACCATCTTAGTACAGCCCACAGCATTTTAGTATAGCCCACAACAATGTATAGTGTACTCAGTAGTTCTTGGTCATTGAATGAAACATGTATTAAGTACCTATTGCATGTGTTATAGTTTGAATAAATCTCCCAAAATATACATCTTGGGAATGTAGGCTCTTGTATAACACTGTTGAAATGTGTGGCCATTTAGGTTGATTAGAGTATGAGGACTTTAATTCTGAAAGAGATTAATGCCAAAGTTAAAGGGAAGGGACAGTCACCACAGGAATAAGCTGCTGATGGGTTTTCGGGTCCTCCTACTTTTCACATGCTTATGGATTTCTTGATTTTTCTCCCTTTGCCAAGGGATGAAGCAGCAACAAGGGCTTTTCCAGGAACAGATAATTTGAGCTATTCTATTACAGTCTTCAAAAAATGTAAAGAGTAATGTCTAGTTTTTACCAGTTACCCAGTCTCAAGCATTCCGAGACAGCAATCAATGATGGACAGTCTAAGGAGGATGACAGCTACTTAGATGCTTTAGAACTATTGTTTTTCTGAGTGAGTTAAGAGATACTATCTTGCATTTATCCTATTATAGTCTCATTTACCTCTTTTCTGATTTGATTTATGCCATTATATTTATTGGGATTTAATAGGAACTCACCAAATATTTACTGACGAGAAGAAAACAAAGATTGAAGACCTCTGTGAAAAATTGAATTTTGATGTTAGGCTGATTTACTTGAGCAAGAATTTACCCATAACTACAAGGCTTGTTACTTTCAGCTTTAAGAAAAATTTAAAAAGTCTTTCCTTTAAAAATACAAATAAACAAACAAGAACAAAACAAAACAGAAACTCTGTAAGAATCATTACTTCAGAAACTTAAGAAACATCACTTCAGTCGCGAGGTGGTGGTGAATGTCTTTTATCCCAGCACTTCTGTTAGGCAGAGAAGCAGGCAGATAGATCTCTAAGTTCAAGGGCAGCCTGGTCTGTAGAGTAGTTCTAGGACAGCCCCAATAACACAGAGAAACCCCATCTTGAGGAAAAAAGAAGTCATTACTTCTATCTAAAAGATTCTGTAAGGTTTGTATGATTGTACTGCATCGTCTGACTGGGAGGTCCTAAAATCACACCAAGCCCTCCCCACCTCATATTATGACCCAAGTATCTGCTACACTGTAAGGCATATCTTTACAGTTTGTGTCTTTCTTTTTCTTCCTTCTTTCTCTTTCTTTCTTTCTTTCTTTCTTTCTTTCTTTCTTTCTTTCTTTCCTATTGAAATCTCTGCTCTTAGTTTAATAGCATTATGTTATCTTAGAATTTCAATATAGTATCTGACCTGACTTGCATCATGATAATCTTTATGCTTCTACTTTGAAATTTAAGTGTCTCCTGGATCAATTATTTCTATCACACTGTAGAGTGCATAGTAAGTATACTGAGCCTAATGATGTTTCTTAGGATTCTGATTTAGTAGACCATGTTCTAGTAAAGCATCTAGTTTTGGTTCATTCACAGCATCTGCAAAGTTTCTTTTCCCCAAAGGACAATGATTATGACATTATTTCTGGAAGGTGGTATTCCTATTGCTTTCTGCTATATAAAATTCACTCCTTGCAGTGGAGTGCATCAGAGTTTGCATTCTGTGCTTATGCTTGCTCTACTTGTCTATGATGGGTCATTGAGACTGCAATCATCCACACCAGACTAATGTATTATATTATGTTTTGAATGCCATATTTAGGATATGGAAAGTTTTATGTGTGCTGTAAGACTATGACATTAGCTCTCTTCTCATGTTGTACTCAACCACAGAAGTTCTGAGTAGTTATGGGGAGGTTAGTAAATACATTCCACAGAGTACAGCTAATGTCTAAATTTAAGGTGCATTTTAAACTTGGTTTTAAACTGTGACAACAAAGGGAAATTCTAATTGCGAGAATAGACAGCATCCAGACAAATAGAGTGGGCAAGAACTGTCTTTTTATTCTTTTCTCAACAAATAAAAACTCACCTTCCTCAGATGGAGACCTGAGAGTGACTGCTGGGATAAGTGACTTTATTGAATTTCTATGTCATTGTTCCAGGTCTCTAAGTCTTACAAGGTTCTATTCTGGCATGTGCTGCTGGATTTCAGCATTCTTTCATCATTACTTAATTGAAAATGTTCTCCGTCTCTCTCTCTCTCTGTCTCTCTCTGTTTCTCTCTGTGTGTCTCTCTCTGTCTTTGTCTCTCTGTTTCTCTCTGTCTCTCTCTGTGTGTGGGTATGTGTCAGAACAAGAAAAAATAAAAACAGCACCAACAACAACAAAATTGCATAGCAAGAGAAGAAAGAACAAACAAAAAGGAGATAGTAATCTTTAGAAATGTTTGAATATTTGGTTTCCTGGCCTTTAAGAGTCATACACAGATATTCATTACAATACATTTCTAAGTAAGATGTTTTGAAAAGACATCTCTAGCTATTACCCTGGTTTTTCTTTACGGATGAGGAAGTACATGTTATGCACCTCTATTTGACCATTTGGGACACATTTCCCTATATGTCCCAAGTTGTTTGGTTTAGTTGAGTATGGATATAGATACTTTCTAATCATTACTTCAAGGAGTTTTTACATTCTGTCAGAAATGCTCTTTTAGGGAAATACCATTTTCAGTGGGCTTTGCAATTCCTCAGTTTTTCCTTGTTACTGAATTTTAGTTCTATATGATTTAACTTGTCAGAGACATCACACAAAAGATTTCCTATATCATTCATGTCTATTTTAAACTTACTCTAAGCTTATATTTGTATAGAAAAGTCTTTCAAAAATAGAAACACGGTCTAAATTTACCTAAGTGTATGATAAGAATGAAGGTTATTGTGTCTGCTGTCAGGCCTGACATGAGGTCTATTATGTCAGGCCTGACGTGAGATCTCCATTCCACCTTCACCATTCAGTCATGTACACAGGTGGAGGGAGTGATGAACAGCCTCCAGGCCCTAGAGAGATTTACATACTAATGAGGTACCTGAAAGCCAGAGGGTGGAGCCAATTAAGCATTCCTCCCCGGCTCCTCCCCCCTCTTGCCCTCCCTATTTAACTCAGGTCCGCCCTGGGTTTTGTGGGGGGGGTGTGCATCCAGATCAATCCACCATCGCCATGCCAATAAACTGGATTATTGTGTTGGGGCCGGCCGTGAGGGAACAGTGGTGAACAGCTGGGTCTAACTTCCAGCTGGAGGAACCCAGGGCTTTCTCAGCCAACTACACACAGACTGGAGAGAGGAACCCTGTGGTTCCCCGGCCGTTTTTATTTTTTTTTTCCTACAGTCTGCCACAATAATTGCATGTGTGGCCACTGTCATAGATTTCTCTATGAAAGTCTTTGATTCACTAAATAGCTCTGCAAAATAAATTTCCCATTTGTGGATAGTGAAACTGATTTGTGCTTAAATAGCTTACAATTACCAACCCCATTATGATTCACCAGAATCAATCAATCATATGTGTGTGTGTGTGTATGTGTATGTGTATGTGTATGTGTATGTGTATGTGTATGTGTATGTGTATGTGTATGTGT
>JANHMN010000002.1:70722132-70739994 GCA_030674055.1 Rhabdomys pumilio | reverse complement strand
TGTGTATGTGTATGTGTATGTGTATGTGTATGTGTATGTGTATGTGTGTGTGTATGTATTGATGCCTATGCTTTTAAAAATTGACATAAGCCACTCAGAGAGGTTGTTATTAGAGAGTGTTAATTAGAAAAGCAGGTAATATAAATGAGAACAGAACTTAAATGTCACAAAGCAAATCTTTCTAAGTTTAGAGACGGAAGCATTTACATTTAATATGACTCCATCCTGTGACTCTTAAATATCTTCCCTAATCACTTCTTCCTTTATACCTGATTGCACTTGAATTTCTAGGGCACCTGAGTTTATTTAAAAAAAAAAAAACTGTCTTCATTAGAAAGGAAACGTGTGTGTGTGTGTGTGTGTGTGTGTGTGTGTGTGTGTGTGTGTTTTGGGAAGATATGAGTTGCAAGAACTTCTACAAAAATAAAACATTTTGTTGTATTAATGTTGTATTAATGGTGGAGTTAGTGAAAAACAGGACGGACACAGAGTGATAAAACTCCTTTTTTATTTTCATCTCTGAGATACTCAATGACTTTTCTGATTTATCCTCCTTCAAACATATCTAGAATGTAATTCTCGACTGCAGCGGCAGAGATTTTATCCTTCATCAGTGGGTATACAGTTCATGAGAGTCTCCAGGCAAGGAAAGCATTATTTCAGAAGAAAGGAAATAAATCTCCCGGAAGGATCCTTAAGCAATTTGCCAAACTTTAATCAGCCTTTTATTGTGTTTCACATAAGTTCTGCTACTTCATTACCTCAGTCATAAATATACATTAAATTTTATTTTAAAAGTCACAAGGGATACTTTGAATTAGAAACAATTCTTCGTGTTTAATAGACTTTGAGTTCTTTGATTGCACTAAAAATGATACTCTGAAGCTTTGTTTAAAGGCCTAATGTTTGCTCACAGCATATTGTTCAGAAATAAATTTTGAAGCATTTTCTGTGTTCATAGCTACTTTGTTTTGCAATTATTTCTGATTTTGTAGAAGATTTTAGAGAGTTGTCAGAGAAGATATTTTTTTTATTGGATATTTTATTTACATTTCAGATGCCATCCCCTTTCCCCATTTCCCCTCCCTAGAAAACCCCTATCCCGTGCCCCCTTTTCCTTTTTGCTTTTATACATTTTTTAAAAAAATGTTAATCAAAGGCTTTATAAGTATGGTAATGCTCAATCAGAAATGTAACCCAATACCCTACCTAGATATATAAACTATCTTTGACTGGTGGAGACACTTGAACATCTGCCTCCATGCCCTCCCCTTTCTCTCTCTTTCTCAGAGAAGATATTTACATAAAGAAAAACACCCTCCCCCAAGCTTACCATGCCACCACAAAGAGTTTTTGATGTCATCCAATCTTCAATACATTAACTGAATCTAATATTTATTGCTTACTGTTCTATGGAGACACTGAGAGCTAAGACTTCTTAGGACATGTATTTATTTACAGTTAAGGCCAGAACAAATGAAAAAAAAATTCTCCCACAGACAGTAAGATGTTTAACAAGGAGGGCCCAAGTGAGAATGTTTCAATTCCATTTAGAAAAAGAAACAAAATAATTATGGAAGACAGAAGGAGGGAGGAACCAGTGTGGAAGTGGGGAGGAGGGAAAGGGGGCAGAATCAGGTATGGGAGGAGTCAGGAGAAAAGCTCGAACATCAGAAGAATGAATGGAAATATAGAGCTGGGGGGGGGAGTTGGGGGCATTCTCTAGAAAGTCCCAGAAACCTGGGATATAAGAGGCTGTCAGGACTCAATGGGGATGACATTAGTCAAAATGCCCAACAGTGAAGAGATGGAACCTGAAGAGAGCACCTCCATTAGATAGGTAAGTTCACAGTGGAGGGATGGGGTCACCCACCTACCTTCAAATGTTTTGACCTGTAATTGTTCCTGTCTAAAAGAAATACAGAGACAAAAATGGAGCAGAGATTTAAGGAAAAACCATCAGTGACCAGTCCAACCTGGGATCCATCCCACGTGCAGGTACCAAACTCTGCTTTTCTGATGCCATGTTGTAATTGCAAACAGGAGCCAAACATGGCTGTCCTCTGAGAGGCTCTACCAGCAGCCGATTGAGACAGACATATGTACTTACAGCCAACCATTCAACTGAGATCAGGGATCCCTATGGAAGACTTAGGTGAAAGAATGAAGGAACTGAAAGGGATGGCAACCCCATAAGAAGACCAACAATATCAACTAACCTTTTACTATGGGAGCTCCCAGAGACTACATGGTCCTGTCAGTGGTCCCCAGCATACATGCAGCAAAGGAGTACCTTGTCTGGCCTCTGAGGAAGACAGTGCACCTATTTTGTAAAGATTTGATGTCCCAGGGAAGAGGGATGCAAAAGGGTGAGGTGGAGGTGGAGGTGTGGGGAGTACCCTCTCTGAGGCAAACGGGAGAGAGCTTGGGGTGAGGAGGGGGGACCAGAAAGAGGGGTAATATTTAGAATATAAATAAGTAAACAATTTAAAAAGCAAAAAGAAAAATTGTCAATCTCCCCAACTTGCCAAGTGTGTGTGTGTGTGTGTGTGTGTGTGTGTGTGTGTGTGTGTGTTTACATATGTTTAGGTACTGGCAGAAGTCATAAGAACCTCTTGAGTTAGAGTTATGGCAGTTATAAATGCCCAAAGCTGGTTGCAAGGAACCAAACCCTAGGATTCCTCATGAGCAGTAAGTGTTCTCTTTTTCTTTTATTTTTAATTTAGATATTTTATTTATTTATATTTCAATGTTGTTGCCTTTCCCAATTTTCTCCTCCCTGAAACCCCCTATCCCATTCCACCTCCTTCTGCTTCTATGAGGGTGTGTCCCTACCAAACCACCCACTCCCACCTCCTTGCCTTTATTCCCCCACACTGGGGCATCCAGCCTTCACAGGAGCAAGGACCTCCTCTCCCACCAATGCTCAACAAGGACATCCTCCACTATATACAACTAAAGCCAGGGGTCACTTCATGTGTTTTCCCAGGCTGGTGGTTTAGACCCTGGGAGCTCTGGTTGATTGGTATTGTTGCTATTCCCATTGGGCCAAAACCCCCATCAGCTCCTTCAGTCTTTTCTCTAACTCCTCCATTGGGAACTTCATGATCAATTCAATGATTAGCTATGAGCATCTGCCTCTGCACATGTCAGACTCTGGCTGAGCCTCTCAGAAGACAACTATATCAGGTTCCTGTTAGCATGTACTTCCTGTCATACATAACAGTGTTTGCATTTGGTGACTGCACATGGAATAAATCCATAGGTGGGGCAGTTTCCAGGTGACCCCTCCTTCAGTCTCTGCTCCACACTTTGTCTCCTTATTTGTTCCCATGAGTATTTGTTACTCCTTCAAAGAAGGACTGAAGCACCCACACTTTGCTCTTCCTTCTTCATGAGCTTCATGTGGTCTCTGAGTTGTATCATGGATATTGCAAGATTTGGGGCTACTATTCACTTATCAGTGAGTGCATACCATGTGTGTTCTTTTGTGATTGGATTACTTCACTCAGGATGATATTTTCTAGTTTCATCCATTTGCCTAAGAATTTTATGAATTCATTGTTTTTAATAGCTGAGTAATACTTTATCGTGTAAATGAACCACATTTTCTGTATCCATTCCTCTGTTGAAGGACATCTGGGTTATTTCCAGATTCTGGTTATTATAAATAAGGCTGCTATAAACATAGTGGAGCATGTTTCCCTGCTATATGTTGGAGCATATTTTGGGTATATGCCTAGAAGTGGTGTAGCTGGGTCCTCATATAATACTATGTCCAATTTTCTGAGTATTAAATTATATTCCATTGATTTTTCTGTCTGTCTTTGTACCAATGACATGCCGTTTTTTATTACTATTGCTCTGTAGTACAGCTTGAGGTTTGGGATGGGGATTCCCCCAGAAGTTCTTTTATTATTGAGAATATCTTTTGCTATGCTGTGTTTTTTGTTATTCCAAATGAATTTTCAAATTGCTCTTTCTAAGTCTATAAAGAATTGAATTGAAATTTTGATGAGTACTGCACTGAATCTGTAGATTGCTTTCAGCAAGATGGCCATTTTTACTATATTAATCCTGCCAACCCATGAGATGATAGGTCTTTCCATCTTCTGAGATCTTTTTCGATTTCTTTCTTCAGAGACTTGAAGTTCTTTTCATACAGATCTTTCACTTGTTTGGTTAGATTCACTTCAAGGTATTTTATATTATTTGTGACTATTGTGAAGGGTGTCATTTCCCTAATTTCTTTTTCAGTCTGTTTATCTTTTGAGTAGAGGAAGGCTAATGATTTGTTTGAATTAATTTTATATCCAGATAATTTGCTGAAGTTGTTTATCAGGTTTAGGAGTTCTCTGGTGGAAGTTTTGGGGTCACTTAATTATACTATCATATTATCTGCAAATAGTGATATTTTGAATTCTTCCCTTCCTATTTGTATCCCCTTGACTTCCTTTTGTTGTCTAATTGCTCTGGTTTGAACTTTGAGTACTATATTGAATAGGTAGGGAAAGAATGGACAGCCTTGTCTAGTCCCTGATTTTAGCGGGACTGCTTCAAGTTTCTCTCCATTTAGTTTGATGTTGGCTACTGGTTTGCTGTATATTGCTTTTACTATGTTTACGTATGAGCCTTGAATTCCTGATCTTTCCAGGACTTTTACCATGAAGGGATGTTGGATTTTGTCCAATGCTTTCTCAGCATCTAGTGAGATGATCATGTGGTCTTTTTCTTTGAGTTTGTTTATATAGTGAATTACATTGATGGATTTCTGTATATTGAGCTATCCCTGAATTCCTGGGATAAACCTACTTGACCATGATGGATGATTGTTTTGATGTGTTCTTGGATTCAGTTTGCAAGAATTTTATTGAAGATTTTTGCATCAATAGTCATAAGGGAGACTGGTCTGAAGTTCTCTTTTTTTGTTGGGTCTTTGTGTGGTTTAGGTATGAGCATAATTTTGGCTTCACAAAATGAATTGGGTAGTGTTTCTTCTTTTTCTATTTCGTGGAATATTTTGAAGAGAATTGGTATTAGGTCTTCCTTGAAGATCTGATAGAATTCTGCACTAAAACCATCTGGTCCTGGGCTTTTTTTTAGTGGAGGAGACTTTTAATGACTGTTGCTATTTCTTTAGGGGTTATAGGACTGTTTAGATGGTTTATCTAATCCTGATTTAACTTTGTTACCTGGTGTTCTTAACCACTAGAAGATCTTTTCAGTTCTTAGTTCTGATTCTTACATCTCAATTTCATTTAATTTTAGTAGCAAATAGGCTATTCATACAATAGAAATTATTTCACTGTATGATGGTGTATCAAACCCAGGGCCTAACACATGCTGAACAAGTACTATATCTGTGTATCCTGATATATGGGGTATTTCTTCTTCTTTTTTTCACGTATTTTTTATAATTTGGCAGTCTGGGAAATTTTGAACATTGTAACCAAGAAGTCACATGAAACCTTAAATTTCCTAATGCATAACTGAGTCTTGGCTGTTACTGAAAAGATGATTTGCAAATATTTCTGGTCCTTAAATTCAGGTTTCTTTTATCCACAATCTTTATGAAATTTGGACCATTTACATAAATTTAATATTTATAATCTATATCTCTATGATTTATATGTCTAGATTTGGGAAATTTTACCATGTCTCTAAATATAGATTTACTACATAAGCATTGACCTCGGTATAAGAATATCCCAAATTCTTAATCACTTAGCTTCAAATCACAAGTGACATTCATAGTGTTTCTTGGAAGTAACGTATTAGTTAAAACATTAATCATGTTATTTGGCTAATATATGTTTCTGGATAAGCTTGTGATGATTTATTTGTTATTAAACTATTACTTTGAGGTGTTACTACATGTGCTATTGAATTATTTTTTTGCTAATTAAGTGTAAGTATTTAAAAACAGGTCTATTATATATGATAAACATTATGGTAGTTAATCTTACTGTCAACTTGATGAACTTAATGAGATTTATATTAATCTAGGACACAAACCTCTAGTTGTGTATATTTGAGAGCATTTTCAGAGAGTTTAGCTGAGGAGAGAAAAATCAACCTAAGTGCAGGCAGCACCATTCAATTTACTGGGATATCTGAGTGAATAAAAAGGAAAAACAAATCAGATTAAAACATTAATCCTTTTCTTCTTAACTATGAATTCAATAATGAGCTAAAAAGGCTAACTTTTTTAAAACCCACTTTGATAAGGGTTCTTAAATGTTCCAACCTCCCTTTTACCTACTGACCAAAGATGGAGGAGAAAGATGGTTAAGTCAACTTGTTTTGCTAAGTCTTTGATACTTACCTCTGTGAAGCTGCGAAGTTGATTTTGTAAACCCATCAATGAAGAAGCTGCAGTCATTATACCAGCATGCTCCTCTTGTTCTAAGCCTTTTCTGTTTTTCTTTATTATTTTAGTGTCTGCCTAAGGCCAGAATGTACCAGATGTGCTTAGTTTCTATGAAGCTGTAGCAATAGTCCGTTTTGTTCTCTCACACTGTTCTTGACAGTTCTTATTTCTAGATTGGTTGGTATATTTATTCTGTTTGCCCTGAAGCCAGAACATGATATATTGTATTACCTACACAATTACAGAGCTTTAAAACCTTCAAAAATCTTTAAAATACAGATGAAAACTATAAATGGACCACTTTAAAAGTCCGTTTTCCTAAATGTGAGCCATTATTTAGTCAATTTGTTAAAAATACAAATTCCATTATATTGTTGATGGATTGTTAGTAAATCCTTGGTTTCCTTCCCATCTGTCCAACAAAGAAGTCCATGGAAAAAATAAAAATGAGTGTGCTATTTTAAAGTACTTCCATGGAAATATTTTATACATTTACCAAGATAAAATGTCAGACTGTTATAGTAAATGATATTTTTATGTCTATCTATCATTAAGATCTTTAGATCAATATGGAAGACACAGAAGGACTGATGCCACAATGAAGCCATATCTTCAACATTTTATTCAAACATCAGTTAAGATGATGCTAAAATTAATCAACTATTTATAAATCACATGGTCATTGTGTATTGTATAATATTGGGGTGAATTAAAATATCAGATAGTTGTATAAAGAACTAATCAGTTATCTACTGAGTTTAATTTCCTCACTTGATAGCTGTAATTAAGAATACAAATAGAATTTTTGCTTAGAGTCTAAACCATTATTTTATTGGATATTTTATTATTATATTATTAGTGTTATTCCCTTTCCTGGTTTTCCTCCAGAACCCCCCTAACCCATCCTCTCTTCCGTTGCTTCTACGAGGGTGCTCACCCATCCATCAACTCCTGCCTCCCCACCCTCGCATTTCCCTACACTGGGACATCGAGGCTTCACAGAACCAAAGGCCTCTCCATCCACTGACGCTGACAAGGCTATCCCCTGCTACATATGCAGCTGGGCCATGGGTCACTCTGTGTACTCTTTGGTTAGTGATTACTTTTAAAATGAACCAAGTACTTAGGTTTTCAGAGGACATCTACCCATTTAAATTTTAATAGAGTAGCTTTTCAAAATATATTTCAAACAATCTGTTCAAGATTTTATCCTTGATAGTCTTATTTTAAAATTTAACAAAATAAATATTTTCATACTCTTTTTGTATACTGAATAAGATCTACTGAAGAACAAATAATAACAAAGACATATATATATATATATATATATATGTATATATATATATATATACATATATATATATATATATATATATAATGAACAGCATACATAGTTGCATTTTCTCATTTGAAACATGAAAAAATACTGAATATAGGTGATAGAACAGAAAGAAGGAAGTGAGATTGTGAACTGCTTATGTTTCAATACTAATGTAAAAGTTGCACAAATGATACATTTTGGAAATGTTGCCTCACTTAGTCAAGTGAAGGGCTGAAGAGACGCTCATTGATTAGGAGAAGTCAATGTTTTGTTTATTTTTTTCCCCCTAGGACCTGAGTTTAGGTTCCAGCACCCAGGTCAGGAGGCTATAATCATGTCTAACCCCAGCTCCAAGGAATCTGATACCCTCTTCTAGACTCCATAGATACCATAGTTTACATTTTCATGCATTCATCCACACACAGATATATACATCACTTAAAATAGAAAAGAATAAAATCTAAAATGAGGAAGGGCAAATTCTAAAAATATGATAAAAGGATGATTAGCAGGATGTCCATTTTCTATTCTCTCATGGGAATAAACAAAATCACTAAGTGAGTAGTCTGGCATGTTTCTAGAACATTTTAGAAAATTAAAGACAGCAGATAGCAAAGGGGATGCTTGCATGAGCTGAGCTACAGTATTTAGATATTGGAAAGTCCCATATTGCTTCTTGTACTGCTACACTTGGGTTTTCAGTGTGATTGAAAGGATAAAATCAGCTGCATATGTATACATGTTTTGGTTTCTGTCTAGTTATCTGTTAATGATTGCTTCTCTCTTGTATATAATAGACTTCCTTCTGGCTTCTCAAAAGAATTTTCGCATTCTCAGAACTCTCTCATTTTAAATATAAATTTATATACCCAATCTACTATAGCTATCATATTATCAACATCACATTGCCTTATAAGGTCAAGTTGCTTGAAGGAAGACTCTGTTTCTGTATTTTCATCTTGTTCTTCAAACCCCTAGGGAATGATCGTTTGTCTTCTGCCCTCATCTTGTTGAAACTGATATCAGTAAAGATGAAAATATTTCATGTGTTAAGTTCCATCATTACCTTTGTGCCTTATCTCACTTGACCTTTCTATTCTGCTTGTCACTGTTGATAGCAACTACTTGCTCCCTGGAATACATTCTGATCTTGGTTCCTGTCTCATAAGACTCCATTTTTCAGTTTCTTGATAGTTCTTTCTTTTAAGAATTTGTGCCTTTTTGAAGACTAAATGAAGTCTGATTTTTGCTAGTCTCTATGTTTCTGGGTTTTTCATTTGATCTGCTGGTGTAGAATTCCATATTTATAGAATCTAGAACTAAATGTCTGATACTTTCTATTGGTAGTCTATGTCACTCTCCTTGTCATTCAACTCCAAATATTACCATTTTCATTTTTATATTTTTGGAGAATGGGTGTTTCAGGTACACACTAATTATCTTCCTTGACTTCTAACAATGTTTTTCTATCTATGTAGTATTACATCCTACTTCCCACAGGAACATTTACTGGGCTTCTAAATTAAGTTCAGCAATCTCCTGCCTTTGTCCATCGCAACTCTTGTTGTGTAGTCCAGTTACGGATGATATGTGTTCTGCTTCTGTATCTAAACAAAACTATTTGTAGGCCAACTATTTTGTGCTGTGATTGGCATAATTTATAAAACAAGTTTATGTTATAATTACATCATTCTGAAGCAAGCATACTGTAACAGAATTGCTGGAATCTAGTTGTGTTAGTGTGAGCTAGCTTACTATATTTCCAAACTCATTATTTAAATGATGGAAGCTAATTAACCTTATTTACAAGTCCTTGTTGCATACTATCCTTAGGAATAGGCAGTGCCAGATAGATTTAATTACATGAACTACACATCATAGAAGATGACCCCTTAATGAAATTTTTTCTGTCACCAGTAGCAGTCGGCAGAATTATTGCCACCAGCAGGCAGAATTAACAACCAAATCATTTAAATTATAGTCTTGTGTTTGATTTTAATCTCATAACACTAGGGGGGTGGCTATTGAATATCCTAAATCTCAAACTAATCATTTTACAAAGACCAAGCATGCTTTGAGGTTGATGGTAGTCTTCCTTATTTACATTCTCAAATATCCCTGTGCCAATGAGTTATGATGTCCACATTTCTATCCTGATGTTTAAAGAAACCACATATTAATAATAATTGTTTTAAAAATGTAATTGTTACCACTTTTAAGTTCATCATGGCACTTAACACTTAAACTTTCCCTTCTCTTAATATTTTTAACCGATCAGTTTATATTTAAAACAATAATTGACAGGACCGACTGTCTATGTACAGTAATACCTGCACATCTACTGTATACTTATGGCCAAAATTTTAGTCCCTTTGGAGAAATTTCATCCTTGGCACAGGATGCCTATATATTTAGCTTACAAAATTTAAAACCTCATAGCAAATATTTCTCCTTCCTTGAGGGAAAAACAATTATCATGCTGAAAAGCTTGTACCTTTCTAGGTCATATTAGTTGAAGAATCCTCATTTCTTTTTTTTTTTTCTTTTCTTTTTTTAAAAAATATATATAGTACTCTGGTGAAAAGAAATAGCAGCAGTCCTGTTAACATCCTGGTGTGAACACATGTGTAAACATACATACTCACACATGATCTTGAGAGTTGGAAAAGCAGCAGAATCTCTGGCATTTCTGAGCCTACTGATTGCCGTTGTTTCAACAAACCATAAATTAATAACCATTTTAAGAAATATAATTGGAAAATACTCTTTTAAATGTGTAACATGTGTAAGCTATAATTTTGTAGGTCATTTAGGTTAATGCTTATGCTAGTATCAGTGCAGCAGTGGAAAACATGCTATTTAAAAAAAAAAAGAAACGGATAATATTGATACTTAGTGTCTGCATGGATTTCACGAAGAGCCAAAACCAGATAATAGTTGTTGTTCTGGGTTTATTTTAAATTCACACACACACACAAAAATGAAGGAAGCAGTCCTGGCGCTTTGACATTTTGGCAGATTTCAGACATCTAAATTGATAATGAGAGTCTCATAGACCAGGCAACCAGAATCTGGGCTCATCCTTATTCAAAACCATTTATTCCAAAAGTTAGATCATTCCTGTATAGGAGACATTTGTAGTTTCCAGAGAGTGATCTCCTTACAATAAGGTGTTACTTTTTTTTTCTTTTTTTTTTTTATTGGATATTTTATTTATTTACATTTCAGATGCCATACCATTTACCCATTTCCCTTCCCTAGAAAACCTCTATTTTATCCTCTTCCTCCATTTTGCTTTTATACCATTTTAATTACATGCAAATGTTAAGGTCACTTCTAGATTGAGAAACTAGCAATACAGTAGATGCAAATAGTCAAGGAACAAGCAAGACAATAAACAGAAATAGTCAAAGAACAAGCAAGGCAATAAACAAAGTTTCTTCTGTGAATACTCCTATGATCACTGTTCCTAAGGATTTGTCAGGATGACCAAAATATCTGAGCCTACTTCCCTGTCCTAGCTCAAAATCATTTTCATTTCTGAAACTTACTTCCTTGTTCTAGCCTAAAATTTAGATTCCTGTCTGAAATTATTTCTTTGTTCTAGCCTAAGATTTAGATTCCTGCCTAAAATTACTTTTTTGTTCTAGCCTAATGTCAGATTTCTGCCTGAAGTCCATTTCCTTTTGCTTGGTCCATGTCAGATTCTTGCCAAGCAACTCCAAAAGCTCTCTGCATCTTCCCCCTTTTTATTTCATAAACAATACTGAGCTTGTCTTAGGTCATTCTGCCAAGAATGCCTTCCTTACAGGTTGTAAAATATGCATTATAAAAAGCAATGGATTTATGTCTTAGGTTGGTAAGGCTCAGTGCAGAATCTTACTCATTCTTGGCTTACTAACCTGTTAATTTAATATCTCTGTCTGGGGGTCCATTTTCAGGTCCATGCCATGTACTTTGACTGCCAACATGTTGATGTTGATAAAGACTTTAGAGAGCACTTACTTTTCTTTTAATATTCACTCTTCCTTGACTAACACATCAGTGAAGAAAACAAGTGGTATTTTGTGGAACCTGAATATTTGAAAAATCATATTCTTGTGAAGGTGCTAAAAATTGTCACACTTGTATAAGTAATCATTAAGTACTACAGACTCTGGCCTAAAGGGAAACCTTTCTCCAAAGTACTTAATTGCTATTTTCAAAACCATTTCATAGTTTGAGAATAAAGTAGGGTACCCTATAGTAACTGATAAACACTCATGAAGTCTATGGAATAATATAACAGGGGCATTTTCCTTGCTTTACAAATACAGATTAGTTTTAATCTTAGAGCTTTTTCTGTTATGATAAAACAACATGCCTAAAAGAATCCAGAGCTACAATCTAAGCCAAATAACAAGGAGTGCCCAATGGAGGATGAGCAAACTTTCCTCAGAAGGGGAAATAAAATATTATAGATTCATGGAGGGAGGAAACTGGGTAGGATAGGGAAGAAGAGAAACAGGGTGAGTGGGATCACATGTAAGGAGAACAGGGGAGAGAAACTGAAAATCAGCAGTAGAGTGGCATCTCTATGACAGTCTTGAGACCTAAGATTGATGGTCCCTCTTCTAATGTGATTCAGTTTGTGTTAAGTTAAGGTAAAACTGGAAAGCAATGTGACTATTGGAGTACTTGTGTTTACTCTAACAAAACAATATATGATTCATGTTGTATCATTATTGTCTTAACAACTACTAGCTTCCACGAGAGGAAAAAGCTGGGCAGAGTGCACCCATGCTAACTGATTGAAATGACACCTGCTGTTTCCATCAAGATTCTATTTTTCTGATCCTGTGACCCCTTTTCCTTCCATCTCCATTCTCCCACAAAGGTCCCTCCTTCCATCTGCCTCCCATGACTCTTTTTGTTTCCCCTTCTAAGTGGGATTGAAGCATACTTATTTGGGCCTTCCTCCTTGGTTAACTTCTTAGGGCCTGTGTGGTGTATCATGGGTATCCTGTATTTTTTTTTTTTTTTTTACTAATATCCACATATCAGTGAGTATATACCATGCATGTCCTTTTAGGTCTGGGTTACCTCAATCAGGAAGATATTTTATACTTTCATCCATTTGCCTGCAAAATTCATAATGTCCTTGTTTTTAATTGCTAAGTAGTATGCCATTGTGTATATAAGAGAAGCCCAGAGGGCCATGAGAATGACAGGAAAAATGCAGCCTCTGGGGGTAGGAGGTGAGGGGACCATCTAGAAAGTCCCAGAGACCTGGGATGTGAGAGGCTACCATGACTAATGTGGGTTATCTTAGCCAAAATGCCTATTAGTAGGGAGATGGAACCTAAAGAAACCACCTCCAGTAGTTAGACAGGGCCCCCAGTGGAGGAATGGGGACACCATCTCACCTTTAAAATGTTTGACCCAATTTTTTTTTCAGTCTAAAAGAAATTCAGGGACAAAAACAGAGCAGAGTCTGAAGAAAAGTCTATCTAGTGACCAGCCCAACTTGGGTTCCATCCCATGGGCTGGCAGCAAACCCTGACACTATTATTAATGCTATGTTGTACTTGCAGACAGGAGCTGTCCTGTGAGAAGTTCTACCAGCAGTTGATTGAGAAAGATGCAGATAATTACAGCCAAGCATTGGACTGAGATTGAGGACCTCTATAGAAGAATCACGGGAAGGATTAGAGGAGCCAAAGAGGATTGCAACCTCATAAGAAGACCAACAATGTCAACTAACCTGGACCCCTGGGAGTTCCCAGAGACTTAGCTACCAACAAAGAGCATGAGCTGGTCTGAGGCTCCTGGCACATATGTAGCAGAGAACTCCTTTGTCCAGCATCAGGCTGAGAGTATGTGTCTAATTCTGTAGAGATTTGATGCCCAAGGGAAAGAGGATGAGAGAGGTTCAGAGGAAAACCCTCTCAGAGGTGAAAGGGGGGAAGAGCCCTGGAGGAGAGTCGGACCATGACTGGGGGAGGGAGTATGTAGGGGGAACAAAATATGGAATGTAAATAAATAAAATAATTAAATAAAAAGGAAAGAAAGATTCTGTTCTCCAGAAACAGTTACCTAAATGATTTCTCCAGGCACACTGGAAAATATTGATAACTAGGCACTGTTATATCTCTCTACATTTTCCTTTCTGCAAAGTTGATGTGCAATATACTACAGAATTTAGATTTATTACACATGGATGCCTGCTAAAAATCTAGGACCAATGTACAACAAATGAAATAATAACTCTAATGTGTTTAGTATTTATTTGAAATAACACAGTTATTAAAACCAATATTTAGTATTTTTCTTCCCTCTGGAAAAAAAGATAATCATCTCTCATTGGCTTAAAGCTCATCATTTAGGCTTGTTAGGATGGCTATTAAACCTGAGGTACCATTCTGCCTCCACTTACCCATTACAGAGACTGTAAGCAATTGCGAGGATGCCTGACTTTGTATATGTGCATGTGGTAGGGTTGCATGGGGACTTCTGGGAATGGAACTCTTAGTCATGCTTGAAAGTAAGCATCTTGCTGGGCAGTGATGGCCCACGCTTTTATTCCCAGCACTTGGGAGGCAGAGGCAGGCAGATTTCTGAGTTCGAGGCCAACCTGTTCTACAGAGTGAGTTCCAGGACAGCCAGGGCTACACAGAGAAACCCTGTCTCAACTCCCCACCCCCACCCCCAAAAAAAAAAGAAGAAAGAAAGAAAGAAAGAAAGAAAGAAAGAAAGAAAGAAAAAGCAAGCATCTCACCGACTGAGCCTTCTCTCAAGCTTTAAGCTCTCATTCTTTATTTGTAAAATGTTTGTTTGGTGTGATGTTTTGCTTGTGACTGTGTCTGATATGCTGATCCTGAGTTTAATATATTTAAGCTTTGTTTTGGAAGAGCCAGAAGGTTAAATCTATGACAATAGCTTAAAGTTATACTTGAAAGATATGTTTGATGTGGACTTGTGAGTGACATCCCTGGAAATATGTTTGTTAGAACTGGAGAAAATAGATGTAGGAAGGTAAAGTTTTCAAAATAGTTAATAAATTGTAGATAGTTTGTGTTTTGTAAAAGACTGCCTGGGGAAAAATAATGTATGCCTGTTTAGTAACAAAATTTGAAAAAAATATTCCAGTTCATTTTTTTAATTAACTTTTTATGCATGGTTCCATAATAAAAAGCATTCATTTTCACATCAAGTGATATCATAAACTATGAAAACTGAATTGTTGTTATAGATGTATCTGGCCAAAAGCAGAAAAATAAGAATGAATTGAGAGACCAAACCTACTCCATCTTGGGACCAGCCTCCATCTTAAAAGATAAAAAGACTGAGGCCTTGGCCCACAGCTGAAACTAAGTTGCAACCAAGTACCAGGAAGGACCCCAGGGCTTGTACTTTTCCAGAGTTACTAACTAGCTACTAGTTAGTTAATCAAAAATTAGTCTGATTGTTACAACAGTTAATCAAATATTAGTCTGATTGTTTCACATGTACCGTTTGTGGTTGTATATGATCTTGATTCAGGGCACCCTCCTCTTGATGTACAATAGTTATTCAGTTAGATACTTGCCAGGCTAAACTCTCCTTACTTCCTCTATCCAATAGAGCTTTGTCCCCCTAAGAACTCTGGGTTGCATCCTCCCATTCTGTTGAAGAGATAGTGGTATGGCCCAAGCTCAAGCTTGTAGATAAAGACCCTAATGTGATTACACTGGAATAGGCTCTTTGGTAGTCTTTTGGGTTCCAGAATGCCTCCTGGCACAACAGAATCACTCATCAAGGTATTTATAGACATAAATAGATATGGGCAGGATCCCATGTGAGTAAGTGCTGAAACAGTTAGGAAAACATTATATGTAATATCATGCATTCATATACTACCGTAATATGAACAAAAATAACAAAGGCCTCTCACAGTTCACAATAATCTGTTTTTGCTGCTCATTTGGTAGAAGCTTATAATAAAATTGAACCTTTTGCTTCCGTTCAATTCAAAAGTAGCAATAGTGAATTTGCTTTGCAGCTACCTAATGCCATCTTCCTTAGAAGTAGCATGCTTTTGTGGTTTTTTTTTTCCTTTTAGGAAACTCTATCTGAGAAATTAAATGCTTCTAGCATCTGTTGCATTAGAAAAAGATTTCTACTCTCTGAAGCTAAACAACATGGGCTTCAATTTGTGCTTAGTGTCAACACAGACCTGACGATGAGGGGTTGTTCATGGAAATATGCCAGAGTGCTACAATTATTAGCTGATATATATTGCTTATATTTTACACTGATGTTTCTTCTTCAGTTAGAAATGCTCTATTCACGTCCATCTTGGTAGATGGTGGACCCCAGCATGCTGGACTTCTGCAGAATAAAACGTTCTTTGCTTTTGAATACTATTTGAGTCCATGGTCTCATGCTTTGATAAATCATGGGCCCTTCCGTTTGGAGGCTCTTGTCTGGAATTCGCTGGAGATCCCCCAACCAAATAGTGCTTTGAAGCAGGTGACAAAATCAGGATTAAGAGACATAAACTCAAGACTCTGAAAACTCAATGGAAAGGACTTCACACCGTGATCTTGACCATGCCTATGGCTGATAAGTTTGATGGGATCAGGACGTGGATATACCACTCCCATATTAGTGTAGCAATAGTGGATACACTGGGACCTCCTTACTATCTGGGTTCCCCCAGGGAGTAATACAACCTTGTCATCAGATTTACAGTGGCTGGCAAGAAGGCTGATTCTTTAAAGAACTACTGGTTCTTTACTCCTTTTGCCCAGGACTTAACACATAACTGTTGGTTACTGGACAGGGACTTTGCATTGGAAGTAAGGTACTCCAGCCTATTCCTACCTATGCATCTGCACTGTAACACTTATTGTCGCAGGATACATGATGCCCACAAAGAATACTTGGTGGGCTTGTACCTAGGAGCTTCCTCCATGCATTTATGGCCTGGTTGTAAATGACTGGAGATTTTTATGTTCTATTATATACAGCTTGTACCCAGAGTAACTTATTATTCTGGGGAGGATGTCTTCAACCATCTAGCATCTCCAGACAATTGGGTAAAAAGGGTGTCCATTTTTACTGTGTTACTATGTTGTTTCATTTGCATAGTGTTAGCCAGAGCTGCTAGTGTAAGAGACTCAGCCCTAATACTCCAACATAAAAATTTCAAGACCCTATGGATGACAATAAATGTAAATATACAGGACATGAAAAAGTCTATCCCAGCCTTGCATGATTCCATTACTCCCTGGAAGAAGTAGTCTTACAGAGTAGAAGAGGCCTATATTTGTTATTCCTCCAGCAAGGAGGACTTTGTGCAGTCTTAGGTGAGGAATGTTGTTTCTACGTTGACCACTCAGGGGTGGTCAAAGAATCCATCACCTTAGTCAGAAAGAGACTACAAGACAGAAGAAAAGAAAGAACAGTCTCAGGGTTGGTATGCGTTCCTCTTCAACTGTCCTCCTTGGCTGACCACCCTGGTCTCTGGTCTGACTGGTCCTCTTGTCCTACAGATGTTAGCCTTGACTTGCAGTCCCTGCATAAGCAGTCCGTTAAGTTTGTTAAAAAAGGCATTTCCACCATTCAATTGATGATTTACAAATAATGCCAGCCTATAGAAACATCTCAAGGATTCAAGATGGCCTATCATGTAAGGGAAGAATGAAACAGGCTGACTCCATGACAAGCTTTAAATTGGCAGTTCAGGAGACTAGGTCTATATCTTTATTTCTAAGAACTGGACGAGTCCAGGCAAGTCCAGCCAACTCCATTACTGAGAAAAAATAAAAAAACAAACAAACAAACAAACAAAAAAACCCAGGTCTCAGGCAGTCAGGTGCCCCTACACCTGGCCAAAAGCAAGGGCAATGGGTCAGCAACAGTTTCCAGACTTCCTCAGCAATACTCTCCAGACTTCCCTAGCAATAGTTTCTAACCCCTCATGGCCCAGCAATGGTTCTGGAATATTCCTAGAGATAGATCCAACAGATTAAGAAAAAAGTCTCCGGAATTCCCCTAATGTTCTTAAATTAAGCCTATGAGCTAACTTTAGCACTACCATCTTGGTAGATTGTAGACCCCAGCATGCTGGACTTCTGCAGAATAATGCAAGAAAGAAAGAAAGAAAGAAAGAAAGAAAGAAAGAAAGAAAGAAAGAAAGAAAGAAAGA